>JAGPOW010003364.1:3181746-3200255 GCA_030014935.1 Caiman crocodilus | reverse complement strand
GAGATCCCTGCCCTGAGGGATTCACCAGCAGCCTCTCAGGCTGACACAGGGAGAGGTTTCTGGAGAGGGGCACCCACGGTGGCATTTCTGCCACACTGCAGAGGTGAGACCTTTAAAATCCTGCCGAAGAAATTCTAGGAAGCAGAGAAGATGGGACGTGAAGGTCACGTGCAACGTAGCTTGTGGCAAGACTGACTCATGTAACAAAAACACATCCCGACCACCACCCGGCATAACTAAAACCAACGGCAGCTTAACCAATACTGGCTGGAAGCAATCAAGGCGTCATCGCTTTCGGGGGACGCCTGAAGGTTATCACGGAGAACCAGCACGCTGAATGAGCCTATAGAGACTGATCTAGCTCGGTGAAGGTATAGTGGGCCTAACCCTGACGCCCTTTATGACGGTGAGTCCCGTTCTCTTCGGCGGATTAAACGGGTACAAAATAGAGAAGAACTGGCTTGAGTCTGACAAAGAGAAGCAGATGTAATGGCTGATTTTCAAAGCTCCCGGTGGTATTTTCAATGCGAGTTCGGCTACCAGAGGTCCCTGAGCAGCTCTGGAAGTCCCCACCGGTGATTCTTGCTCCCCACTCAGTGGCTAACATTGGGGTGGGCTTTCTGATTTCCATCTGGTTACCCCCATTTCACACTTGTATCCGATTCTGGAGACTCAGGCCACGATTACTCGAGGACGAACCTAATGGAGTTAACATCCAGGGAGGGAGGAAACAGACTGTTTTATAACACCCGTTCCACGTGTGTGCTCTCCCATAGCAAGTGGGAGCCCAGCAGGGCAGCTCGCTCCTGACGGAGTCCGAGCAAAGTCGTCTCAGTTGCACGCGTACGTGCAAGGTGCACACAACACAAAGGACATCTGCCGTGCCGTCTCCCCTCGCCACCTTAGCTCAGGATAGCTTGTCTCTCTGCTCCTCCTCTCCCTATATCAACACCAAGTTTAGTTGTTGATACTAGCTCTAGCTTTGCGCTAGAAAGGCGACCGCATCAGTAACAGTCTCGTTCTTGATGGAGGCAGGACTTTAGCCTGTTAGGGAACAGGAGCACTGGGGTTTTCATTCAGTGCGGCACAATTTTCCATTCCACGAGGCAACTGCATCCACCAGGTCACTTTACAGCCCATGTGCTCTGCCTGGGCAAGAGGATCCAGGGCCCATCCTTGGTCCCCGTCTATAGAGGCTGAGGTGTCACCCGGCCCTAAATGATCAGAGAGGCATAAGCTTGCCTAGGAAGCAGCCTACAAACGCAGGCACCTATGAACACTCTTGCCTCTCTGAGCCGGTCTCTGAGGTGCCACCCTGTCCTGCCTTCTGTCTGGCTTCAGACCAACACGGCCCCTCAGCTCCCTCTGCCCGCAGCATGAGGATCTTATAACCCTGCCTGAGGCTAGGGGCAGAAATTACACATAATCTAGTTTAAGTAATCAGAAACTGGTTTACACCTGTAACAGAACAGAAGCTCAGTGAGCATAAACCAGTTTCAAAATGGCTGAAACTGGTTTAAGATATACCTGATTGAATGTAGTATCAGGCTTAACTGATTTAGATCACACCAGCTATGGAACTTCTGTCCCAGACCCCTTCCTGGTTCAAGTTTAATCACATTCCCCTAGCATCCCAGCATGCTTTGCAGCCCTAGGCTGGGCCGTGCGGTCTGCTCCAGCAGAGAAAGGTTGGCTGCACCCCTCTGCTCTTTAGCTGGAGCAGTGAGGGATGGCTGACGAGGCAGGCAGGCAACCCGGCTGGGGATGCAGCCCAGTCTGCAGGGGGGCAGGGGAGGGAACTGCCCCCTGCCAGGGTCTGAGACCAGGGAGGGGGGCTAGACTCCCCTTCCCCTGCTCATACTTACTGCTGGCTGCGACTGTGGACTACAAAACCCAGAGGCACCTGGAAGCAGGATGAAGAAGGGATGAGCAACCATGCAGAGTCCTGCTGCTGTGATTCTGGACTGCAAATCCCAGAGACCTTGGGGGCAGCAGGAAGAGGAAGTGAGCACACAACCAGAGAGCCATTCTTCAGTGCCCCCTGGCTTCTGGCCTGAGCCACTGCAGGCATGTGGCTGCATTTCCTGATTCAAAGGGAAATGTTTGTTTCAATTTATTCTGTGCAGCTTAGACTCACTTGCAAAGACTGAATCAATTCAGCCTTGGGCTTTTCGACTTTCTGTACTTAGCCTGAGTGTCTTCCAAAGAAATGTTAAACAAAGTCAAAAGTCCTCGAGTGGGCAGGCTGATGCACGGCCAGAGTATCATCCTGAAGTGATCACCACTCCTCCCAGAAAGATACGGTCCTAGGAATAACCCATCATGACTATTCATAAAAGGCAAAGAGGAAAAATAAATAGATATTGGTAATGTTTCTCTCAAGCTCCACGGCCTAGATCAAACTTATTAGAGAAGTGTAAAATGGGCAGGTTAGTGCACATGTGTGAACTGAGACAATGTGCTTTGACTTGCTGTGTCCCCAGCAGAGCAAGCAAGAGCTAAGACACCGAGTCAGCCTCTTCCCCTCCCCACATCCCCAGAAGGGCTGCCACAAAATCATAATGAACAAGACCAACTTGTAAGCAAATTGCCTCCATTTCCATTTGACTCTTAGCTCTGGGAGGTGGGGAAAAACCTCCCATCAAATGATCCCTTGGAAACACCAGCAGGAGATGAAGTATTACCAACCACACGCCTTCAGTCGTTAGCCAGGTCCCCTAAAACGAGTGAGACCGACTTAAAAAATTACAATATTTGGGAGGAAAAAAGCCCAACCAATGTTTTTGGTTTTATCTTTACTTTTTGGTGTCTGAACTCTTAAGGCAACATGTTTTCAAGCCCTTCTTGCACAACCAGAAGGCATCAAAACTGACAATTGTCATGACATTTCAGGAACTGGAACTGCGGGAGGCAGAAATGCTCCAAAGTTGTGAGGTTCTTGTAAGGTTTTATCAATACCGGAGCCAACACGTGTCATTCCCAACAAGCCTCACCCCCACCAGAAGCAGGATCCCCTCTTTCTGCAGTTCGCCCTCTTCCAGGAGAGGCCTGGGGGTGAGGCTGTATGGTTTGCCCTCATGGCTGCTGGCTTTGGGGTCATGCCCAACCATGCCAGAAAAAGAGGATGAGACCGAAATAGGACATGCTGCGCTGCTCCCACGTGCTCCAAAGAGACCTTGGTAGCCAGCACGGGAGCCCGTGAGTTCAAGCCAGGGTCTGAGATTAAGTGTTTCTTTCCCCCTTGTCTCCACTGGAAGTGTATAACTGTTGTCCAAACAGCTTTCAGAGTGCTGCAACAAGCACAGCTGCGGCCGAAACGCTTCAGGGCTGGGGTGCTTTTGGCAAAGGGAACACATGCACAAATAGGTCCCTGGAATTGGGAAGCCAGAAGAAGTCGCTGTGACAGTTAATTACCTTTCTGGCAGGCATTGCACTGGCTGTTTTGGCTAGCAGTTAAGCTCCTGTATATAACTGTTGTGCTATCGCATCCTTTTCAAGGAAAGAAAAAAATGACCAAGATGATGCCTGGTCTTCATCACAGGAAAAGAGCCTTGGCCCGATTACAAAGAGAAGAGACAAGGTGGTATAAAGCTTGCATTAAGTGATACTATTCAGCACAAAGCTGGACCAAAGGAGGACTTAATCCTTTTCCATTAAGTGTTTCACAACTGTAGCCCGCTCAGTCCCCAGATAATGACCATTTTAAATATACAACCCTCCAGGCTACAGTCCCAGCAGACACTGCTATGTTGTAGTTGTCTGGTCAGGGGCTCCCCCACTAAAATGCGGCTCCTCCGAGGATGAAAGGCACTTTCCAAGCTGCCTACCACATGCTGCCCAAAGGGGATGCTGAGCCAGGGACACCGGCAGAGCTGGAAGGCGCTAGGGGCACGTGTGTGGCACACGCTCATGGCAGACTTGGCTTGGACGATTGGCCTCCAGGCTCAAGCATCCCAGGGAGTCTAGCCTGGGTGCGGGCAGCTGCACTGAAATGCCAGGCCTACATTCAGGTGTCCTTGGTGCGCACGTACCTATGTGAGCTCCTGGACCGTGCACTGGGGGAGTGACCTGAGCTGCTCCGTCATTTTTTCTGGTGATGTACAGCCAAAAATGGACAGTGCTGCCAGGGCACAGCGGGAGGCACTGGGGAATACCAGCGTGCGAGTGATTTTGGGTGAGTTTGGATTGCTGTGCCCTCAACTACATGGCGGGCAGGTAACCAGCCCAAGTGAAAGCAGAGCCTGGTCCTCGGCCCAAGCAGCTGGTCCAGGTTGAAAGCATCATTTAGCTCTGGCAAGGGAGCTGGGCATGGATGGGGGCAGGCAGACGGGGAAGAACCCAGGGAAACTCTACATTTATAAAACTCATCAGCTTTGCTTCCATAAATCAGTGCAAAACCTCCATGGATTCCCAAAGTGGAGAACTACACCAGACAGGAGCTCAAAGATCAAGCGATTCTCACCGAACCAGCTGTATGCGTCTCCCTGAGACTGGCTGTGCTTCCCCCCCGCCGCACGTACTCCAAACGTGCCTGCCGCGTCTGTAGCTTCGGGGCAGCAGTGGTTGTTTCTGGTCGCAGGCACAAAGTCTGTGCTGCTTTGGAGAGGCTCCATTTGCATCCCTACAATGTCACCGTCAGGACTCGTGGTAGAGGTGAGATCTTTTATTCGACCAACAAGGTTTTTGCAAAAAGAATTCTTTCTTTGCAAGCTTTCGGGCACAAACCCCCTTCATCAGGCGTTGGAGGAAAGATTGTAAAAGTTCTGGGGAGAAATGAAAGGTTGTATTTCATAGGATTTCACAGAGGAGTCAATAGATGGACAACTGCTCTGGGCAGTCGGTGCATAGCTGGCATGGAGTGATGGTGCAAATGCCCTTGAAACACAGGCAGGAGCTCAGGTTTCAGGTGGTCACCCTCGCTTCCTGCTTCGGAAAATATGAAGATTTTTTTTGTCCCGTCAGTGCCCTTGCCCCCAGTTAAATGTGAAAAGCTTTCTGTTTCAATATAAAGAGGAGCAGCAACTGATGGAGTTGGGAATCTTTTAACCGAACTTTTAGAAGCGTCAAAGGTTCAGTCTTGGAGGTTTGACTACGTAGAAAATTGACCATCTCCTGTCTGAAGTGAGTTCTCCTTTGTACTCAGTCTAGTCAACAAGAAACAGCTGAAACTCCCTCTGAGCAGCAAATGATGAAGGACCAAGGCCCGAGGGAGACTTTAGTGGTAGGAGCATCACATTTGAACACCAAGGGTCAACTTTCAGGGTCATAATCCCAGTGGAGGTCATCACCATGCTCCATCCTTTCCTAGACCGCACAAAGCCAAGTGGCTTTCTCAATGTCAAGCAGAGCAGATCTGGTGTCTGGTGGGCCGTTGGGGTTAATTTGGCTATGACTGGCTAGCATGCAGGGGTGACCCCTAGACAGCAATGGTGCTTGGAGAAGAATAGGGCTACCCTACCACCCCAGGCCAGGACATGCCCCTTCTCCACACTGCTGAGAAGACACGCGGGGCCCTTTCGCTTCAGGCCAAACCAGAGGCTTGTGCATCTCAGCCTCGGTGTGCTCGGAGGGCACGGACATCCTAAGAGCTCAACACCACACGACTGTGAACTGGGAGTGAGACGCTCTGGGGTGACAGGCGTAAAGTGGTTTGGAGGAAACATTTAAAACCAAGGGCGGTGAAGCCAGTGAAACGCACGGACTGCAGGAAGGGTAGCTCGAAGAAATGCAGGCAGATGTGGAGCCCTGCGTTTGAAGGGAAAGAAAGAGCGGAGACTATTTAACCTAGCTTAAGTTAACCAAACAAATCTTGTGAAAGGTTGTCAGGGAGACCGTTAACAGTCTGAAGAATCACGCCCTATTTTCTTGTTAAAAGTGACATCACCGTCATAAATAACGACCAAATCCCACATATTTTGCTCGTGATCCTGCCAAGACAGGAAGCCTCAAATATCTCCTTTGGTACTGGAGCTCTCGTGGAGTCCAAGTTCTCATTTCTCAGCAGCTCAAGCAAAGCAAAGGGAAAATGCAGCTGGGGAGCAAAGCCGAGAAGAAAGACAACCTTTTCCTCCAACAGAAAGAGGTTTTCCCTCTCTCCTGCTCAGACCTCGTCCTGTCCCCGCCACGTCCAGTCCATCCTGACTGGAGCATTGCAGCTGCCCCATTACCTAAGGTGACAAAATGAAGCTGATTTTTGCTTTGTTACAGTCTCTCCAGGTGCTTCTGAGAGCAGGATTTCTAAGAAAGGAGAGGAACATTGCTCCAAAGAGCTTAGGGAGCTCGTTAGTGCAGGATTTGAGCACGTTGAGTTTTAATGTCAGAGGCCTAACACCCCTGCAATTCAGGTGGATGATCACTGGCTGCAGAGGTGATGGCAGGGTAGGGTTACACCCTAGAGACTAACCAAAGGTGTAGTGATGATGAACAGAGACTAAGTGACTTGCACTGAGAGCACTTGCCCTACGTGCACACCATGCTTTACCGATGCCTGCAAACGCGGGGGGAAGGCAGATGGCCTGTGTTCATCAGTGGATCATACACCAGGGAGGTTAGACACGGGCAATTTTATGGACTACTTCTCATTCAGGGAACTGGCTAGGTCTCCCCCAGCCAGGTGATATTCAAGTTGTGCTTTCCTTAAGGATGGTTATGCCAGACTTATGACCAGAGTGTAGGCACTTGCCCCACAAAGCTAGGAGCCAACAACACAGTCCAGGAGCCAGGAACAGGGATAGAGCCAGGAGCTCAGCAAGCAGAGCCCAGGGAACAAGAAATCACAAGCAAGCCTGGCCTAGGACATGAAGACCAGAGCCACAGTCAAAGCCAGGCGCCAGGATGTCAAGCCACAGGCCAAGGGAAGATCATGGTCAGAGCATCAGTTGATCAAGACAGGATGGTCTAAAGCAGTAACACCTACAAATATTGCCAGGACAACACCCTAGAGTAAGTGAGAGGGTTTTGTAGCCTTTCCATCAAGGGCTTGTTGTTCCCATTGGTTCTTTCAGATCGCAAGGTCTTCCACTGGTAGCCTTATAAGTTGGGTTGGTAGCCCAGGTTGGGCTGGGGCCAGTACTTAACCAGCTGCTGGGTGGTGCTGCTGCCACCTAGGACCATCGGACCGGTCAGTTGGCAAGTCCAGGAATCTCAGTGTCCCCATCTGGTCTTTGACCCATGGACCAAGGCGACCCTACCATGCTACCCCTTACTGAAAGGGAAACTTCTAGCAATGGGTTATGACGATTGTTGTAGCGGTGATGCATGTGATTACAGACTGTAGCTAACCAGGCATGGGTCTTTGTGCTGTGATTCAGCTTCAAAGTTTGCATAATTTAAGCAGAACTGAACTGGCGAGGAGAGAGGGTTGGGGGGAAAACAACTCTAAGGCTGTGGACAGACATAATACCTAACCCGCTCCAAGAATGTCACTTTTATCCCTGGACAGACCTGGCTGCACGTCTGCTGTGAAGGAGTCCAAGTTGAACCATCACCTTTCAGGACTGCATTGCTGCCAAAACACAGCCAGGGAGTGGCAGACTACCCGGACTACCACACCTTCCAGTACCCGGAGGAGGAGGAAGACCGGGGTTTGCTAGTGCAGTATGGGGAACCTGTAGGACTGACCAGACACCTTAACAAATTTTCCCCTTCTCCATTAAAAAAACACAACACTGCCACCCTTCGTCTTTGGGAAACCACTAAAGCCTCACAAAACCACATCAGTTGTGGAGGCCTGAACTCAAGCTTTTCGGTAAAAGCAACATCCCAGAATAGCCAAAGGCCTAAGGGATGTTTTTGGGCACAGCACCCAAAATATCCGCGACCTCAACGTGCAAGATGTTGGCGTGTCCAGGGGAGCCACGAGAGGCCCGATCTTTATTGTGGCCGTGCAGCCCCAGCCCCTTCCCTTCCCTTCCCCCCACTCCACGGTCCACGAGCCAAACACATGTGCTGCACTCTGGCACCCATGCCGGGGATTGCCTACCCCTGGGTTCAAGTCTCTGCCAAGGATGCAAGAGTCCCAGGTTCTCAGCTCTGCTCAGTTGAACCCAGAAACTATGACCTGGGTTTCCTGCCTCTTGGGCAAGCTCCTTGACCACCTGCCTGTTGCACTCACACATGCTCGCTCTTGCACAGTTAGCTATGGTCCAGCCTGAGTGGAGAGCATGCTCTGCCACCACTGGGAGCATGGCTTGGATGTGGAAAGGAAGGGAGCTACTGTTCGGGAGCTGAGCACGCATCTCACAGGCTGCACGGCTTGTTACGCGCAGCAGCAGTGTCCATGCACTGAAGCTTGCAGAGCCCATACAGCGATAACCCAAGCGCAGTCCTATATTTGGTCACTTTGCAGTAATCCTGGCCACTGCATTTGGGAAGGCGTGCCAGTCCGTGCTCCTGTATGGGTGCCTGGCTTTGCTAACACCTCAGTCTCAGCAACAGACTGCTTAGTTTTCTGAAGACTGGAGTATTTGGTCTAACTAAAGCCTTCGAGGTGGAGGTAGCATCCCTGGGGGAAAGTCAATGCCTGTGACGTGTAGGAGCTCAGATTGGCAAACCTAATTCTCCCTTCTTTTTAGCTTCACAGAAATTAAGACCATGCAATGAAATGCTTAAAGTCTTCAAGAGCTAAACGGGCCCCCAAGCCACATCACATAATACAGACCCCAAAAAAAGGTGGAGGTGGAAGTCATTTGCCCTATAAATGTGGGGGGAAGCCAGGGTGTTCATCAGAGGATCATACCCCAGGGAGCTCATTCAGGGAATCAGGTAGGTCTCCCACCAGCAAGGTGATATTCAAGCTGTGTTTGACTTGAGGAAGGTTATATCAGGCTTATGACCAGTGTGTAAGTTATTGGCACACTAAACTGGGAGCTGACATAACACAGCCTGGAGCAGAAGGGTCCCACTATGTCTGGGATAAGGGATGAAAAACATTTGATTTTGGCATGTGCTGATATGGGTGTAGATAAAAAAAAGGGTGATAAAAAGGAGAAAATGTAAGACGGTGTGGTCCAAACTCATGTTGTGTAACCTTCCTGCTCGCCCACTGTCTCCTTAGAAAACTACCACAGGAGTTAATTGTAGAAGCACGTCTCCGTTATAGGTGTTTGGCCCTGGACAAAGGAAAGGAAACAGAACAAAGCCTGTTTTCTTTTTAATACTGCAGGGCTGAGAAGATATCGTTCTGAGGGTTCAAACACAACTTTGTCATGACAAAAATAGGGAATTCCAGCTTTGCACTGTGCTGCCACGGTACTGGCGGAGACATCAAATACGTGCTCAGGATCCCAACGTCGCAACTTTGTCGTTACTACGGATTCCTTTTGCCAGACCGGGTCCCATGCTGCACCCCAAAACCCCAAACTATACCACCTACAGGGCTGTGGCAAGCGGGTTTCTGTGGTTTTCCAAACCAGCTTAAGCCAAATTTTGCTCTAGACTAACTCCCCTCAGCTCATCAGCAGGCAGAATTTCAGTGTGTGCGAGACCAGGATGGGGACCACCGGAGATGCATGACACAGTGCTGGTTATGGCCTTACGGGCAGCATTGACCAGAGAGGAATTACATGCAGCCTGACGTCGGGTAGCAGTGGTTGAACTTCCTGGGGGACAACCGGAGAAGGAATCTGAATGGTCTCTGCCCTAACCACACTTGCGTGATCGGCGTTGTATCAGCGCATGCGGCTCTGACTCAAAAACATGAAGCGGTCCCTGGCTGCTCTCTAGCATGTTTCTGTGATGGCCCCAACACAATTCCCAGATGAAGGAGGAGCCCTGACCATAGTGGTCAGGGTAATCATGATAGAGCCACACTGAAGGCAATGTCTCAGCTGGGTTGCAGACCGCACAGGTCTGTTGCCTGTGTGCTCAGGTCCTTATTGACTTGGTTAGAAAAGACCATATAGCTACACATGAACTGATGCTGGGCTGGGGGAGGAGGGGATAGAAGGTCAGTGGGAAAAAGGGAGATAGACTGAGCTCTTCCTGGTGAAATAAAGCCATGGGGCGCTTGTACATGTCACGATTGGACCATGTACACAGGACGAAGAGTGGTGAAAAAAATCACCGTTTGTCTGTACACGTGCGTTGTTTTTTTCATGGCAGATTTTGTTTGTTCATGGAAACTTGGACCACCTCCGATGTATTTTAGTTTGATCCTCGCAGCCCATTCGAACTGTAGCTACAGACACCAGTCGGCCTATAACTTTGGGAGTCCTCAATTCAGATGCAGAATGAATTTGGTGGGTCTATCCCACCCCCTCATCGAAACGTGTCTGCATTATGAGAGCCAGGGGTTCAAAGAAGGCACGTTTGCAAAAGAAGCCCGTGGCCAGGACGGGCATTTTACAGAGATAAAATAGTAGAGGCAGGCATAAAAAGCCTGGCCCTTCGAAGTCCATGATGGGATCTTTCTTTATGCGAGTACATTGCTAGCCACGAAGACAAGGGAGGTTAGCAACAGGTTGAAATGCTACCCTGATTAAATCTCTTTTCTGTGGTCATACCCTGACTTCTCCCCCAACTCCTCACGTCCCAGTGAGCTCCTGCATCAGGGCACTCCTCACGGACCCAGCCAGGCAGTCGCAAACGCGCCTTTTACAACTTTCTCAACTCTTAAACCAAGTCAGCCAACCACCACTGCCTTCATTTCCTTGCTTGCAACAACAAAAGCAGGGTTCCCGACCGATTCTTCCTGTTTCAGAAGTGCCAGCGAGTCACACAACTTGCCCTAGTTATTACAAGTCGCATCTTTCCTGCCAGTTCGTGTTGTCAGTGCACCATGCTATGATCTATTGAGTCAGAGCCCCAAAGCCGGCGGCGATTGGCAGGCAGAGTGATTTACAAAGCCGTTTCCACCAAGCCCATTTGCACAGCCTTATCCACAATGCCGGTGAGCAACAGGGGCTGAATCCTGGTCCTGGAAATGGGATCTGACCTATTTCTTTATTCCGAATATCTGAGGAAGGGGTGCCGCTGTCCTCATGCTGCTCAGATTAGCTTTGCCTGGACCTAGGGCTGAAGCAGTGGTCCTTGCTGCACCGTCATGAAATACCAAACCCTTTGTCCCTGGACAGAGCAGCACAGAGTTCCCTGGAAGGGGCATTTTCTAGGAGGGAGGCGGTCTCAGCTTAAAGGAAGGGGCACATGGCAGGAGACAGACAAGGAGCGTCGCGTTTTCAAGCAGGTGACTTGAAAACCTGCAAAACAGAGACGTGCTGGGCCCAAGTCGCCCATGGGGCAGCTCTGCTGGAGGCACTGGAGGTATGCCAGGGGTGGATGCAATGGCCATTGCCTTTCCTAGTGTCTTTGTGATTACCGTTTCAATATCTTGCGTTCACATGGGCCAATTATTAATTGAAGCTGTTTAAGAGTTAAATGAGTCGGTGCAAAGGATGCCTTATGCAACAGCCTGCCTGGAGGTGCCAGCTTTCTTTCTGTCCTGCCACATGGCAGCAATGCACACGCCGGGGCATAAATCGCGTTCGCAAGTGGAAGCTTGTGTCATGGGACGGCTTCCTGTGTGGGCAAAAGGACGATTTCCAAAGACGTGAACTTCGATTCGGTTCCGCCCTGTAGCTGTGCTCCCGGCCTGCCTTACACGAAAACACAGCTGGGTTTTAAAGCAGAGCCGTGTTTGCGGCGAGGATACAAAGAGCGATGTGGTGCTATTCAGAAATAGCAAGAGGCCACTGCTCGCTCCCCGTTGCTCACAGCGACTGCATCTCTGAGCTACGAGGTGCACAGGGTGCCAGATCTGCAATACTGCAAGGAGTATTTCTCTAACCACCCCGGGCTATTTGGGTTATTCTGCTTTGTCTGCCGTTTGCAGAAGGTTCGTGCTCTACGCCACGTCTGCGGGGAAGGCGTTTGCCCTCCCCATCAAGCGGCATCGTGGCCCAGGAGCACACGTAGGACTGAGAGTTAGGTTCAAGTTTCAGACCTGGGCATCCAGGCAGAGAGACCCAGATGCACCATGCTCCACGAAACGGACCCAAGTCTAGCACCGGGGGTCTTCACGCGCACACAAAGTACACTGCCTAGGGCCCAAGGACCAGAGCAGCTTGACCCACCTCTCCCCAAAGGCATGGAGAAAACAGCCTGAAATGCATCTCTTACACCAGCGTGCCGCCTGCCCCCGAGCAGCTAAATCTCACGCCGCAAGTCTGCGCGCAAAACGCAATGCTTTCTAAGGCGCGCACACATGGTCCCCATTAGGCAGAGGCAGGCAACTTCACTGCGGCTTCCCTTAAATTATCAAGTAGTCGTGCAATTAGAAAAGAAAAGAATAATAATTCACTTTCCATCAGGGCGCTCGGAAATGTTTACAGTGGCACAAACGATCCCTGGCTCTTAACGTCGCGCTGATGGGTGTAAATGGGCCGGTGACAGCGGCCCCCTTCGATTAACTGGGAGAAAGGTCTCCTTTTGTTCTGCGGCTCGGAAGAGAGTCCCAGTCCCTTCTGCCCCCGGGAGAGGGCTGTGCGTGGAAAGATGTCAAATGTAATTGAAGCAAAAAATGCCTGCTGCCGAGGGCTCGCTCCCTGTAACAACCGAGTTTAAACGTATAGGCATGTGGCCAACAATAAGTAGGACTTCTCCCCCCTCTTCCCGTAACCCAACCCGGCTTATGCAGCCACGCAGGGATCCAGATGTGAGGGAAGCCTGCAGACTCGCATCTTAAAATGAAAGGAGCATCTAAAATCTCTGCACCAAGGTGTGACTTTAATCCCCAGTCCTCGTCTTCGTGCCCACGTCCCCCTTTGTCCTGGGGAAGAGGACGAAGGAACAGGCAGCTCCCAGTCTTGCTTGTCTTCCCCCCCACCCCCGCTTAGTCCTTAAAAATGCAGATGAGTCCTCCATGCAACTGCAATCCAGATGAGAAATTGCAAGCGGTTTAAAGCAGAGGATTTTTCCCCGCTTCCTTCAGTTTTAGTCATTCCTCAGCCACTGATCAAAAGAGTTTGATCCCTTTCTACTCCCCCGCTTCCCCCTTTGGAGGACTCTTCCTTCCACGTTGCTGCAGCACTTCTTCTGCAGACTGATCCTCGCCTTAAATCTTGCCTCTCTCAACCGGTATTTTTAAGGTTTGGGGTTTTTTCCCCCCCCCCCTTGGGTGCTCAGATAACCAAAAGCCAGGATTTTCTCCCCGCTGGCAAAGCTGTGCTCTGTGCCCCCCGAGCGCGGCGGGAGAGGCTGGGAAGAAGAAGGAGCTTACCTGGCAGAAGGCAGAGTGCCCAGGCTACGATGAGCCCTCGGTAGAAGTCCATGTGCGTGCTAAAGGCGCCTGGTACCCTACCCCTACCATCCGCCTGAGGCACTGAGCCAGAGTGGTAGCCTTACTCTGCAAAACGCTTTCACTTATCCCTCGCCTTTCCCGGCTCCCTGACAGCAGCGGTTCATTGGGAGGGAGTGGGAGGGACGAGCTAAACTTGTAGGAGGTACAGCACGAGAGGCCTGAGAGTGCACGGCACCCTTTAGAGATCGCCGCGGTGCGAAGGGCCATCCCCCGGCCCCCAAGATTTCCCTCGCAGGGGCTCCTCGCCGTCGGCAGACGTAGGGCATCGGGGCAGAGCGCACTTAGGCGCTCTCCATGGAGAGGAGGGCTTTCTCCCGCCGATTGCTCACGGTGCGGGACAGCACCCTGTCTAGACTCCTGGTAGCCCTGGGCAAACTTTTAGTATCAGACCCTCCTTCGCCAGGGATAACGATAATATTAATAATCAGACAATGGGGGGGATTACCATTTTGGGGCACCCTTTCCGTCTGGGCCCCAAGTGGCCGCCTGGTTTGCCCATGCCTGTGTCTGGCCCGGTGAAGGAAATGATCGTAGGCCTGCAGCCTTGCTCGAGCCCGGCTCCGGACCTTGCCGGCCACTGGAGAGCAGCAGCAGCAGCAGCGTGGCTTTTGCCGAGATCTGTTTGCATGATAGCAAGGGAAAAGGGGGGGAATACACCGTCCCGCGGGGTGCTGCGGCTTGGCGGTGAACCATCTGACCTGGCAGCACCCAAGCAACGTAGGCAAGCGACATGGTTACCCGAGACGGCAGCAGTAGGTTGTTAGCCACGTCGGTCAGGAGCCGGGCACAAGGCGGGGTAGATGTGCACCTTGCAGGCTAACTAAACCAGAGGGGTCGGGAGCCACACTGAGTTACCTCCTAGTCCCCTGGCACTTCTGCGGCGCTCTGCGATATGCACGCCCATCCGAGCCCAGACGGCTAGAAACCACCACCCGGAAGCTAACACAAGAGAAGGGAAATCTCCACTGTCCAAGGGGAAGCCACAGAAAAAATAAGGCTCCAGGGTCTGCAGAAGTCATCTAGCTCAGCCCCCCGCCCATGGCAGGATTATCCCTCCCTCTCTCTCTTCCTCTACTCCCAGAAACGAAGCCCCGGGACTTGAGCGAGCACGGGGAGCAGCTTGCATTAGCCGCCGGGAGCCCGACATTAACTGTGCATCTCTGATTGATCTACGTGGCTGCAGCATTTGCGAGGCGCTGCTCACCGCAGCAGCCAAGGCAGACGATGTGCAAAGCCTCGAGCCCCAAGATGTTCCCCGCATCCATCACCTCCCTCTCCTTTCCCCTCCTATTGCTACTGGGGCTGGGGGCTTTTTCTGCCTTCCTCAGAAGCACCTGGCTGCAGCCACGGCTGGAGATTTTAGACTGGGATAGGCCAATGCTCCTGTTGGCACTCAAAACACACAGGTTCCTGGTTGAGGGTCTTGCCCGTCTGCTTAGGGTCAGACTGATCACTGCATTTGGGACCAAGAAGCAATTCTACTCCCTGGTCAGATCAGTACGGACCGTGGGGGTTTTGCCGTCCTCTGCAGAGGGGTGGCACGACTCGCTTCCTTGGATCTCTTAAGGACCGTTGCAGCGGTGGAGAGCGGTCAACTCTCAACCCTCTGCTTTACCTGGCAGGTTTGGGTGCTTTTGCTGTCTTTGGGCAATGTCCTTTGGAGTTGTAATGGGTTTGACTGTGTAGTTTTAGGGAAAGGTTAGATACGGACATGCGTGGGATGGTTTGGATACGGATGATCCTGCCTCAGGCAGGGGGTTGGACTCAATGACATCCAGAGGCCCCTTCCAGCCTGACTTTAGCATGAATCAGTAATAGGAATAGGTTTGGTTGTGAAAGTCGTGGCTTATCATAGAAAATGAGGGTTGGAAGGGAGCTGAGGAGGTCGCATCCGGTCCACCCCCCTGCTCCAAGCAAAACCAGCCCCAACCGCATCATCCCAGCCGTGGCTTTGTCTAGCCCGGTCTTCAAAACCTGCAAGGATGGAGAGCCCACCACTTCTCTGGGTAGCCTGTGCCAGTGCTTTATTGCTATCTTAGTAAAAGAGTTTTTCCTAATATCCAACCCCAACTTCCCTTGCTGCAGCCTGAGCCCATTGCTCCTTGTCCTGTATCTGCCCCCACTGAGACCAGCCCAGCTCCGTCCTCTTTGCAACCCCCTGCAGGGAGGTGAAGGCTGATATCAAATCCCCCTCGGTCTGCTCTTCTGCAAATTGAAATCTCCTCTTTTGCAGGCTTGGAGGACGTGTTGAGAATCCATTTTACACCTCTGAATATGGCAAGCTCTAGTCTGGGCTCATCTCTCCTGGCGAGAAATTGCCCACCATCCAAGAGTCCTATTCTGCAATAAGACACTTGTAGGACCCGAAATCCCAAGCCAATAAGGGTCTCATCTATCAAGAGCAGAACTCAGTGTTGGATACCCAGCTGGCGTTGCTGTGGTACACTTGGGGATGGGAGTCAGAAAATAAAAATGAAGCTACTAAATCAGTGGGGGTCCAGGCAGCACCAGCAGGAGAAGATTATGCCCGGTTTTTCTCCCTTCCTGTATGGAAGACAAATAAAATAAAATGATGGTTTTGATTCTCTCTTTAAATCTCTTTGGAGCCCACGATCCTGCAGAAGGAAGCGGTGAAGCATCTAGCTACAAAACCGCCCTCTCTTCTGTTGGGTCCATTTTCAAATACAATTGCAGTCAGAACCGCTGACAAAAACCACTCCAGGAATGGGGATTTCACCCATACAACAATTCTTCTCAGGAAAAGACGGAGAAGGGGGTCTACATAGTTCATCTCACTCGTGTTAACAACCACCTCCACCTTTTGGAACAGGTCCATGCATCCAAATCTTATCTCTGCCCATCAGTGATCTTTCCAATTGTGCTCGGGCTCTGAAGGAGCGTGACGAGCTCTGCTTACGATTCCTGCTTGGATAAAGCAGAGCATCTGGGAGATCTGATTTCTTTCCACCGAAAATGCATGACGTGGGGGCTCCAGATTGGAGGGGGTGAATGCCCTGAGCAGAGATGAAAGCAGCAGCAAAATCCAACATGTTTCAACTATGTGCAGCCTCTTCTCATTTGTTTGCGTGCAATTTGTTCCAAATCTCAAACATTTTTCTTCTTGAATTTCCCAGCTGTCACCACCACAGCTGCTTCTAGAGGGGGGAAAAAAAGGCTATCGCATCAAGGGGTGATCTATAAGTCAGGTGAGACTGTGTGTGTGTGTGTGTGTGATGCGGTATTTTGGGAAACGAACAGGGGGAAGTCTCTGTAATGCACAGAAATGTCATTTAAAAGCACAGAGAAATACTACTGTGCACAGACAATAGTGCAGGTGAACTATACGATTTAAGCAAAAATGCAACATTGGGAACTCGTATTCTTGGCCCCTTCCTGGGAACCACAGCATCTGCAGTTCAGAAGTACGTACCGACTCAGCCAAAGCGTTGTCCAAGAGCCGGGTAGCGAGGGAACCCTGTTATTATTGATGGCACGATATTTGTCCATGGTAAAGCCTCAGTCTTGCAAGGACTTGCACACATGCATTGGGGAGCCAATGCCAATATGGACAGCAAGTGAAAGGCCATGTCTTTGTTGGATGGGAGGCCGAGGATTTTCCATATCTTATTTAAGCAGGATGCTTCAAAGGACAAACACGTGTGACCACACACAGAGTCCAGGGGAAGTTCTCTGAGACCATCTAGACTTCTAGAGATGCATCAGACCAGACCTGCCTTCCCAAGTAGCTTAGATACAAGTCAAGACGTTTTCAAATCCAGCACCTTCAGTCCACCACCGATGACCAGAGGTAGAGGAAGCATTACATCCAGAACAGCCTTTTAAATTGCCCCTGCACAGACCCTTCCAGACACTGTAAGGATGTGTTTAGAGGTGATCGGCTCTCAGTATCGAGGTGGGAGCCACGTCTCAATTCTTGCGCCACCAGAATGAATGTTTCTCCTTAAAAACTCAACTGATAGAGCAGCTTTTTTCTTCTTCCCAGAAGTAAACGCCATGCCAAGTAAGAGAGCCAGATTGCCCTCCGTTACTCACGCAGCGCGATTTCTGACTCGGAGAGGAGGCCCACGGACGAGCACCAGGAATACGAGAAGAGCCTGGATTCCCCAGTGGAAAGGTAGCGGTATCCGGCCCACTGCTGATGTTGGCATCCGTCTCAGCAAACCTTATCACCATGTAACGGCTGCCCAATTATTTGTGCTATGCTACCGGTGACCTGAACGGCCTTTACTGATGCTCCCAACAAGGCGAACCTTAGTGGAAGGACTCCTGGGTGCAGAACCGGGCAGCTAAGCGGCAGAAGCATCTGGCCAGCTTTTCTCCGGTTCCCACTTGGGAGTCTCCAGGGCTGGAGAGCATTTGAGAGATCGGCAGGGGGGTTGCTGCCAACTCCTAGGTAAATTATGCTGTAACAGGCTTCCTACAAAGCCTTTGAGCCGAGGAAGCTATCATCTAAGTCCCTCAGAAAAGGTGGATTGATAGTGCCACGGTTCTTATACCACGAGCCGATTGTGTATGACAGCAAAACACAAGTGTGCAAATGGGCCCTTGAGTACAAGCCCCAGACATGGTGATTACAACATGCCTTAGCTCTAGCACATGGTGTTGATTCAGAAGAGCTGACTTCTTGCTTCCCAGCGCAGATGGGGATGCTGTTAACTGATGGGCAAGACTATAGGGAGAGTGACTGGTATTTCAGGTCACCAGAGAGGTTTTCCAGTGTAAAATACCACTGGTTTCAAAGGAGATGGGGTCAGATTCCAACAGGGATGAGTAGTCCAAGTTCAAGAAGGAGAGAGACTTTGACAAGTAATCTTAAAAGATACTACCAGTGTACGGCTGTCGCATCTGTTCCATCAGGGAGATGCCCAAATGACTAGTGATCCTCGAGTTACTATAATACACCTTCAGATACCCAAATGACTAGTGATCCTTGAGTGGACAGGAACAGGATGGGATTCAACGTGGACAAGTGCAGGGTGATGCATCTGGGGAGAGTCAACCCCCAGCACACATACTGCCTGGGAAGCTCCCCTCTTACTAGCACGGTGGAGGAACGGGATCTTGGCGTCATTGTTGATGCCAAGATGAACACGAACCGCCAATGTCAGACGGTGGTTGGGAAGGCCAACCGAACCCTCGCGTGCATTCAACGATGCATTTCGAGCCGGTCCAAGGCGGTGATCCTCCCCCTTTA
>JAGPOW010003364.1:3159371-3177527 GCA_030014935.1 Caiman crocodilus | reverse complement strand
CATGCACCTCCTGGACCAAGTGGAGGTCCTGCAGCTCTGCCAGGAACCTCCGGGACCTCTCGGACTTGGCCAACTGCTCCTCCCAGCAGATGTCTGGGTAATTGAAGTCACCCATGACAATCATCACCCATGACATCCCTCGTCCTAGCCGCCTCCTTAAGCTGTCTAGCAAATTGGAGGTCCAGCTCCTCCTTCTGGCTGGGTGGTCTGTAGCAGACACCCACCATCAAGTCCCTTTCCCCTGTCTCTGTCTTGGGGCAGAAGCAGTTCCTAGCTCTGTATTGAGTCTTCCCTCTCTTTAGTCTGTGGTTTTGTAGATGTTAATCCTTCCTCATTAACTCATTATCCTTGCTAGCTACTGTGTATTGGGCTGGTCCCCGGGTGAATCATGATTGATTGCATAACACAGTAGCTAGCTAGCGCAAGCCCAGTTTGTACAAGTACCCATGTCATGAATTTCGCCTGTCAGCAGCTAGGAGTGCAGGGCCCCAGGACCTAGAAGCCTTGCACCGATCTCCTTGACAGCTGGCAGACTTCATGATCACAGCAGGGGCCACCATCCCGGCAGCTTTCACCCTGCTGTGCCTTAACACACACAGTGTCACCCACGTCACGAGTTTTGCTTGTGTGCAGCTTGAGGTGCAGTTTCCCCCAAACCCCTGCACTGATGTCCTTGAAACTTGGCAGCTTTGTGGCCTCCACAGGCGCTAGCAGGAATGCAGTCTTTACTGTACTGTGGCTTAATACGTACACGTGACACAGGTTTTGCTTTCAAAACTTTGGGGTTCAGTTTCCCCAACCCCCCTGCACCTATCTTCTTGAAACTTGTCAGACTTCATGCCCTCAGAAGGGGCTACCATTCCTGCAAGTTCCATCCAAATCAAGCCAGAAATCACAAAGTTATAGGCTATTTTGTCCTTCCCCATTATATCCTAGGGGTGAAATGTTGAAACAGTCTCCTTGTTTTGTCCCTGTTTCGATGGAACAAAGTGAAACAGCTGTTTTGAATCGAAACAATCTTTGAAACGAAACGCTGTTCCATCAAAATGTTGAAACACTGGTCAAAATGGAGCATTGCTGTTTTGCACAGCCCTATTAGGCAGGCCGTGGCCTTATTCTCACCATTACAACCTGTTTCTAGGATCATAGTCAGTGGGCGCATCTACAGGAGATGCTAATAGCGAGGTAGACTAATTCTACTGCGCATCAGTGCATCATGGCAAAAGCTGTGCTAATGCATAGTTGATTTATCGACTGCGCATTAGCATCACGTAAAAGATGCACACCAGCACTGCTATGTAGTAGTGCCAATTACCACGCATTAAGTGAGTATGTGTTAGTACAGGTACTAAACTTCATGTGCAGTAATTACGGTGCATTAATGCACATGTAGACATGCCTAGTGGGACCTCACATCTGTTCACGGGAAAAGAGAGATGCAAGGAAGTAAGGACAGGAAATGCTTCTGTTAGGTAGGAGTCTGGGACATTGCATAAACCGGTTTGACCCAAAGCAGTTAAGTCTGATACTACATTCAACCAGGTTTATCTTAAACCAGTTTCAGACACTTTGAAACTGGTTTATGTTCACCGAACATATGTTCTGTTACAGGTTTAAAACCAGTTTTGGGTTATTTAAACTGGTTTACGTGTAATTTCTGGCCCTAGCCTTGGAGTTTAGACTAAGTGAGGGAGCGCGAACAATGACAAGAAGAAGAGAGAAAGATCTAATTCTAAACGGTGCAGCTAGAATTAGGTGAAATATGTTGCAAAGATTTTCCTTAAATCAATTATGCCTCTTTCTATTTGTGAATTGTCTGTCTACAAACAGCTTTCAGATGGTCCCAGGTTTTATTCAGCATTCATCAAATGACAGAAGACTGAGGTCTTCTTGGGTGGATATTCTGCAAACCAGTGCAGACTGCACAGTCATTCATTTGGTGACACTGTTTGAGGGCACGTCTTTCCGCTGCCTGAGTGGAGATTGCGAGAAAGACCTTTTAATGTAACTGAACTTCTTTGCATAGGCCAGAAATGCTAGGAGTTCAAAGGAAAATAAAGCTTCATTGTGATAATATTGATGTAATACTTTCAAAACGTAAACAGCTGTCAGCTGGAATGGTCTGCAGGGGAATGAGAGGAGGAAGCAATGGCAGGATAGCACTGGAAAAAGAAATCACGTCAGGAAAACCTAAACTATTATGGGCACATTTCAATGGATTCTTATGAAAAATGAAGCAGCCTTGCTTATCTTGAGCTAAAGCCTGCTGTCCACCACACGCTATTAATCCTGGAGGAGAAAAAGGACTGGACCCAAGGTAAAAACGATCTCCCCATTTTACATTTGGATCGGAGCCCCCCTCAATGCTGCGTATAATCCTAGCACTTTCCAGTCAGTTATGACAGCAAAACAGCCAGATTTGAGTCAACTGCTTCTCCCCACTGGCCAGGGTTAGATTTGCACATGTTCTTCTTGGAGAGGTGAGGAGCATGCAGCTCACAAAAGCCCATCCTCTCTGCCAAAGTCTATCGTTTCAAAATGCAAACACCCAATTTGCTCCCTTCAAATCCCAGCTTTTGATTCTGAGACTCGGTAGAGCCTGCCGCGCCTTTATACAGTCTGGGAGACAAATGCGCCAGCTGCTAGCAATATTTGCTGGGGGGGAATGAAGATAAACAAGGTAAATATATATTAAAAAATCTCCAGTAGAAACAAGTGCTTCTTCCCACAGCTGATTAATCTTAGCAGAAAAGTCTCCAGAGACTTGGAATGAGAATAGGAAAAGATTTGCTGTAAAGGTTTCTTTTCCAGGTTTCAAAATAATCTCAGGAATAGAACATTTTAAGAGAGAAAGGATAAGGGAAGTTCATCTCCAAGGTGATTGCGACGGGGGTGGAAGAATATAGTGAAGCTCACAATGGCGCATGCAAAATTCTTCCCTTCCCTGTCGCACTTCGGCAACTGGTCGATGCTTCCAAATATTCTGCCCGTCCCATTTCCTTCTCTTGCATCAGTCCGACGGGCGTCACGAGTGCAATTGCACCGTGCTGCAGCTCCAGGGAAGCTATTCCATCAGAGACAAGCATGCAGGGGTCATCCCAGCAGCACTGCAAACAGGCTTGGCTTCTGCATGCTCTGCTATTGCTCTCTTTGCTGTGGTTCCCAGCGTCTGCCAATGCTCTCTCTGCTTCCCAGGAGGCTTCCCATCTCCCTGCCCTCTCCAGCTCCGGACAAGACTGCTCCCTACTCCCAGGGCCCTGGCTCTGTGCAGTCGCGCAGGATGCCAAGAATCCAGTCCCCGCGCACGCTGGAAATTGCACTTTGCAGGTGCGGTGGGATTCTCTCCTCCAAGCCAATCATGAGCCAAGTCCATTGGCGCACTCATTTGAGAAGCTTTTCCATCCACTTTAATGAGAGTTGGAGCAAACGTTTAATTCCCCATGAGCAGCCAAAAATAAAAATGCTGGATCCACAGTTCTCTATTTAAAAAAAAAAGTTCATCAAGAAATGGGATTTTCCCCCTTCTGGAAAAAAAGGAACTTTTGGTTTGGGGGAGAGAAAATGCCCAATGTTTTCAGCAAGACAAACTTTCTTCCAGTTTTTGACCAGATCGATAAGGAACTTTGGCAATGCCCCCCACAAAAAAGTTGAAGTTTTCCACCCAAACGCAACGGACATTTTTGTAAACAACCAATCAAACAACCTCACTTTTTTTTCCTGCCAAATAAAATCCCGGATGGAAAAATTTCAAATCAGTCCCACGCATGAGCTCAGGAGAGATTCATGCTCCAAAGCCTCATTCATCATAAGTCCAGCTGGACTTTATTTTACCTGGGTGTCAGATTTATCCTCATCATAGAAAAATACAATCACAGGAAAAACAAAAAAGTCAG
Source organism: Caiman crocodilus (assembly GCA_030014935.1). Taxonomy (NCBI): domain Eukaryota; kingdom Metazoa; phylum Chordata; order Crocodylia; family Alligatoridae; genus Caiman; species Caiman crocodilus. The sequence goes on along the minus strand of JAGPOW010003364.1, from coordinate 3,173,634 downwards.
GCCGGCAGAGCCTTCAGGACATTGTCCAACCCAGCTCCCCGCTCACGGCGGGGTCATCCCCATCTGAACCATCCCAGCCAGCCCGTTGCCTAGAGCTGTTGTGGGATCTCCATCAGAGGAAGCTGTTATGAGCATCATACCTCATCCATTCCAGTGCTGAACCACCCTCATGGTTAGAAAGTTCTTCCTAATTTCCAACCTAAAGTGTCCATTATTGCAATTTAAGACTTAATTCTGGTCCTGTCCCTTGCAGACCTAGTAATGGGTCACCGTCCTCTTCAGAACAACCCATTTCTGTATTTGGAAATGTGTCAAATCCCACCTCAGTCTTCTCTTGACCAGAGTTAGCCAACCCAGTTTGTTGCAACTTCATGTACGTTGAGTTTTCTATACCTCTTGTCATTGGCGTTGCTTTTTTCTGGACTCTGTAATTTGTCCACATCTTTTCTGAAGCCTGGTGTCCAAATTGCATCTCCAGGTAAGTCCTTGCCGGAGGTGACGATAGTGGAAGAATGTTTTCCCCATGACTTGCCTGGCTTTTTATTAATACAGTCATAGTGTGTCATAGAGAAGCGGAGAGAAGTAGGGCTGGAAGGGACCTCCAGAGGCTCACAGGAGACTATGACAAAGCCTTGCTAAAGTCGGGGTAGGTTACACACATTTCTCTTCCTACACCACCACCTCCACAAAGCCCACCCCCATGTCACACCGGGAAAAGTCAAGTTGATTAAGTACGACTTATTCCTCGTTATCCTCCCGCTGCTTAGAAATAGCTCCTTTGATGATATTTTCTAGAACAGTGGGGGCCAAACTTTTTGGTGGGCTTGCCACAAATAAAGCCCCATGTCCTCCCGAAGTGCCACTCTGATCCTCTTCCCCTACCCGATCTGCTGCTCTGCTTTCAGCCTCCTCCCTAAGCCAGTCACATGTCCAACACAGAGTACACATGCCACAGGTTGGCCTCCGCTCTTCTAGAAACACGCTGATTAATCTAGAAACACGCTGGGTATTGAAGCTAGACTGATCGACCTGTAATTTCCTGGGGTCCTCCCTCAGCCACCCCCCTTTTTTAAGATGGGCATCATATTTGCTTTTTGCCAGTCTTCTGGGAACTCATCCTCTGCATGAGTTCTCAAAGATAACAAGCACTGGCTCCAAAATGACCTCAGCCAATTCTTTGAATACTCTTGGATGAAATTCATGCAACCCTGCTGACCTGAAACCATCCAGCTTCAGTCATTTCTAACCTGTTCTTTACCTACTCTAGGACAATTATCTATTCCCCTGCCAACCTTGCTGCTAACCGTGCTCATCAGCTAAGAGTTGAAAGGCATTCAACACTTCTGCCTTCGCCACACGGTCTGGTTTTAAACTTCAGGGGAGGGCCTACGTTTTCCTTTGTGCTGCTATTCTTTCCAGCAACTAGCCACAGCTCAGTTTGTGCTTTGGCTGTCTTGATTTTGTTTGTGCGTGCCCATGCTACACGTCCTCATCCTTTAGTAGCCTGGCTGGGTTTCTACTTTGTAAGAGCCCCTTTTGAGTTTCGAGCTGCAGAAGAGCTCACTGCTTAGCCAAGAAGGCCTTTTGCTACATTTACCCTTACTTTGCATCAGGATGGCATAAGCCTGTGCTTTTAATATCACCGATTTAAGGAATCACCAACTGTCCTGGATTCTTTTAACCCTTGAGACTTGCCGCTCCTGCCTACCAGGTCTCAGACCCTGTTGAAGTCTGATTTTCCAAAGACCAGGGTTTTAAATCTTCATTCTCCTTTTTCCTACTCCTAAGGATGGAGAAAACCATCTGTTCATGACCATTGCCACCCAAACTACCTTCCATTTTCAGATTTTTTTTCAGGCGATTCCTCCCTACTATCCAACCTAAGCAGCAAATGAAAGAACATTCCTTTAGCTGGTTTCTCCATTATGTGCATGCCTACACATGCTTTTATGTGCACCTAAATTTAATGCACATTAAAGCGATTTAGGCACACATCTACACATGCACACACTAAGGCGCATTAACATAGTGCGCGGACCAACTTGTGACTAAAGTTAGTCCCAAGTCAGTCGACATACACAGGGGCAATGCACCTTAGTGCGTGTACACATGCATTAAGGCGTTTTAGCTATTTGTGCCTAACACTGATACCTGCTTTTGCAGGTATTAAATTCAGGCACGAATAGCCCCCAGTCACCATTTTTAAGGGGCATTAAGGGCATGCACATGTAGACACATGCCCTTAATGCACCTTTAATCAAGATAAATGCCTTAAATTGGCACGTGTGGTCCACGCTATTTGAAACAAAAGCACTGTCCAAAGCCAAAAGCTTGCTGAGCTGTCCGCACACCTCCCAGAAAGGCCGAGAGGAACATCTGCAAATCCAGCCCTACATCCTGAAGCTTGTCTGGCTCCTTTTCATTTAGATGAAGCCAAGAAAGACTGCTGCTTCTTGGTAAGCCCCGCTTAGCAATTTGTTGACTATTATGGAGCTGAATGAGTCACTTGTAAGTAAAAATAGTAGGTAGTCCAGGTGGTAAGCGAAAGCAGTATTGTGGGACAGGTTGCTCTGTTACTCAGCCGTGAATCACAAAACCTGTTCCCCAATACTGGTTTAACGTTGGGGCTGGATTACAAGCTTTCTACGTAGTGCTATGCACTTCATTTTCTAAGGACTAAGCTTTTTAGTCCATAACCCTGATTGTTTCCATCGGTGAGGTAGTTATAAAAAATGTGAAAGAAGTGGGAATATAATTCTGGCCTGGGGCTGCCTACTGAGGGGAGCAGCACTGTTCCCTCTCACATGATCTGGAAGAAGTGGGTAATTTAAAAGCTGGAGGATTTAAAAGAAAAACACTGGATGTGCGTCAAACCAGAATCCCACCGAATGCTAACCCAGATTGCATCCAGCTGATGGACCCTTTGGTCTATCTCCAGCTTGTTTATGTCCGCCTCGCTCGTTTGCTTGGCTTGGTTTTCCCTGCATGTCAGGAAACTTAGAAGCTTGTCAAGTGTCACAGAAGCTCATTGCGCATTTTCCCCATGCACGCTCATCTCTGTTCCCAAAATGTCAGAGCTCCCACTGCAGCCACTGACCTTCACGAGGGTGCAGGACTGCATGTCAACAGAGCCCGGGAATGAACACGCTGCGTCAAAATAGAAAACGCCCGAAGAGTGGGCGATATTTTGTGCAATGTTGCAGCCAGTCTCTGCACCAGAGGCATTTAGCCGTGCGACGTGGACACCACTCTTCCTGGGGCCATCAGGAGATCGTGGGAGACCCGCGGTACAGGTTCCAGCACAAGGGTTTCTAGTGGTAGCAGCGTTGGTGACGATTTGATGACGCCTTTACGGGTGAAAAGGCAGGGTAGAGATGCACCTTTGTAGACTAATTAACTAAGATTTGCATTTACAAGTGGGCACATGATGCATGCCTTTTGGAACAAGTAATCCATTAGAAATAGCCTGTAACTCGTTAGCGCTGAATATCACGCGGCTGCGGGATGTAAAGGCCAGGCCCACGCAGGGCTAAGCAGAAATACCACCAAAAACACACACGCCGGTTATGTCACTGCACGAGACGGTGTCATCCCTGGATAATGGGTCTTCTGTTGTTTGTCTCCAGTTGTTGCCTCCTATATCCAAGGCCTCTTAGTCTTCATGCCTCGTGGCTGACCCTGCTTTTAGGCCTGTTCCACCAAGTTAACTGCACTGCTGCCACGACATTTATTTTGGGGAAGTACCGATTCACTAGCCTGACTCCTGCATGAAACCCTTTGAGCTTGCTTCATGTGGGATCCTTAGGACAGTAAAAGCAAATCACCGAGGAAAGGATTAAACTCCATTATTCTTCACGCCAACTCTTCCCTGCTGCAGCAGGTCGAGGCCATTAGATTCTTCCCAGTGAGAGCATGCACATGAAGCTTAAATACACTTTTGCAGCTGGCATTAATTCATTGTCAAGGCTTACTTTCCTGAACACCCTCAGAGAGAGGAGACGTGTATTCCCGAAAGGCCAAGTTCGGCGAGGATGGACAGATGCACAGGGGAGAACAGGAAAACCTGGGAAGAGCCAATGGCCCGTGCAAGATGGCATTCAAGTTTGAACCAGCCGCAGGGTGAAATGTTAAATCCCAAACTCAACCTTTCTGATGCTTCCCCATGAGAGTGGAAGGCAGTTATACTCCTCCCGCCTCCGCTCCCAACTTTTAGTAGAGTTGTGCAATCAGGTGTTCATGAATTCGGGCTACGGCTTGGATTCGGTGCCGCCCACGCCCACGTCACTTGTCTTTCCACAAGCATCTCAGTGGAATGCCTGGGTCAATGCTAACCCGCCCCCAGGGGAAACCCTATTGAGAAATAAGCCTTTTTTGGCGACTGAATTAAATATCTAAGAACCAAGTTCTCCAATCAGACAGAAATCCTTCCATGGGACCTTGCCCAGCAACGCAACTGCTTGAACGACCCGTTTAGGAAACCGAATAATCAGCTCGGTTCTCACGCCGACCAGCGCACGCGACGGGGTCTGTTTGCATGAACTGAGCATCAGGATAATTTGTCACAGACACAGCACTCGAGGCCGGGCCCGAGTGCACGGCTCGTCGAGTGCCATTGGACACGGCTTAAGAACCACGATGCTAAATGTGCTGTCAGCTCCGCTGACTAATCGAGCAAGCATGTTCGAGCTCCTAACACGGCGGCGTTCCTATAACTCCCCAGCCAGCAAAACCAACAGCACAATCCAAACCAAATCTTCCTGGGCTTGGAGCTCCTGACAAAAGCATTTCTTGCCCCCGAACTTTGGGAAAGTTTGGATGCAATTCTGAGCTCCACTGTGGGGATTTGCTCTCGATAAAAGGAAATGCAACTGAATTACTCTTAAAAAAATACCCAACTCTCCACTTGCTCGCTCAAACGGGCTTCTTTTTTTAGGGTTAACCGAACAACAATCCAAGCACACAGAGAGGAGCCTGTTGCTTCTTTATTGTGCGGCCCTGGAAGAGAGTGGGACTGGTGGTGAGGACTCGGCGCGCGATCTCAGCTGGGCTGAGCTAATAGCTCCGGAGAGAGCGGGGCGTCCAAAACAACAACCGGTATCAACACAAAGCGAGCCACTTCCAGAGATCATCGCTCCTCCACGAGGCCAAGGAATGTTGCGTCTTTCATTGCACAAGACAATTAGTATTAAAATATGCAACCCAAATGTTTCCAAAGCTGGGGCATTGCAGGGATGAGAGCTGGAAATAAATCCCACTGAAAAGAGCCGTCCATGTGTTCTTGGCAGTATGTCAGTGGTTGTGTCTATCGCCACAACACTGCAGCGATGCTCGCACGTGTTGCTAAGCACACGCATTTTCCCCGTTGGCTCCGAGAATTGGTGTTTCCAGGGTCCGACGGCATGCTCCTGCAGCCTTCGGGTGCATGCATGGCTTTACCGGGAACCTCGCGTTTGCTCCGCAGCCTCTTCTTCTCCCTCTGCCTGCCGGCAGTGCAGGGCAATGGGCTTTAGGGCAGCCTCCAGTTGCTCTTCCCATAGAAGATGCCCTGCTCTCCGCACACGCATATACAGGACACCAACCTGCAGTCACTGGTGGGGCAAAAACAGGCTTCTTGTTCCCCTTCCCCCAGTGTAGGCACAAAGTCTCCTTTAAAAACCAAACTAAAGCGTGTCCGTAAGTCAGGGCTCATCTCCTCCATCTTCAGAGAAAGAATCGAGAGCCCCCTGGTCCCTAACTGCCCCTTGGCCACTGGGGACACTAAGTCCCAGTATTGCATTCATTTATCCTGCAGACCCTGAGAGGACCCAGGAAGGTGCAGACGATGAAACACCTTTCGCCCTTCAGCCGCTGCAGCCTGCATGGCATCCCACCCCCGTCTCCTGCAGCGTATCACGATCCCTTCCCGCGGCGAGTCTAGCAGAAACAGTAAGATCCTAGAGCAGAGGGACTGGCTCTGCGAGTCTCCAGTCAACGCTTCGAGGCCGAATAGGTCGCGACCGCACAGAGGTCCTTGCAAACCCCAACCTTCCCAGAGGACGAACGCGGAGAGAAAGGGAACAGTGTTGCCTAAGCATCGTGGCTGATGCGTGCGAGGGGACGGATCCATAGACTCGCAGAAAATGAGGGTTGGAAGGATTTCACATCCAGTCCAGCCCCCTGCTCCAAGCAGGACCAGCCCCAACTACGTCGTCCCAGCCAGGGCTTTGTCTGCCCCGGTCTTCAAAACCTCCAAGGATGGAGATGCCACCGCTTCTCGGGGGAGCCTCTTCCAGTGCTTTACTAACCTCCTAGTGAGAAAGTTTTTCCTAATATATAACCTCAACTTCCCTTGCTGCAGCTTGAGCCCATTGCTCCTTCTGTCACCTGCCCCACTGAGACCAGCCCAGCTCCATCCCCTTTGCAGCCCCCGGCAGGGAGGTGAAGGCTGCTCTTCAGCCCCTCTTCAATCATCTCTTCTCCAGCATGACGGCCTGGATTAGCATGGCTGATTTCTTCCAGCATCCCTTGAGTGCTGGCCCCGTGCCTGGCTGAGGCTCTTATTCTGCCTCTGACTGATAATCTCACACGACTGCCCTGGGGGTAATTACCTCCTGCCTGCCTGCAGCAGCACCACCCATGCCCAATTCCAGCACCATCCGTGCCCGGTCCCAGAAGCAGCCTTGGGATGCCACAATGATGCTAACGGACTCGATTTTTGATTGTTCATATAAAAAAAAAAATCAATCGAAGGAGGCATTCAACAGCTGGAAAACAGATTTGGAACCTGCTCCGGGGCTGGGATTATTCTGGCCTTTCACTCCCAGCGCTACATTAGCTCACGCTCAGTTCACTAGTCTGCACCAAAAGGCTCCCCTCTGCGCCCACCGCAGCGGTGCTCACCCTCCCCGCACGGACCAGGTAAGAAACCGCCGGTGCTATCAACCTGCAGACTGGTGGCACTGCTATTTCGGGGAGCCCCGCAGTGAAAGATCCATGGGACCAAAGCCAGGAAAGTCCTCGCAGATAACTGAACAATGCCTCGCCTGCAAAAAATTAAAAAAAATAAATAAATAATAAAAATGGATAACAGCCCAATAGTTGGGAGAAATATGCACTAATAAATTTCATAGCTGTCTTGGCAATAAAGGCAATTATAATCTTCAGGCACAAATGTCCCTTCCAAATAAAGTTACTCTGTGCACCGAAAGCATCTTCCCTGAAAGACTGTCGAGTATTTCAAAATACGAGTTAAGCCCTTAAGGCGCCACGCCACAAGGTCCTGCAGTGTCCGGAGAGGCGATGAATTCACCTGAGGAGTCTTTCTTCATGTCCGTTTCTCTGACAAAAGGCGGATGGGTGCTAGTCGTATGATCGCTATTATTATACGTTAAGACAGGCCCAGCGATGCTCAGAGAAGCTAAGAGATCTCCTCAAGGTCGAACCAAGAGGCGGGTGGCAGAGGCGAAGAGAGACTCCTGGGCTGGGGTCGCTGGAGGACACAACCCCTTGAGCTGGTCCTATAGCTCCCGTTTCTAGTCGTGGGGTGGACTTCACCGATTGTAGTGGCGCTCAGCCTTTGAAGCGGAGGACCTCTCTTCAAGAAGGAGTCTCTTTCCATACGGACAATAAAAACCGGCCCGCCCACCCAAACCCTATTGCCTTTGAGCACACCTGCGTGCCGCAGAAGACGGGGCGCTGTCCGACATCCGATCGAGAGCTGCGTCCAACGTGACGCCTAGGATGGGTGAATGGCATTTAAAATGTCTGCGTCTGCCCATTCACACAGTATGACATGTGCCAAGGGCCATTGCGTCGTGCAAAAAGCCGTCAGATCTTAGCCAATTTACAGGGGAGGAGGATCTCCAGAGTGCCGTCAGTCCGAGGAGGGTCTCTGCCACGGCTCGCTGATGGGTTCGGATGGGTCTAGGCCGTGTTAAATCAATGCACGCTCTGTTATCATCCAACTGCTCCACGGAGATCATACCAGCGCAGCTCGCGGGCTGTCGGTCTCAGTCCCCGCATCTTGAACCGGCTGCGCGTGTGTCACACGCACATTACACGTAAGGGTCACAACACCACGATACCGCGTGCCTGCTCAGAACGCGTGCTAACATTTAATACAGCGCCGTCATGCTTCCTACGATCTAAAGACGACGCGGTCCAAGCGTCCTCGGTGACGCGGCCCCGAGATCGTTAACGGCCTCTCTTCCGAATGAGACGGCGGCGCAGACGATCTCAAACCGGAACGGCCCCAAGACAGTAGGTGGGTCGGGGGCAGATTTGGAGGGTGGTAAAAATAGGCCCTGAAGCAGCAAAGGATGGAGCTGGATACCCCACGGAGGTTTTCACCAGAGCCAACCTTTTAGCAAGGCCCAAAGCGAAGCCTCTTCAAACCGGCCATCCTCAGCGACGTGCGAGCCCAGACGAGCATGCGAGCTGCCCATCCCGATTCTGAAGCTGGGGCGAGGGTCCCAACGCCTCGGCGTGAAGTGAGCATTATTAAATACACGCACGAGATGGGGACTGATCCGCCTCTTCAGCGTCCTTTAGATACTTCTTCTGATAACGAAGACTTGCCTCACTATTAAAGCATGCCGTGTTTACTGGCAGCCATCCTTCAAATAACGTGTTTGCTACCGAGGAATTCGTTCTTGTTTACTGAACCAGCATTTTTCCGTATTTATTTAGTCTTTCCCTGTGTTTATTTCTTCCTTTGAGTCAACAGCCTCCGAGGCTGCCTTGCTTCTGAGCAAGTTATTAGGAACAGGCCCCTGGGAAAGTGCTAGCTCTGCACAAGGGCAAATGCAAATGGCATTCCTCGGCCGGCGGCGATCATGTTACGTCCTGGTCGGGGGTTTCGGAAGCACAGCTGGGCAATGAATCACTGCTCGGAAACCAGGCCGTCTGGGCTCCAGCCCTCCTCTGCCACGGACCTGGTACGAGACTTTGGGAAGAGTCACTTGTGAGCAGACTTTTCCCAAGAGCAAGCATCCCTGGTACTTTACATGCAAAGAGACTTTCGGATCCCAACCACCCCCACAGCCGGGAAGCGAGATCATCCGAAGAGCATCCCAAAAAGCCTCCATGTGCGGCGTGCTCTGGGCAAGGCACAGGAGAGCTGTGGTAAAAGCCAGGAGTACGGTCCAGATCTTCTGGCTTCCAGTCTTGGGTTTTAGCGCCTGGCCTTGCAAGGCAACCAGGGTTTTCTGTGCCACGTGGGGTGAGAGACAGCAGGTTCGGGGGCGTGCAAGCACTGGGCAGCTTGAAGGCTTGGCTCTATAGCCCCGAGAGCACCCTTTCTCCCATCCAGAGCTTTGCCCGGCTCCCCCCAAATTATTTCCAAATGCAGGTACAAACAAAAGCAAGAGCGTGGCTCTTCGAGAGAGCGCGTGCAGGAGATCCCCAAATGCATGCATGCAAAAACCCAGATTTCTCCTCTTTCCATTGACGGCAAGATTTGCTAGACTCTTGAAGCTACAGATCTTCCACCCACGACCGGGGAGTGGAAATCATTATGCTTGATAGCACTGCTCAGACACTTTAATTTACAGAAAAGAAATTAAACACCTTATCAATAAAAGCAGAATCTTTCCCCTGGGAAAAATGTTTCCATTGTAAGGGGGGGGGAGCGCCGATATGAATATTATGATAAGCTGCGTATAATTATTATTATTTTATCTCTGGCTCCATAGCAGTATTGTTCACAGCTGTGCATGTTACTTCCATTTGTCTGCCTGGGGAAAGTGATTTTCTGGATGAAGGCAATGCCTATAGAACAGGAACAAATCCTTTTTCATTTTGTCCCCCCCCCCCCCGCTCCAGTTTAAGTCTGCTCAGCTAGCGTGTGCCATTGCAGTCCCGCATACAAATGGTAAAGCTATCGAAACCTTGACCTGCAAGAGAAGATGCCAGAACGGCTTTGTGTACTCAACACTTCATAAAGTCACAGGACATGAAAGACGAGCTTGATTAATCGGCTATTGGACATATGGGGTTTGGGCGGGGGGGGGCGGAGAGCGTGACAGTAGAAAGTAACGTTGCGCATAAAGTAATTCACAGGGAGGGAAGAAAAACCTTTTCAAGACCTTTTCTGTTTTGGATGATAAATGAGTGGAAAGCAGCTGGGGAGAAACACGAAGGGGTTCTTGAGGATCTTCCATCATAAGCCCCTTGTGCTGCTATCTTGACTCCCAAAAGGACCCCCTCGGCTATGCTAGCGGTGGGAAATCATCCTTGTGCTGCAAAAGGCGAGTACAAAGTTGGTTTTCTGCGCCCATTGGACACGGTGGTGCCCCCAAAACGCAGAAGGCGCCAGGAGAAGCAGTCGAGCAAACGCACAAGGGCTCTGCCGGACTCGGCGGCCGTTGGGCCGATTAACAAGGGCAACCCGGCCGACCCTCGTACCGGGGGTCAGGAAGGACTTTTTCCTCCTGCTCAGATTGGTGTGGGCTGGGGGTGGGAGGGAGTCGCCTTCCCCCGTAGCGGGGGCACGGTCTCCCCCTGGCAGCTCTCGAGCGTATATTAACATCGTTCCGCAGAAGCAGGACAGTGGCTGCTGCGGTCCCTTTGCTTTCCCTGGGGCAGGGGCAGGGGCAGGCGCGACGCTTTGCGGCACGTCAAGGTTGACGGTGGTTTTACTAAGGGTGGAAGTTATGGATTTGTACCGGACGGTCTTGCACGAGGCAGGGGTTGGGCTAGATGCGACGTGCGGGGGTCTCTGCCACCCCGAGGTCTCGATGACCCTCGGCATCCTTCCCTTCGCTCCAGTCGGAGCGTGCCGCGGCCCCCAGCTCTGAGCAGGGGGTGCAGAGGAGGAGGAAGGGGCATGTGGCAACACGAGTTTATCTGGCATTTCCAGGAGGCAGGGACCATGGCAGAGCAGCGACATGCAAGTCTTTCCCACTTGTCGAGGGTCCGCAGCACGCCCCCGAACCAGACAGGCTCGGGGCATGGGAACCGGTGAGTGTGTCGGGAGCCGTGACAGCCTAAGAGACCGGTGCAATGGGGGGCACCAGCGATTGCAAGCACCTGGGCACCCAAGCGACCCTGGTAGGCAGGGGCTGCCAAGGACACAAAAGCCAGTATTCCCATCTGGCCAGGGCTGGCAAGAGCCCGCATCGACAGCTGCGCAGAGAAGCCATCTGAAAGCACAGCACCAAGATTTATTAGCACTTCAAAGCCCAGGCATGCTGCTGCCTCTTCTTGTGCATAACTCATTTCCCCCGCGGGAATCCAGACACCTTCGTTTGACCAGTATCGACCAGAAGCGGCTGCCCAAAGCCAGCACATTTTCGTATGCTGGACCAAGTGGAAAGCTGTGGTTTCTCTCGGCCCTCCAAGCCAGGAGCTGAAGCACCACACACGGGAACAATGCCGACGTTGTGGGCCAGAGAAATAGCTAATGGTCTCTGATGGGGACGATGTTTTACAGGCAGCCTAGCAAGGGGCTTGGGGCTTTGCCAGAGCCGGGGCACATGGACTATTTGCCCGGCCCAGCACTGTGGAGCCAGAGAGATTAGGGGCATTCTTTGCGTGAAGACCGACCCCGATCCTTTCTTTCCCCAAACCAAAGCAGCATCCACGTCTAATGGCGGCTTTAAGGCCAGCGAAATAGCAGTGCATTTGAAGGCTTAGGAAAACAGAGTGGGGAGCAGCAATTTGACCAAAATCCGGCCAGTGACAGATCACAAACAAACCCAATGCTAATGAGTCACCCTTTTCCCCACTTCCATGCCACTAGTCCTATGTAAACTATAGACACAGGGCTCTGGCATTTGCATGGGTAGGAGAGCTCAAACCTGCAAGTATGCTGTTCCAGGAATTAGGAACCAAAATAGCTTTGCTGTTTTTTCTTCAGTGCGCCCTGCAGAAAATGAAGACTTGCACACTTCTGAGATGTAGCGGCGTTTGCAAGGCATGCAATTCCTCCTCTTTTTGAGATGCATAGGAAAGGAAAGCTTGCCAAACCGGAGGCGAGACCATCCCAGCAAGTTCAGATCTAGGTCTCTGTGGCACTCGATTTCAGGAGTTTGGGGGCCAATTCATGAAGGCGTACCAGGCTTTAAAAATCCAGATAAGGCCCAAACACAGACCGAAAGTCCAAAGCCGTTTGGGCTGGAAGTTGTGTTACGGTGCCCTGCCGGCTACAATTTCTCCAGGACCAAGGAAGCTGTTATTGGCCCAATGGTCTTGGGAAGGTTGGCCTTCCTTTCTCCTCCTGCATACGTGATGATTTTGGGGTGCCCAACTCGAGACAAAGGCAGGCAAGGTTCTCTGGGTAGACGTCATATCTTTTTATTAGACCAACTAAAAAGTTTTAGAAAATGATTCTAACTTTTCAGTTGGTCTAATAAGAAGATAACTCACCCAAAGGACCTTGTGTGCCTACGTCCTTGGACCAACACCCCCAACTCGAGCCCTAACATTGGGACCCCCCTCACACCAGTGCCAGCGAAAAAATGAGCAGAGACTCTTGAAAATACGGAGGCAGAGTCGCAAGGGAAATCCATGGACTAGACTCAGCATTACTTCCCTCTCACTCTGGTGGGATTTTCCTTTAACCCCCCCAAAACCCCCAAACCTAAAATCCCAGCCACTTAGTGGGATAAGTTTTTTCAAAGCCCCTGTTGAAAGAAGAAGGGACCAATTTTCTCTTCCATCTTTGTAATAGCATATAACAATGAGTCTGGTCATGTGGAGTGAATGAAGCGCACGAGTTGGCAGCGGTCTGTCTGGCAGGGATGCGAATAGAGAAGGTTTTGCCAAATGCTGGGAGAATCCGGCACGCTTCAGATCCAGTTTCAGTTTCCAGATGGGTGATGCGTTCCCCATTTGAAACAAGAATCTTGTGCACATTTTTTTAAAAATAATTCTCACCAGTCGGTAGATCTCGTCTAAAGTTTAAAGGTGCTGCCATCTGCTTGGGTTCCCCTCCCTTCCCCCCACACACATTCGTGGCAGCGAGCTTCGAGCACAGATCTGCAAATACCGAGGGCTGCAAATACCCAAGCCGCTCGCATTTCTTGGATGTTCTCCTGCTGCCCTTCGCTTCAGGGACTTCATCGGGAGCAGAACAAGGCCGGTTGTTGCAGAAACAGCCACGCAAACGAAGACGCTCCCGGAGACGTGACCCAGAGCGGATTGGCACGTAGCTGCTCACAGAGCTACAGAGAAGTCAGGCTGGAAGGGATCTCCAGAGGTCGCATCTAGTCCAACCTGCTGCCGGAGGCAGGATCGGCACTACCCAAATCCTCCCAGACAAGTCCTTTGTCCAACTTCTTTCCAAATCCACACTGTCAACCCCGACACAACACCAGAGCTGCCGTCGGTAAAGCAGGGGGAGCGCGGTGGCCAACACCCTGCTGCTGCACAGGTTGGGAATACACACTCGAGAGACCCCAGGAAGAGGGCCAAACCCCGCTCCCAGCTATGGAGGAAGGCAAAACCCCCCAGACTCTTACCCCGTGGCCAGATTGGCGCAAATTCCTTTCTGACCCCAAATATGGCATCAGTCCGACCCCAAGCAGAGGGGCAAGACCCTCTAGCCAGGACCCACTGGGTTCGAGTCCTAGCAGAAGCCCTGGCACAGCCCAGCCACAATTCCCCTCCTGGGCTGCCTCCAAGGAAGGCTTGAAAACTTCCCCGACATGTGCAGCAAGAGCAGGGGGACGGGGGGATTCCCGTTGTGAAGTCAAAGAAGTGGGTTTTCTTTGAGCACGGTTCATTCCCAGGATGGTTTGTGCACGTTTCTTTGCACTGCTAAAAAGTGCTAAAATTAAACAGAACCGTGCATTCAGGCCTCCACACAAAGCTAAACACGGAGATCTCCGTTAGCTTATGTTTAAATTGGCTTTGCTTTCATTACTCTCCCCCGCAAATCAAAAAGTCAACATTTTCTATAGGAAAGAAAAAAAAAAAAAGAGAGAGACTCAATCAGTTTGGAGATGCATTCCTGCTGACAGACAAGGAAACGGTCGAAGCTCAGCTGAAATCTTCTAATTAACTGAATCAAAAAAAAAAAAACCCTGGAAAGAGAAGCGAAGGTGAAGGTGTTCAATACAAATGATTCACAGATGCTAGGGTCAGAAGGGACCTCAACAGATCACCGAGTCCGACCCCCTGCAGAGGCAGGAAAGAGTGCTGGGTCTAGGTGACCCCAGCTAGATGCCTATCCAACCTCCTCTTAAAGACCCCCAGGGTAGGGGAGAGCACCACCTCCCTTGGGAGCCCGTTCCAGACCTTGGCCACTCGAACTGGGAAGAAATTCTTCCTAATGTCCAGTCTA
>JAGPOW010003364.1:3000858-3156168 GCA_030014935.1 Caiman crocodilus | reverse complement strand
GGCTGGGGTCCTGTGACCCTGGCACTCGTTCCTGCCATTGGCGGGGGGTCAGACTAGATGGCCTGCTCTAGGCCCCTTCTGACCCTAGGCACTATGAAATTATCCTTCAGCTGAAAAGTGTTCCTGTTCGCTCTAGGTACTTACACCGTGTGCATCGCCACGCTAAATGAACACCTTCAGAAACTTCCTCCTCTCGGGTCAGGGTCCTCTTTCATTTCAGAGACAGTGATTTTTTTTTTTTAAACGTGCCATTTGTCTGCGGTACCGGGATGCAATCACGAAACAGAGTATTTCGGTACGTCAAGGCCAGCTTTTCTGGTACCAAGGAGCTCTAATGATCAAAGAGAGGCACACCACAGATAGCAGGTCGTCCCCGGCTACATAAAACAGATCAATTACTTCCGTCTCCAGTTTCCTCGGACTTCTCCTTTCATCTTGAAAGCAGGGTGAAAAGCTAAAAAATAAAAAACAAGCTTAGACACCCTTAACTATATTTTTTAGAAATGACAACACTTAAAAAGTCCTGCCTAAAACATACGCAGCATTCTCCGTGTGAAGCCACACTCGTACTTACTGCTTACGTGTCTACAATTTCTTTGCCCTTGAATTCGGTGTATTTATTTATTTGGTTTATTGATCTGCGAACACGTTACCAAAAAGAGTCCTATCTATGAAAAAAAGTGTTGCACGTGGGCGAGTAGTTGGAGTTTTAAAAGTTTAGATGTCCTTCATAAATGGGGCTGCTCTTGTGCCTGGTTGTCTTTTAAGCAGCAGCTTCTGTAGGGTTATGAGCTGACAAATCCCGGCATGACATGGCAGTCTAGCTATTCTGTAGGGGAAAGTGTTGCTTGATTGAAAACCCCGGGCTGGGAGGAGGGAGACATTTCTGGAAACCACTTTTAAAATAAATGATAACCTTCCGCCCACATTATTCATGCAGGAAAAATGCACTTTTCCACATCCCCCAGGCACTTCAAAGAGAAGGTTAGGGAAGGGGCTGGCGTAAACTAGCTGCCAATACACAGCATCACTATCAGGGCAGCTCATCCCTCTTACAACACCTTCATTACTCCTGAACTCAGCAGCATCACTTCTGTCCTCGTCTCAAGAGGATCAAACTAGAACCAGGCGCCGTCTTCTCGGCCAAGCTGCTGGGAAGACGAGAGGTTTCAAGAGAATCTGTTAGTCATCCCCCGTGGTCCGACTTGGTGGGATTTCCCCCCCCCCCGAGATGCACTAAATTGTTGTTTGCTTTAAATAAATACTCAAAACGATGCTGAGCAAACCTCTGCACAATCGCTCGGGCAACCTCAAGAACAAACAGCTGCAAATCTTTGGCATTTTTAGGGCATCAGGCCTCCTAGAGCAATGCAGCTACGCTCAGATTTTAATCACGCTCGCAGGAAAATGGTGCGTGCGGGCAGGAAGTTACCTTGCACTTGTGTGTTATGTCACAGCAGGGACCGGAGGGCCCGAGGGAGGGCACGGTCCCAGTTCTGCATCCTCCCCCCGGCCCACCTTGCTCCTCTAGTGCTATGCTGGAGAGTTAAAATAAGAGAGAGAGGTGGGAATATCACAGCCAGCTCTCAGGAGGTCGGAAGCCGGCAGAAGGGGTTTTTTTGGATCAGAGCTGGCGAGCAGCCTGCTGTAGAGGGTCCTCTTCCACCTCCATCGCCATGAAGTCCAAACCACGTCCAGTAGCGTGTCAAGCAATGTAGCTCACGCCTGTCGCGCGTCTCATCTTTCCTGCCCTCCTCTCCCAGAAGGAGGGAGAAGCAGGTGTGCGATCGGGGCGCACGGTTTGGAGAGTTTACCACCACACTCAGTGCAGCACCCTCGTGGATGCAAGAGAAGAGCTAGTCCTTGGAGCAGGGGGTGCTGAGGTTTGCAAGGGTCCTTAGTTCCTGAACCCATCACAAGTCACGTAGTTTCAAGCATCGTGATGCACGACCGAGCCCTGGAAGTCCCACGTCCAGACAGACGGCCCCGTGTCCTCCGGTCGAGAAATTCCATTTAATGCATAATGAAGATGGGCAAAATTACTTCATGCAGATTCTTTCCATACTCCCCTGGATGCCTTTGAAAAGAAAGGGATCTTTTATCCAAAAAGCTTTCCCAGATTAGGCATCAAGGATATTACTTTTAAGTCTGCTCCGTCGTTGATACTTTGTGAAAGCCGAGCCATTCCTTGCATTCAGTATTACCTCTTGCATTCCTCTACAGTCGCACCTGAAAGCCATTTAGGGAGATCTCTAAATTCATATTGCAGAAAAGCAATAATTTTTAGTCTCCGAGAAAAAAAAAAAAAAAAAAAAAGACAAACCCCAAGCCAGACCCTGTATATTGATTTCTCTTCTGTAGCACTTGGCAGCCTGTTCCAGGCCCACATTTAATCTGTCTGATACTGAGAAGAGGAATCTTTTATGGTTCTCACAACACATACCGTCATCTCCCTTTATTACAACACGGTGTGGTGGAGATGGGGTCCGTACCAAAGCCAAACTCCATAGCGTTCGGGTCTTCTCCGAGCCTAGGACCGAGCATGCACGAGGCTGTAGAGTTAATGGATTAAACCAAAACCCATTGCCAAACACTCCCCAATTTAGGGAAGAGATTCAAGCTCCAGCCCCGGGTTCTCCAACACAAGTCAGATGGATCCCGTCTCGCAGGAGGGAACATTTCAATGCTTGCTTCGACTTCCCTTTTGCTGGCTCTTGGGGAAGGGAGCAGGGCCGTTGAGCGTTCGTGCGATACCCTCCGAAGCCCAAAGGAGTAACATTGCTAGGGAGAGCAGGACGGGCCACACTTCCCCGCTGTTTTCAGTCTCCTCCCAAGCGGAGCTGGATGCAGGCGGAGAGGGCTGTGGCAACACAAGGCATTTTCCATCCTTCTGCATTGAGACGCTTTTAAAAGCCTGTTGTCCCAGGTCGTTAAAATCGAGTAGATGAGGCAGGGAGGAGACAGCAGAGCTACACACAAAGCAGAAATTGAGGGGGGAGAATGCCAAAAATCTCACTTAATTAGCAGCTTTTAAGAACACTGGCTAATTAGGGCCCCCATTTAGACAGCAGAGTACAGATGCAACTTTATGGACCCAATTAACTAAGATGCATTTATCACAAGCTTTCACAAGCCCAAGTTCACTTCCTCAGTCGCTGTGCAAGGACGGGACCAAGCGGAGCAGAAAGCGGAGTGAAGGATAATACAATACGTGGGAAAAGCAGGAGAGAAAGTGCTGGGAGAGGCATAAGCAAAAACCCCCTAGGAACAAACTGGATCATGAAAGCGACTCCAGGTAATGACATAAGACTCCACCACCTCCGTTCAGTCCCATTTGTACATGATTTCTTTGGCAATTTCCCATTCAAACTGGTTTTTAAGAAGTTGTTGCCTGAGAATAGCCACCCTGAGGCCATGCCACACCAGAAAGAGGAGGGAATAAAACTGCAACAGGACTGAAGCCCAAATTTGAAGAGCACGTGGCAAAAAAAGCAAGCCCTGCCATGGCCCGACAGCCGGGAGACCCTTCCGCCAGCCCTGCTTTCACGGCCATCGCTGCTCCGGGTGCGAAGCATCCTTTCGCCATATGCCGTGCCGAGCTCCCACCGAGGACGAAATAAGTCTGAGGAGTGGGGCTGGGGCAGGAGAGGAGGGCAGGGACGCACAAGGGAATATGTATAGGGGCGAAATGCGGTTTGAAAGGCTTGAGATATTCATGGAAAAAGAGCGGGGAAAAGTAGTGCAATGGTGTAGGTAAAGCAGAAGGCGGGATTCGTGCCACGATGTTTTCCACGCGCGCACAAGACAAGCAGACCAAACCTGTGCATCTTGCATGTTTGGGACTGCGCCGAAGCCAGCAAGCGCACCGGAGCTGCACTGACGTCTGGTACCGGGCTCATTCGTGGCCACGCACAAACACACCCCTCCTTGCTGACACACCAGTTGTGATAGCTTGCAAACTGGTCCCCCCCGGCCAGTCTAATCCGTGCACCCAACAAAACAAATCTCGCTGTTAACTGGCAAAAGGAGGGGCTCGGCTTTGGCCGGGCCAGGAGCTGGTCAATCAGCAGCACTTGCTGTATGCGGAGATGGCAGCCGTGCAGAGCTCCTGGCAAGGGGGCCACGCTAAAGCAAGATAGATTCCCTTCCAGTTTCCGACACGTTCGTTTTGGGCGCGCTGCTGTTCGAAGCTTCAGAGCCGTCCAAAAGAGCGCTGGAGAGGAGCCTGTGCATTTGCAACCAGTTGCAATGCAACTGGAAGCTATTAAAGTTTCGTTTAGGATTTGTTGCAAGCTCAATTATTAATCGTGGCAGTCCTAAGTTTTAGTTGGTAGCAAAAAAAAAATCACAGGAGCAAGGTAGATTCACCTTGTCAACAGTCAAATTTGCCTGCGAAAGAATCTCAGAAACGACGCACAGAAAAAAAGTCACAACAGGAAACAGAAACAGCCCGAGAGCCTTCCAACTATTTCAGCACAGGAAAACCATTCTCATAACACATTTGTTCTCTTGGATAAGAAACCCTGGTTTGATGGGGTGGGGTTTCGGTGCCAGTAGTTCTCCCCGTACCATTTTTTCAGTCCCATCGTATCCATTTTTCAGTGGCTGGCGGAAGTCGGAGCTCAATTATGGAGAGGTTCTTCTCACCCCACTCCCAAAACAAAGAAATGGCTGCTTTTTCAAGGGAAGTTTACTTCATGCAAACCTCGGAGATAAGCTAACTGCGGGGGGGAAATAGCGGCCGAGCACCACGCAGAGGACTGCACAAAATACCTGCTCGCAGGATGCACGTGTCCACGATGCAGTCTTGCAGAATTGCCGAAGTCATAACACGCAGTGCCCAGGGATTTATTAGTTAGACCTTCTTCCAGACCCTCTGTGGGGGATCCTGCTCCGGGAAGGCCCGTAGCCAAATGCCAGGAGAGTTACCCCCCTATCAGTCCAGGGAGCATTGATTTCAAGGGGCAGGGGGTGGATTTATAAAGAGCGTTTCTAGCTTTCAGGCCGAGCGCCTGAAAACACCCTTCTTCAGGCGAGCAAATGCTTGGGTTGCATCTGCTTCTAGGCTGCACGTGTCGTGGCCTCCTTCCAGAGGATGCCGGAGCACGGAGGTCAAGCCAGCTTTTAATGCATCCGACCCACTGCAGCGAAGGTCCTCAGGGGGAGGGCGCTTTTAAGGCTGGGGAACAAGGAGCTTTTTGGAAAGTTTAGGACAAGTTTAGCCAGCGAAGGCGGTGATCAAGCACCTTGCAGAAGGGGGATCGGGATCTTTCCCCCGGAGAGCCGCGGCATGCCGGTCCAAGCCGGCTACTTCAGGCTGGCTCGTCAGTCTCGGCAACCTCGGGCGTTGGAAGATTGCAGAGGCTGGGATTTGTATCCCATCCCCCCTGCAAGCCCCCCACACCCAAAAACACCATATTGAAAGACAAGCTTGTCTCCGGTTTTCGCCTGCGACCCGCTCCCTGCATGAGCTTTCTTTGCTGGGGGAGTGCATTCGCCCCAGCGGTAAGAGGTCTGCTCTTCAAGCCTTGTTCTAGTTAAGAAATGCCGTGCATCGTCCCCCCCAGGGGCAGTTCCCAAGCCTCCGCATCCCTCCTGCCCACCGCTGCCGGCCTTCGCCCACAGCTCGCTAGGGAAGACGTAGCAGAGCCACGGAGCCGCCTGTACCCTGCTCCTGCCTCCGACGTGCAGGCGGATCCCTCTTCCCAAATCCCCTACCTCCCAACGGGTGCAAGAGCGCCCAGCCTGCTTTCTGCAGGCCCAGCTGGCCGTTTTGCCCCAGGAAACTGGGACAGCAGTCAAGTGGGCATCTCCCATTCCCCCCTCCAGACGAAACGGGCACGGACGTAGCCCCAGGCTCAGCCCCGCCGTGCTGGTACAAGGCTGCGTGGAAAGGCAAGAGATCCGCTTCCCCACGTTTCGTGCTGCATTAGAAGTAGCCAGAGTTGTCAACATTTATTTGGAGAAAGTGACTCCTTCTCAGAAGTGGAGGAAGCGCTAACTCCCCCCTCGCGCCCAGGACGCGTGCCAAAATTGTGACGTTCTGGGGAGGGGGGAAAATGGTCAAAACCAAGCCAAAAGACAGTCTTATTAGGCGTCCCTTGGTATCCACATCTGTCGGTGCAGCACACAGGATGCTGGGCTAGATGTGCCTGTGGTCTGACCCCATCTGGCATGTCTTATGTAAGAACTTTTTCAAGAGTAATAATAAAAAAAAAAACCCACTGTCACACAGAAGGTTTCCTGTTTTGACCAGATCTGGGAGCTGGCTATTGATAGCAAAGCGTTCCAGCTCGGCTGGATGAGAACGAAGAGCCTGCCAGATCTGGAGAAGTTATTAGACTCGAGAGTTCGGTCATTACTCTCTGGCATTGCTACCGCGCTTCCACTTTTAGACCATCTTTTTTACAGGTGCTAGAAGCAGGGTCTTCCTGCCTTCTCCGAAAGGACAGGTCTTAAAAGCCCTTCCCTTTTTTGGATGCACGAAATGCGTCTGTCCTTTGGGCAAAGACGTGACTGGCACACCACAGGGATCCAGAGGACACACACCGGCTAACGGAGGCAGCTCGTTAGATGAACGAGATCTGTGGGCATGCAGTTTGCTCGCGTGCAAAAGGGTATTTCTAGCACTCAGTGCACACTCCCACTAGATTGGGTCCATTTAAGTTCAGTGTTGGAGCCCTCTGGCCTCAGCACGCTTTTGCAGGTGGCTACTTGACTGTTGTGCCCAGGCTAGCACACCGTTCTCACTAAAAGTCACAGTGCATTTATTCGCTCATGCCGAAATAAAGGGACAGCGATATGGAAACGCTAATCCTCCTTGCCAAGGTCAGCACCCGGGACTGGCAACATCCAGATAAGACGGCAGCACTGGGCCCCCAGTGCTGCCCCAGCATGATCTCCTTGTCGTGCCCATCTCACAGGACCTTCCAGCCTGCCCACGAGAAGCGGTCGGCCCGAAGCAACCCACCACTGCCATGCCAGCCCCCGGGTCCAATCCACCCCGGGCAGCGACAACCGCATCACAACGCTGCGTTAAACTAAACCCCGCTCCCTTGTCCCCAAACCCACACTGCCCTGCCCAAGATGCCAGGACGGTTCACAACTATTCAGCACAACCCTTAAACTCCACGCAAGGCCACGGGGTAACGCCGAAGTCTCACTGAACTCAGCCCGTGCTACAGCAACTGAGCGAGGGCTTTACCACGTCAGGCCGCATTTAGGAGTCCTTCTCCCACGGCGTTAAGTGGCTATGCAGGTGTCCTGGGCTCTAGCCCAACGGTAACCGTTTGATCAGCAGCCACGCAAGCAGATTTATTAAGCCAAGGTTTGTTTAATAAAAATTATAGTCGATCCTGGATTGCAGCAGGGAAAAATAAGACCCCCAAACCCACAGCAACTTGCCAATACCCAGAACTTCAAAGGGGGGAAAACATTCAAATTAAATTCTCAAAAAAAAGGAGCATCTCAGGGACTGGATTTTAGCTTGGATGGAGATTCAAGGGGATGGCTCTTATGTGTCCTCCCCCCATACTGCATTTATCGTTGATTACTCAAATGCTTCCCCCCCCCGGAGAATCCCTGAAAGAGGAGTCTGTTTGCTCCCGTTCTGCGCGGGCTTCACAAGCGGGGAGGCTGCCCAGACAAACAGAGGCGAGTCTCGCTGCCACGGATTCCCTTCCAGGACGCAGGAAGCCGATATTGCTTCTCCACGCTCTGTCAGAAACTGTTAAGAGACATTTCCAAAGTGATTTGGTGTCGGGGGCTTGGCTCCCCGGTGCTCGCAGCGCCTGGCATGCAACAAGCTGCCGGTCCGGCCGACTTTGCAACAGGGCTGACAGACGGACCCAGTGCGCCGAGCACCGCGGCAGCAACAGCCAAGGATGGAGGAGAGAGGGTAATAACCGCTTTCTAGAAGGGCTTGGCCTGGTCAGGACTGGGGGTTTCTTGAGCAGGTGCTTGTGGGATTGGTTTCTCGTCCCGTATCAGAGCAAAGGCAACGCTCAGCCTGCCAGCCAGCACTGTGCTCCCCAGCAAGGGGCTTCTTGGTGGAGATCTTAGATGTGGGTCAAGAGATGGAGTCATAGACAACGAGGGTTGAAGGGAGCTCAGGGCTCACATCTAGTCCAACCCCTGCTCCAAGCTGGACCAGCCCCAACTGCATCATCCCAGACAAGGCTTTGTCTACCTGGGTCTTGAACACCTCCAAGGATGGAGGCTGCACCACCGCTCTGGGTAGCCTGTCCCAGTGCTTCACCACCCTCCTTGTGAGGAAGCTTTTCCTAATATCCAACCTCAACTTCCCTTGCTGCAGCCTGAGCCCATTGCTCCTTCTGCCATCTGCCCCCACTGAGACCAACCCAGCTCCATCTTCTTTGCAACCCCCGGCAGGGAGGAGAAGGCTGCTATTCAATCCCCCTCGGTCTTCTCTTCTGCAGCCTAAATCAGCCCAGTTCCCTCAGCCTCTCCTCACCAGGTGTGTACTCCAGCCCCCCAAACCATGCTTGTTACCAATTCTCCACATCCCTTGTCATGGGGGCCCACAACTGGACACAGGACTCCAGATGTGGCCTCCCCAGTGCTGAATAGATGGGAAGAATCACTGCCCTCCATCCCCCCAGCCCAGGATGCCCTTAGCTTTCTTGGCACCATAGGCACACTGCTGGCTCCTGTTCAGCTTCTTGTCCACCGTCACCGCTGGGTCCTTTTCTGCAGAGCTGCTGCCCAGCCCGCACCGGTGCAGGGGACTGTCCAGGGGCTCCACGGAAGAGGCTCTGAACACAGAGATGTGCTTTGACAAGGCAAGCCAGAGCACTAAGACGCATGCATCCAGCATGGACAGTACTGAGCCGGCCTGGGTTCAAGCGTGCCCCTAACCCACCACTCTCTAGCAATTCAGTAGCACGTTCCAGTCCTCCCGTGAGCTCATTCGTGGTGCGTCGTTGGCTCTGCAGGGCCAAGAGCTTTACCAGTTAGTCCTGCAACAGTTTTTTCCCCTCTTCAGGACATAGGGTGGAAAGAGAAGTGGTTGGCTTTGCCGGTGGGGTGGGCAGAGCAGAGGTACAACTCCAGGTCCAAGCAGAGGATGGACAGCAAGGGGCAAAAGTATGCGAGGTCTCAAGGAGGTGACAGACCTTGTCACTGGTGACAGAGGGGAGAGCTAGCATTTGGCTTCAGAGGGGCCGGGTGGGCCAGAGACTTTGGGGACCTGCTGGAGGCCACGTTGCTTTGAGAACGAAGCCGTGCCCAAAGCACGAGACCAGGAGAGATGGTCTGAGCCCGAGGCTGCCTCCGGCCACAAGACAAAGCCAGTCTTCCATGCCTCATGGGTGCAGAGCAAGGAGCAGAAGGTCCTTGTTCAGCTGCAAAAACCCCCCCGGGTCCGGAGATCTGTCACCTGCAGCAAAGCTTTAGGAGGAGCCTGGGCAGAGCCGCCAGGTCCCAAAGAGCCACAGGTTGGCCACAGTCTGAGCCCCAAGGGCTGGTCACTTGTGCATGCTCTGCAACGGCGCACATCAAACAGGACGGAGATTTGAGAAGCAAGACCGCGGCATCCTCCGCGCAGCTGTGAAGGGAGGCACAGGGTGAGGATTGCTGCCGAGCGAAGATCCGGTGGACGTGCTCGCTGGGCATCACAATCCCACCTGGCACCACAGCAGCTTCCAGGTTTCACTCCCGCCGGGCACCCTGCAGCAGACGCCGTTCCCTGCCCAGGCCCCCCAATACCTCCTGCTTTGGGGAAGACACAACCTGGGGCCTCTCCTGGAGGTGCTGGGAAATTCAGGTTGGAGGCGCTTCACGCTGGGACGCGCAACACGGTTTTGACCCCAAACTGGCATCAGGTAACTCAGGCTTTGCACGCGACTGGGAGCTGCCTTAGAAACCAGGCCCAAGGCTTTGCTTTCTCCCCTGGGTCCAAGGGTGCTTTCGGTCTAGATGAGCTGGCCTCAGGTACAGGCTAAAGCTGGTAGCCCACCTGGGCTGCAGGGGGGTGGGGATGCTGGAAAATGCTTTTGCCCGAATCCACCTATAATCCCTCCCTGCACACCTACAAGGAGAAAGTCTCCCCTGGGAAAGAAATCCTGGTGTCCCAGCTCATGCATTTCAGACCCACGGGGCATCCTGCCTTCTTTTTCTCCTCGCGTCCCAGATGCACACAGGAAAGTGCATCACCTGGGAGGTAGCCCCCGAGCCCTGGAGTGGGGTCCGGCTTCCCATCTGGCTCCAGAGAGCGGGGTCGCCCCTTCCTGCTCCCTGCGTGAAGACGGGGGCCCTGCAGCCAGCCCCGCCACGCACCCGGGCTGCAGACTCAGCTCCAGGGCAGCTCCGGGCCGCGCGCTGACCCTCAGCCCCTCTCCCCAGACGGGATGGACACGTGGAGAAGCTTTTGCAGCAGCACCAAGATGAGCGACGGGGGCTCTAATAAGAGAGAGTTTCCTGGCACAGGAAACGAGGCTGTTTCTCATTACGGAGTTACCAGCACCGCGAGCTCGGACCGCGGGGGAGCGCCGCGCTTTGCACTCGTATCACCTGGGCCGATTGCTCTGCCCAGCCTGGGAGCAGGGGATGCCATTGCAGTAACGACGTGGGTCTCAGACCCTCTCCCCACCTGTTATCCCCTGACCCCCACCCCTACCGGCTGCCTGCAATGAGGTTTCACGTGCCAGCTCCTTCCCGAGTCGGCAGTGGTCTCCCTGCACCAGCCCTTGGGGGGTGGGGGGCAAAGGAAGCCATCCACCCCCCAGGGGTGGGCAGGATCGCAGGCTCGAGGCCGGGGCTGGTTTGCAGCCGCACGGCGCTGCGGCACGTGGAAGGGCTGGAGCGAGAGCTCCCCGCCTCTCGGATGCTCGAGCCAGCCGTTTAGTCAGACTAATTTGCGACTGCTGATTTATTCAACAAATGTGACCGCTTTTACTGCTGCTATTTCATCGTTCTCAGGGAAAGCAGACGTCTCCGGGCCTCGCTTTTATGGCTTTAATATGAAATCCAAAGAAATTAGACAAACTCCTCTTGGCAGCTTTGGCCCAGACTAGAGCCAGGATGGGATGATGGGCTAGGTACCAGAGAGACCGCGCTGCCCTCCAAGTCTCTCCCCCCGGCCCTGCTCGAGCGCACGGTTTGGGGCACCCTGGCACGAGCCTCCAGGCATTACAGCCCGCGTTGTCGCAGCTGCAGCCCTCCAGCCCCAAATTCCCTCCCCCCGGGCAGCCTCTTTGCAACCGAAGCCGGTCAGCAAAGCCAGGCCAGGCTCCGGGGATCATCCGTGCCGGACAACACCAGCGTTTCAACAGCCTGGTGCTGTGACCTGCTGCGCTGAAAGACACCGGGGTGCTCAACCCTGGCCAGACCCCCCTGCAGACAGACCTGGCACCTCCACGGGGCAAAGAGGTGGGCACCGCCCGAAGCTCTGCTACCTCCAGCGGAGAAGCCCATGCTTTGCCGCCTCTCCGGGCCCCGCTCCGAAGCATCCAGCAGCTCTCTGGCCTTTCCCCACCCCGCTCTGCACGGCTCCAACCCCTCCAGAGCCGGGTGCACCAGACTAGCAAAGAGAAGGGGAACATCCCACTGCAGAGATGATGCTCTGGGTATACCGCATCCCCCTTCAAGGGGGGCTTCCATGCTGACGCGGCCCCTTTGTCCCAGGGACCGGCTTCGGACGGCACGGGCGCACCAGCAGCTCGTACCGCCCTGGCAATTCAGCACTCGAGACAAACAAGGGCAGAATATTTTCCAGGACACATGAGCACGCCAGGATTTTTGTGGTGAAGTGAGACAAAAGAAATATGTGCTTCTTTTCTCCCCCCGCGCTCCAGGGCAGGGATTCATGGGCCTACCTGGAAACACCCAGGGAAAGCAGTAGCCAGGAAGCTCATTAGCCCCAGGATCTTTCCAAAGTGCCTTTACAGAGCCCCGAGCCACGGCTCCCAGGAAGAGCCGCGTCCCGCCGGGGGAGCGGCTCCGAACGCACGCAGGACCTGGGCACTACCGCTAGTTACAGACGCTCCCGCGAGTCGCGGCTGAGCAGCGCAGAGCAGGACCGCGGCGTCCTCAGGTCCCCGGGACGCGAGCAAGGCCCGTCCCCTTGCTTTCTCGGGCCAGACCTGCAACGTGGGCAGAAGATGCACCGCTCAGATTGCCGTGGGGTCAGCAGGACGTTACTAAGTGCCCTGCTGACCTCCAAACCCCGAGGAAGCCATTTGCCTGCTCTCCACTGGCTCTGGACCCATTGCACAGCTCCCAGTTACAGGGGGCGGTGGAAGGGACCCCAGGTCGCATCCATTCCAACCCCTGCAGGACCGACTTTGCACACCCAGATTTTGCACACCCCGTTGGGAAGCTGAGGGCCCCACACCCAGGCTCGAGCTCATTGCCTCTAGGTCCCCAACGCGCACCGCAAGTGCCCAAGCCACAGAAGACAGGTGATTAACATACACTCGAGAGATCCCAGGCAGAGGCTGTAGAGGAAGGCAATCCCCGCTCCACTCCCACTCTGAGCGTGGAGGAAAACTCCTTCCTGACCCCCAATTAAGTCACATTGGCCTGGCTCACGTTTCTGCGCCGTGCCAGGTCACGCCAAGACCTGCTCGCATGACGCCGCAGTCACGGCCACGCTGGAAAGCCGTGGGTTGGGTGCAGCGGGTTAAGCAGTCGGGCTCCAGACTCGGGGAACAGCCTCGCGGCACAAAGCAGCTTGCAAGCGGGGCTCGGTTCTCCTGCCGCGGGGCCAGGGAGAGCAAATACGAAGCTCAGCCCATGACTTGCTTAAAGGGGCTGTGGAGAGGTCCAGAAAGCAGCTGCACGGAGCCGGGAGCAGGGCGAGACCCACCAGAAGACCTAGGATACACCCACAGACATCTTGCCTCAGTTTCCCCTACGGAAGAGATTCACTCTCCAGAGCCAGAGACCAAGTTATCCTTCTCTGGGCTCCACCTTCGAGGTGCATTTCCCCGCACAGGCTGTCAGTGCCCTGCACACATCAGCTGGGCACAATCCCCACGCCAGGAGCCCCCAACCCGCTGGTCTTACCCGCTCTCAGACTCGCTCTTCCAGCAGGCTGCCTCCTCCTAGCTCGGCTGCCCACCTCACCAGGCCTCCTCCCAAGGCCAGCAGCTCCCACACCCTTAATCCTGCCCAGGTGAGATTAGTAACACCGAACACCTGGCTGGGCTGGGGGCGCAGGGGCCTGGCCTGCTCCTTCTTCAAGGCTCCTGGTCTCTGGGCTTTCGGGGAACTGGTCTCTGGGTTTTCAACAGACACTTCCTTGAGACCATCTGCTGTCTCCCGGTGACGGTGTCGGGCACAGGGACCCCTCGCCTCTCGGCCCCGTGGAGCAGGCTGTCTGGCTTTGCAAAGCATCTTCTCTGTCTGCGACAAGCCAGGGCCTCGCTGCAGCGTGGACGTGGTGGGGCATCGTCCCCAAAGGCCGGGGAGACTGACGTGCCGGACGGCTCAGCACAGAGGGAAAGAGTCTTCTCCCCCCGGTTCCCCAGCTGCGCCTTTCCTCCATTTAATAATTCGTAGGAAACGAGAGGTGGAAGGGAGCTCAGGAGGTCACATCTCGTCCTGCCCCTTGCTCCAAGCAGGACCAGCCCCATCCCAGCCAAAGCTTTGTCTAGTGGGTCTCCAGCACCGCCAAGGATGGAGACCCCTCCACCTCTCTGGGGAACCCATCCCAGTGCTTCACCGCCCTCCTACCGAGAGTTTTTCCTAATACCCAACCTCGACTTCCCTTGCTGCAGCTGGAGCCCATTGCTCCTTGTCCTGTATCTGCCCCCACTGAGACCAGCCCAGCTCCATCCTCTTTGCACCCCCTGGCAGGGAGGCGAAGGCTGCTGTTCAATCCCCCTCGGTCTTCCCTTCTGCAGACTAAATCCGCCCATTTCCCTCCGCCTCTCCTCATACCTCATGTACATCACATAAATTACATTTCTTTGAACCTCAGGGGGAGAAAAGCGGGCGCAAATGAGGAAAACTCAGCTGCTAATTCCAGTCCTGCCGCCTCTCTCTGGGATGGGAACTGGTTTTTACTCGATGCAAACAGGTCCAGCAGCAAATCCCCCAGCCCCGCTCCCCGATTTCTGCTGCAGGGTTTTATTTTTATTCTACAGAGAGGAGGCGGTTTCTCAGACAACCCCGATCCGCTCTCTTCCAGCAGCAGCAGGGGCGGCACTCGGAAATCAGGCAATTCCCAAGCAATGCAGGCAGCCCAGGTTGCGGAGGACCTGGTGCTAATAGGAGCCTTTCTAGCACCACGTCACAGACTGGCGTGCATGCACCCGTGCTCCCCTGGAGAGAGACGTGGCTTTGTTCTGCTCCGGCACCGCTTGTGCCAACTCCCTTTCCGCCCAAGACTGTGTCCACACAGGCAGGCTAATTTGGATCGTGGTAGAGGCTGAATTCAAAGTGGAATAGTTATTTCCAACCAGCTTCCTCCCTCTGGTGAGCGCAAGAATCCCTTAGAGTGAGCCTCCAGCTTCCTCTGTGCAAAAATGAAGTTCATTTCCTACCTACGGGGACTTTTTACCACCTTTAAGTCTCCCCCGAGCCTGAGGAAGGGCGTGTGTGCCTGAAAGCTTGCGGGAAAGGATCATTCTTTTTGCGGTTTCTTAGCTGGCCTAAGAAAAGGTATCATCTCTGAACCATGCATGCAAGAGTTTTGCATTTCTTTTACAAGCAGCCTAACCCTCTTTCATGAATTAATTCAGAACAAGTGCATCCGCACAGGCAGTTCCTCGGCACGCTCTCTTCTGGAGAAGCCCTAAGGAAAGCCTGCACTGAGGTTCACAGCCAGAGGGTGAGCTAGCAGGCAGTGATGGCCTTGCACCCTTATTCTGTCTGTGCCCCAAATCCCCACGACAGGAACCAACGCTGTATAGGGTGGCTATTCTCAGGCTGTACTGTCCGTCTCCCTGATGTACTGCGGCAGCAAAATCGGTTGGGTGCAGGTCGTGTTTCTCCAGCGCCCGGGGGGGTGGAAATGAAACGGGAAGACAAGCAAACCCACAGCGTGGTCCAATGCTGGGGCTTCGCGCAGAAGCGCGTGGGATGGGGGGACTCGTAGGCAGACGGGGTGCCAGTGTGACCCACGCGAGGGAAGGAGATCAGCCTGAAATGTCTTCCAAACAGACCCAGAAAATTAGCCCATGAGCTGCAGGAAACATTTGCAAGATGTGTGGGCTGGACGGCAGAGCTCCTGGCAGCCCGCCGTGAAAAGGCCGGGCAGCCACTTTGACAGGAAGCCCCCGCTGCCCTGCTTTCTGTCTGCCGGGTCGTGCCAAGGGGCCACTTCTTTTCCTCTCCCCAGCTTGGTACCCACCATTTATTGCAGGCAGAGTTGGGCAGACGCTCGTGTCCGTCTCCCTGATGTACTGCGGCAGCAAAATCACCGCTCCAAGGACCAGGCGCCTTGCAAATCCTGGCCCAGGGCACGTGGCAGAGATGCCTAGCCCTCCACCTACCGCTGCATTCAAGGGACCTTCGTGCGGAGCCGCGTGCAACCGGCCGTGAGCCGTGCTATGTGCAAAGGGACAGGAAGAGCATCCGCTAATTAGTCCATCCTACGCAGCTGCTAGTGCGGAGGTTCAGCTTTGCTGCCCCAAAGCGCCAGGCTGGGCTGGGCCGGAGCATTAGCACAAATCCACCAGCTTTCATTTTGGCAAGAAGCTCCTTCAGCGCCTGCCAGCAACGAGCGCAACGGCGTGTCCTCGCTCTCCGATCGATGC
Organism: Caiman crocodilus; assembly: GCA_030014935.1. Taxonomy (NCBI): domain Eukaryota; kingdom Metazoa; phylum Chordata; order Crocodylia; family Alligatoridae; genus Caiman; species Caiman crocodilus. Next base: position 3,140,446 of record JAGPOW010003364.1, on the reverse strand, counting down.
ACCCCGGCACTGTCCTGGCACGCTTGTTGGAGCTACGGAGATGGGGGAAGGTGGCCTTTCCAGCAAGGGCAATGGGCATGGAGCAGGTAGGTACTGCAGAGGTGCTCAGGCCTGCTCTCAATGCCCCATCACAAGGGGCTGGTCCTTTTTTCTAGTCCACCCAACAGGCCCCGCAGCCCCTCTGAGCACAGCTCCTGATCTCTGCAAGGCTCCAGCATCCAAATATCAGCCTGCTGCCCTCGTCTGAGCTGCCTGGTTCCCACGAGATGGGGGGAAAGGGGGACTCCGTGGCAGGCTGCCCTGAGCCGTCCGGGGCTCCTGCGGGACAGGGGAGCGGCAGAGGCAGTACCGCTTTGCTGGGAACTACCCCGTGGGACACGGTGCGGTGCTTCTGCCTCAGTGTCCGGCGTTTCTGGTTGCTTATCTTCCTCCCAGCGCTGTCTCTGTGCATGGTTTTAGACCCCACACTCGCAGCTGGCTTAGGACACGGGTCGCCATTGCTTTACACCTTCAAGTACCCTGGGCGATGCTCTCCACCCAACCTACTCAGACCCCAGGGCAAGCGCTGCGCAGCCCCGGCCCAGCACCCACAAAGGAAGCCGTCGGCCTGACACAGCTGGGTAAACTGAGGCCCAAAGAGCATCGCTGTGTCCTCCTATGAGTCATCAGGAAGAGACCCCCAGAGTTGCCCCTCTTGCCCCCACCATTTCTTCCCCACCCCGGTGCAAATAAAACTGGAAAATCCCTTCTTAAATCAGCAGCCGGCAAGAAATCCCTCGCCCGCAGGAATTTACTTCTCGGCTCTGCTGAGACCGCGGGCCCTTGGTTTTCCGGTCTTTGTGCAAGTCTTTTGGAAGCAAAAAGTCCTCGAAGGGCAGGTCCGATCCGGGAGGTCTCCCCTCGCTTCCCAGTGCAGCCCCGGAGAGAGGCATGGGCAGAATGGGAATCGCAGGGCTCCTGTCCACCCCGGCTCTCTCTCCGCAAGAGACGCGCTCCAAAGGCCACACGATGGCAGTGTCTCTAAATTGCGTTTTGCTCTGCATGGCTTTGCTGATTTGGGAAGGCTGGGGACTGGTGTTTTAGCCTGGCCTGGGGTCCCAGCTGTACCTTTCCCTTGGAAATCACCGGAGCTCGTAGAAAAGCCAGGCTGGCAAGGGACCTCGAGAGGCCATCAGCACCCTGCTCAAGGCAGGACCCTGCAAGGGTGCGACGGGCATTGCCCAGCCGTGGCACCAGGGACGCACAGACCCTGGCGTGGACGTGGTTGTCTGCTAAGCAACGAGCGATGTCACTTTTGGAACCGGGCCGTGTGCCTCATTTCGGGCCTCTCCCAATGACATCAGAGGTGCTGGGCCGGGGCCAGCCCGACGCTGCCCGTGCAGCTGCGAGATGTCTGGGCGCGCAGCTGTGGGACGCAAGCCCGCTGCTGACAGGGTCGGGGGGCATTACAGCAGGTCGCTCTTATTTCCCCCCGGCTGCTTGGACGTGGCAAATTGTGGGCACGACGGAGCAGTTTGGAAAAAAGTAAGGATTAGATTAAGTCCGCTGCTCGGTAATAGAGTTCCTGAGTTGCAGAAAGCTCTCGTTTTTAAAAGGGCTTGGGGGCCGCTGAGGGCAGCAAAGGCTTTATTGCCTCTTCAGCCCCGAAGGCGAGTTGCTGCCCCCGCGGCTGTGAAGCTCCTTCCCCTCCTTTTCTCTTTCTCCGACAGTTTCCACGTGTCACAAAGGCTCCGACGTGAACTGGGTCTTGGTGGCAGGAAGGAAGAAGGAAAGAGGTAGACACCCGCAGTCAACTGCTTAGGGGAGATCACCCGACAACCACCGACACTGAAAATCCTGGAACATCTGCAGTCCCGAATTATTGCGGTTATTACAGAAGGTCTCTTCGTTTCCCCCAAATCCTGCGAAATGGCAGCAACCACGCACAACGGGCGCTCGGGTTTCCGGCCCGCTCTGAAGACAAGCAGCGCTCAGGCTGCCCTGCGCTCGCTCCATGGGAACCGCAGGGTTTGCACTGATGTGCGCAGTTAAAACGCAGGCTGGAGTTCCCCTGGGTGGGCTCAGCGGATCTGGATGCGCCCCGTAACGCTGCAGGACTCGGTGGAAAGGGACTTCCAAAAGCAGCCGGCTGGGAGGGGAGCAGCAAGCCGTGATCCGGGGGATGGAGACAGGACCTGGGTCTGGGCCAGCCAGGACCGCTGGCACGGAGCGGTTGCCCGCGGCAGGTGTTGGATATTGTCTTAAGAGAGGCGGCTGGCGACGGGAGATGGGGACGGAGTGGGAGACGACGGGCAGGCATCCGACCCCTTTAGCGCACCCGGCAGGGAAGTGCCGTTCTCCACATCGTACACGTGGCTGCCTCCAGCGCGGCGTTTGTTTCCCATAGCCTAGGGAAGATAAAGGGCATGACCAAGGCCACGGAGGAAGCTTGTGGCAGAGGGCAGGACGGCGCCCCGGTCTCTCAGGCACCAGGCCAGCTCCTTCACCACCGGCCTCTCCTCCCTCATGCTCACGACACCCCCGCCTCCGATTTCCTGCCCCCTGCGCGGCTCCCACAGTCAGTGCTAACCCAAGGAGCCGAGGGTGGTCCATGCTAACCCTGGCCTTGGTGCCGGGGCCAGGAAGAAGGCAGCGGCAGGAACACCCCTCCCTTGTGCCCCCGCATGAGCCTAATCCTTCCAGCGGGAAAGGAGCAACATAAGGCATAGGCTTTCCATTCGAGACACAGCCCCGACCCGCCATGCGCATCAGCCTCCGCATACGGGATTGACACAAAATCTTCCAACGCCGCTACAGCAGCATGTGGTGCCCGGGGCTTTACGACCCCCACCTCCGGTGGGGCAGGCAAGCTGTGTGCTCCCCAGAGCTGGAGACCAAGAAGGAAATATCGCCCGGCTCAGAGGCTCCGGACGGGTTCGTCGGTAAATCTGAAATCTTTTATTAGCCGAACCCGAATAACTGGGAAAATTCTTCTTTGCAAACTTTCGGGTAAAAGTTCCCTGTCCCCAGGCGGGATGGAGAAAGCCAACCCGCACCCAGCACCTGGGCGAGTTGAGACAATTTGGTGAGCAGCCCAGTGACTGCGCATGCAACTACCGGTTAATTAGCAACCAGTTAACGGCCCAATTTAAGCCTCCAAGGACTGAAATAGGAAGGCCTCAGGAAAGAGAAGGGGAAGGGATAGCTCTTTATTGTATAAATGACCACATCTGTTTGGGGGCTTCCTCTTCATCACCCTGCTCCCAGGCCTCGCCATCCTGTTGTGCTTAGAGTCAAGCAGCTTGCCTCCAAAACTGGCCCCCCGGCTGCCCGGAGCCCGCAGTTTCTGAGCCGCGTACACGGGTTTTCCCCTCCTGTCCAGCCTGCTGATGGTGTTTGCAAGGGGTTTTGCCGCTTGCTTGGTACGTCCGGCTCCCTCATTGCAGCCTTGCGACCGTGGCAGTCCTGGCTGCACTGTTCGCAGCATGTTTCTGCAGAGAAGGAGCCCAGGAGAGACACCCAAAATGTCCCCTTTGCCATCAGAACGAGGGACCGGTGCATCAACCCTTTACCAAGCAGCATCTTTTGCTGTGTACCTTAGTTGCATGTGCAAACCCCTTGAACTCCCTGAACTGCATCAGAAACCTGCCTCCTGCAAACTCCTCCAGAGACAAGCCAAACTCCCCCGCCCTGTTCAGCAGGAGGATACACACAGGGCTGCATCCTGCTTCAGTGAGACTGTGTGGCGGGAGGCCCTGGGTGCCCAGGGACCTTGTTGCTGATGCTCGAGCCTCTTCTCCCAGTTCGGGTGAATCCTGGGGCTGGAGACAGCACAGCGCTGGAGCGGTCTGGTCGCTGGTTTGGTCACTAGAGGGCATCCGACGCTAGGACCGCGCACCTTCCCCCAAGAAGCAGCTTGCCCAGAAACAAAGATGCCGGCTCTCCGGGTTCCTGGAAAGGAAAGCTTTCCAGCAGGCGGGGAGATAATGCACGCGGCCTGGCAGAGATGGAGGGATGCAGCGTGCAATCCCACAGCCTCCTATGAAGACTGGCGAAGGTGGCACGAAAACTGGCCGGATCCCGAGCAAGCGACACCCGATGCACTCCCAGCTCCAGGCTCCTTTTTGCTGCACTTCTCCCTAATCCTTCAGGAGCATCCAGGGTGCTGTCGGAAGCTGGAAAATGACGGGAAGGCACAAACCCGGCATATACTTCTGCGACTCTGGGTTGATTAGCATTACGGACTTCTTCACTGGAAAGCGCTGGGCTGTCAAGAGGAAAAAGCAATACCCGGGGACTCGGCTGACCACCGCAAAGAAAGGACCGAAGCAAAAGGCCTGTGCATTGCCTGAAAAGGATCCTTCTGAGCCATTTCTGAGCAGCAGGTGGGTCCACGGAGGGCTGGGACTCATGCTCGTCTCCCCCAAGGGCGAGCAGCCAGGAGTCCCAATGGCTCTGGGATGATGGCATCAGATTCATCCATCCCCCTCCACCTGCAAGAGTGGAGAGAAAGTCCTATGCACCCTGCCCACGCCGGGGAGAGCCTGGTCTTACTGGGCAGAGGCAGCTCCCGGGGCCGGTGGCCTAGACAGCCCAGAGGGATCAGCTCCTCTCCCTGTCTCAGCCAGCTCTGCAGCCGGCTTCTCCGCACTCCTCAAACCTGGCACAAGTCGGTCTCTCCTCTGTCACCGGGTCGTGGGAACAGCCACCCGGGACCAGACCCGAAGCCCTACGGATGGCCAGTGCCAGCTGCAGTCACGCGCTGGCTGCAGCTTGCAAACAGCTCCTTGGCCCCAAGGCAGGGCTGATTTCCCAAGCCCCTGCTCACTCATATGACCTGGGACATATGACACGTGGGAGCTCTTGGCTCTGCTTGGCATGCAGAGCCGGCCTTTTTCCCTAAGGGAAAGCGGGGAAGCCCCGCAGCACATCTGTGCACACGCATGCACACAAACTAGGCACAGCCGCAGCCCCTGAACTCTCCAGAGCACAGAGACCATGGCACGTGCCTCCCCGCGGGGTGTTTGAAGACCGCTCATAAAGGGGAGGGTGAGGTGCATCCATCCAGACGAAGGAATAGTCCCTTTCTGGGGCCCTGGGAGCGCTGGGCCGGTGCTGGGTGTAGGCTGGGGTCACGCTACCCCACGTCAGCCTGCGTCCTTAACCAGGTTCCCCTGGAAATCCTGATGATGCAGAGCCAGAGACCACCTCCAGCCAGCGTCCCACCTGGCACTGCTGCCCCCGTGCAGGCAGCACCCGCGGATCTGAATTCCCAGCCATGAGCCCCCAGCGCTGGACAGGAGATACAGACACAGGGAAACTTCGATCTGGGCTAGGGCAGGCACTAGGGTGTCCCTGGGGCTCTCTGGCACAGGGGCAGGTGGTTTGTTCGGTGCTTGTACGTGGCTCAAAGCAACGGCATCCTGCTCCCTGGCTGGGCATGCCAGCATCGCCCCAATGTCAGTCCCTGGTAACGAGCTTGCACTCAAACGAGATCCAGTCTAGGGCCCGGGAAGACACGAGGCTACAGGAGCTCAGCGGGCAGCAGCGTGTGCATGTGTGTGTGTGTATGTGTGCTTGGGTGCACGTGCGCAGAGTAGAAAACTCCCACAATCCCACTTTATAGACCTCGAAATAAGCCCCATAAGCTCGGAGCAAGACATGACGAGGCTGAGTTCATACCATAATTCCTAGCGTACGCTGTACTCCCTTCTCCCCCCTTCAGAAAAACAACTACTGGAAACTGGAGTGTGCGTGAGACGTGAGACGTACGGGAAGAGCAGTTTTTTCCGCTCTCAAAAGCAAAAATAAAACCTGCACCTGATCTCCAGGGAGCAGACAAAATGAGGTGGCTCGACTGCCTCGCGGCTGCTATTCATTTCCCTACGGCAAGAAAAGATCTTTTCCCCTTCGTTTTGCCTTTCAAACACAAGGTGCATCTCTCATTCTGGGGCACGTTATATGCTGGAACGTACGGTCCTCTTGATGCCGGCACCCAGGCCCCGAGCTGAACAGTACCGTGCTATGGACACATAGTAGGGCTGTGCAAGACAGCACCGTTCGGTTTCGATGGACCAGCGTTTCATTTCGAATTTCGTTTCGATTTCAAACAGCTGTTTCGTTTTGTTCCGTCGAAACAGGGTCTGAAACTGTTTCGCCCATAGGGTATAATGGGGAAGGACAAAACCGTCTATAACTTTGTGATTTCTGGCTCGATTCGAATGAGCTCTCCTGTCTGCAGGAATGGTAGCCCCTTCTGAGGGCATGGAGCCTGCCAAGTTTAAAGGCGGTAGGTGCAGGGGGAGTTGGGGAAACTGCACCCCAAAGTTTTGAAAGCAAAACTTGTGTCATGTGTATGTATAATGCCACAGTGGGGTCAAAACTGACCCCAAGGGGGATTTGTAAGTTAAAAAAGTCATGCCAGGGGTTTCATGCCCCCTTTTAAACCGTGGCGCGGGCAGCACAACTCAACCTCGGCACGCAAGAGCTCGAGCTGGAGGTGGGGAACACGTCTTAACTCAGAGAGGCCAGAGTACGCTGGTGAGGATCCTGGCCATGACCCATTGCGGGGTCCAGCTCGTTAAGCCAACAGGACTGTGTGTGTGTTCCTCAAGCATCCAGGCTCTGCTCACCAGGACTCCCCGGCAGGAGGCAGGGCTTGCAGTGCCCGCCGTCGGCAGCCCGTCACAGGATGCATCACCACCTCCAGCGGGTTTGGGCTCTCTGCGGGCAACCTTAGCAGGCAAGGACGGGGGTGAGGAGAGGATGGGCCGGGACAATAAGCTTCCCTGCTGTGCACCACCTATGGTGGTGAGTTTAGGATGCATCGTCTCAGTGCAGGGTCGCAAGCAGTTTCCTAGGGTTCCCCAAGGTATCCAAGCTCTGCTCAATTTATTTCCTTGACCCTGCTCCCTCGCGGCCCAGAAACCCGAGATGCATCCACACCCTGTCTGTCCGTGGTCAGGGACTCTGTGTCCCTGTTGCAGAGTCGTATGGGGACAGGTCATCTCACAGGTCGTCCGGTCTGTGCAGGGATGCTGTGCCTGGCATTCACCCCCTGGCAGGTATAGTCGACCGAGGGTCAGCCAGCTCATCTCTCTTCTGCACGGGCCTTTTCAGCAAGCAGGAGCCAAAAGAGTTGGGGTCCTTTAAACAAACAAAAAAAGACCCATTAACTGCTAAGACTCTGTCGTCCTTCCCCAGATCAGGATTCAGGGAGCCTAAAGGTAAGCTCTCCTCATCCTGAATACGACGGGCAATATTTGGAAGGTCAGGACCAGGCCTAGCTGGTGCAATCAGTGAAGACCCAGCTGGGTCAACGGGGCTGAGCGAGGGAAGCAGCTCCGTGCATCGCGCTGGCAGCCGGCGTTTCCTGCGACGCTGGAGGAAGCAGCGACGGGAAGCTAGCAGCATCAGTGCCCGCATCTTGCCAGGCTGCGTGACATCCCCCGGATACGGCCCTGGGGAGGCAGCATCTCAAGAGAGCGGCGAGACGGTCAAGGAGGGGCCGGGATGTTCCTCACGGAGAGCCCCAGCAGCAGACACAGCTTCTGCCTCCGATGCCCCCCAGCTCTGGCTGCCGGGAGCGCTGAGACACGGATGCAGTCCGACAGCTCCCGCCTGAGGCCCCGGCCTTGTCAGCGCCCACCCCAGAGCGCTTCTCATGCAGTTAGCCTTAGACGCCGTCCGAGGCCTCAGCAAGGCTGCGCAGAGGGCATCGCGGCCTGGGCCAGCCCTGCCGGGGAGCTAACAAGAGGCCGAGCCTGCCCCAGGATGCCCAGATGTCGGACAGACAGGGATGCCAGGCAACGGCATCGTTCTGGAGCGGGGCCATGCCGCAGAGGTGCAGCATTCAGGCTCCCGCGAGGTTTGCGGGGCGGATCTGACAGGGAACGGATCGGCCGGGAGCCGCGCGTGAAACCTGGTGCACGGCCGCTCTCGGGGGCCAGTCACGGAGGACAAAGCGGGAAGGGAGCAGGGCGTGGGGCTGGGCAGCGCCAGAGGCAAGCCGCAGGAGGAGGAGCACGCGCTGCTAAGGGCGGCGTAAGTCCTCCGGCGTGTGCATGGCACCGCACAGCTGGAAGAGGCCTTTCGTGACAGGCGGGGCTCCCCGGCGTTGGAGCAGCCCCGGGGCAGAGCTGCAGCCACGAGGCCCCGGGTGCGGAGCTGCCTCCTCCACCCCCAGCCACTGCCACCGGAGCTCGGGGCAGGCAAGAAGAGGGGCCTGAGCAGCATCCTCCCGCGCCCTCCCACCATGCATGATAGCGAACGAGAGGCCTGGCACCGAAATCCCTAGCGAGGAAGCTTGGTTTGCAGAGGCCGTGAGCTCACACCTCTGCCACGGAGGCCGGCGGACATGCGCGGCCGCTTCCTTAGCCGTGCAGAGGCACGGGACCAGAGCTCTCCTTTCTGCACGGCTCGGTACGTGGTCGGACGCACGTCACGTCATCGCTCTTGTGAGCGCCACTGCTTATTCTCTATGGAGGATGCTATCATTTCCAGCCGGGGATGTCCCCAGCTGCCCTGCGGCAGGTGTCCCGGCAGGGACCTGGGCCACAAAAACCCACTCCCCCAGCACGGCAGAAACGAATGACCACCTTAATGTGTTTCTCAAGTGGCGTTAAAGCCTTTTTCTCCCTCCCGCCATAAACCCCACGCAGGTATTGAACAGGTTTGAGCCTTCTTCTGGGAAAATGCAGTCACCTCTGGGTGTTTTCCACCCTTCTCCACCTCCTGCCCACAAAGCGGAGCCTGTCCTGGCTGTGCTGAAATGCACGGGTTGGAAATCTCCATGTGGCCTGTACGGGCGAGCCACGGGCCACTGAGCATGGTCTGAGAACGGGCAGCTTTGCTGGATTGCCAACTAAGCCCAAGCCCAGCTGGGAAGTAAAAGCAAACTACGGGCAAAGGCAGAGCCCGGCTGTGCAGCGCTGGAGGACACGACTCCAGCACGGGCCAGAGAAAGCCCCCGGCAGCCTTGCTCTGGCTGGCGGTCTGTGCCCGAGGAAACCAAACCACCCGTGCTAATAACCTGCAACCTCCAGCTTAAAAACCCGATAGGAGGCTGCGCCAAAACCAGACCTGGTTTTGGATCGGTATTCAGAGCAGCACGTAAGCATGGGGATCATTTTCACCCCCTGCTTCATCCCACCACAATCACTGAAACTTCAGCACGTGCGTAATGGCTTTCCTGAATCAGGGCATAGATCGAGACATCTCCACCCTCTTCCCCCATTGCCAAGTAGAGGAGGGATCTTGGCCAGCGGGGAGGGAAGTTCCAGTAGGAATAAGGGTGAGGGCTCTTTGCCTTTGGCTCTTTGCACAGCAAACTTTGTCCTGGACCTGCGCGGCCAATTTTTCTTTAGTAAGTCTCAAATGACTTTCACATGAAACCCTTTCTTCAATATTAAAACCAGGATAGGGCTGTTCTGCTCTTGTTTCAACTACAGAAGGAAACCCCACAGCGGCCACGATCCTAACTCGAGGGCCTTTCATGGGTGCCAGGGAGAGCGAGGGACCCCAATTAAGAGACCGTTTCCATGGGCGCCTTGCTGCAATGGCCTGGAAATGGGGGTGCACAGGGAATTCTCCAAGCTTGCAGGTGATACCAAATAATTCGGGGTACTCAGGACCCACGCGGATGGAGAGAAGCTGCAGAAAGATCTCTCACCAAGCTGAGCGAGCGAGCAAACACCTGGCAGATGCACGTCAGGGTCAACAAGGGCAAAAGTAATGCACCTGGGGGAAAGGACTCGACTCACCCTACGTGGCGCTGGGTCCTGAACTAGCTGCTGTGACCCGGGAGAGAAACCTTGGTCGCTAAAAAAGGCAGCCCAATGTGCAGTGGCGACTAAAAAAGCCAATGAAACACTGGGCGTTGTTAAGAAGGAAATAGAAAACAGGATGGAGAGCATCACTGTGCCATCACGCAAATCCCCAGCTCGAATACGGCACGCAGTTCTGGTCCCCATGCCTCAACAAGGATGCAGTGGCATCTAAAAAGGCCTGGAGAAGGGCAACCAAAATGATCGAGGGCCTGGAGCAGCTGCCGGATCAGGAGGGACTAAAAGGGTAGTTTGGCTGACAGGGATATGAGAGAGGCCTGTAAAGTCAGGAAGGGTGTGCACCTGTTGCTCACCAAGTCCCAGAATACTAGAGTAGGAGACGGGTTTAAAACTAATAAGAGGACGCACTTTTTTAATGCAACATGTCGTTAACTCGTGCAGTTCACAGTCACAGACGGCCGTGGAGACAGGTAGCACAGCCAGGTTCGGAAAGGGCCTGGGTAAATTCGTGGATAATGGACCTTTTAATAGCAGTTGAACAGAACAGTTGGAGGTGTTTCCTGTGGCATCTCTAAACCGGTGATAAATGGATAGGGGCAGATCACTCCAGCTCTATCCGGTTCAATAGTCTCCCTCTGGCATCCACTTCTGACGCCGTCAGGGACCGGATACCGGGCCAGATGGACCATGGGCCTGACCCAGGGTGGCTCTCCTTGGTCCTTAGGTTCGGTGAAGCACCACTAAGGCGAGCTGCGCATGCAGCCTCCAGCCAGCTTCTGAAAACCCGACTCTCTCCTCTCTGTTTGGATGTCGGGTCGATGAAGTTCTTCTTATGCCGAGTTGCTTTTCCCGCAGGAAGAGTAACACCAGCATCTCCACGCCAGGCCCGAAAGGGCCGGTCTCACCCAGTAGCCCATCTCAGACAGTGGCACGCAGCGGAGGGAGAGCACGTGCGCGGAGCGTGACCGTGTGTACTGTCTCGTCACACACTCCCTTGCAACCCGCCGTCCGCGGGGATGTCAGAGGAGACGCCCCGAACTGCTCTGCTGAGTAGCTCTCAATGGACCTGTTCCCTGTGAATTTGTCTTGTCCCCTTTTGAAGCTGGCAATGACTGCCCAAGGATCTTCCCAGTTAGACTGCAACTGAGTTAGGCACCGAGGACCCATCTCTACGGTCTTCCCCTGGGGCTGACAACGGCATGATCGCTGGGTCCACGTCGCGAGGGAGCAGGGCGTGTGACATGGCTAACTTCTGCCGCAAGCTTCAGAAAGCACCGCCTGGCTCCAGAAATAGCCGAAGAAGTGGCATTCACACCGTCGTGGGATGGAAACGTCTCTACAGAGCTTCTCCTTCATGGACACCTCTACAAGACCATTATGGCAACTGGTGCATGGCCGGGGAGGCGCGTGCTGCACCCCCGGCCCGTCCTGCTTTGGGATGGGGTGGAAGCCTCACCCCGCTGGTCCCCTGTGCGGGAACCGACCCCTCCAAAGCGGGCGAATCGTTTCCTTCCCGGTGGTGCGGCACATTCAATTCATACTTGGGGCAAGTTGAAACAGTTCCCCTCCTCGTTCCCTAGGAAAACCGGGATAGTCTCCAGCACTAATCTGAACCAGATGGCTCCCAGGAGGAGCAGAGCGGTGGGAGTGAGCGCTAGGGAGGCGTTTGCTCTTGCGAGCCACTTTGAGATGGAAACGTCCCGCTTGCAGGGGGCAGAGCCAGGATTTGGATTTGTTTCCAGGGCGATTTCAAGCCCCAAGCTGCATCAAGGGCTGCCCTTTGGCACGAAGCTGCGGAGGAGGATGGCAGCCGTGCCTCCGGGTCGTCCTCTGCAGTCGCTGGGACTGAATTAACTCGCCGGGCTGTGGTTCGCAGCCGGACTATTCAGGGGCAAGGCTGTACTATTGAATAAGGGTTTCTTATTTTAATTGAATAGGTCACCACAACATACAGTGGAGTGAAGTATTGGCCTTCGCGTGGCGATCCCACCTGGTACCAGCTTAGCGAAGGAAGGCGCTCGGTCAGGAATTACGGCCTGCCTTGGAACGGGCGAGGAATCGACTCAGCCGGTCTTTCGTTCATCCCGAAGGGAGGACCGCACTGACACAGAAACAAATGCCTGCCTCGTAGTTGTGGCAGCCACGGAAGCGTGTCCTCTCATAAGCCTGGGTGGCCTGTTGGGCTAGCAAGGCTGAGACGGGCCAGGTCCGTCCCCAGAAGGACGCGACGGGCACCGTGTCTGGCTGACGCTGGATCGCCAGCTGGGCGTCTAAGGACCAACCTTTGGCATGGGCTGGAGGTGGGGCTCACCCCAAGGTAAATCCGGAGCAGCTCCCCTGGAGTCACTGGGCGCGTGTACGCGCTGCGTGTGGTTTGCAAACACATTTAGAAACGTCACGAAAAATCCCCGTGTTGCTACTTTAGTTATGTGTGCAAATGCACCGGGACCTTTTCCTCACGGTAAGTTCTGATTTATCGTGGCAAGTTAGACCTCCTCCAACGTGTTGGCTGGGGTCGTCTGACCTCGGTCCTCTTTCCTGCCAGGGGCAGGGGGTCAGTCGGACACGATGATCCATTGGGTCCCTTCCAACCCTACAATCTATGAATCTATGTTTTAATTTTATCATGGCCAACTTACTCCTGTGTGAGACCAATGCCGAGCGAAAGCAGGGTTGGGCCTGAAACGAGCCCAGTTTCCCAGAGCTGTCATCTAAGGGATGGCCTGGAAACAATGGCTCCATTGGCAGGACAAGGAGCAATGGGCTCAGGCTGCAGCAAGGGAAGCTGAGGTTGGATATTAGGAAAAACTCTCTCACGAGGAGGGTGGTAATACGCTGGAACAGGTCACCCGGAGAGGCGGTGCACTCTCCATCCTTGGAGGTTATTAAGACCTGGCTACACAAAGCCTTGGCTGGGCTGCTGTAGTTGGGGCCGGTCCAGCTTTGAGGGATGTGACCTCCTGAGGTCCCTTCCAGCCCTAGTTTTCTATGCCTCGATGAAAGAGCTGCTCTGGGCTGGGTTTTACAACAGAGAAAAAAAACCCTGTTGGGTTTCAAGTGGGGGAGCAACTGGACTGTGCCCGTGAACCAGCTCGCTGCCAGCACGTCCTGGGGACACACTAACTGTGTGGCACATGGCCCCTTGGTTGTTATTCTCACATCCGTGTGTGCGCAGGCATGGCTACACTTGTGCACACACACACGTGCACAGAGCAGGTCCTAAATGGTGCAAGAGATCAGCCTTGCTGGAAGCCAGGGTGTCTCCGACTGGGGTGGGCCGTCAGGACGGGGTGGAGGTGGTGGGGGTGGCCAGGGTCCTGCCAAGATCATCCATGCGCCAGCGAGGTGTTTGACTCAAGCACTGGGACTCTGGCATGGCTAGCAGGACTCCTGGGACATGCATCTCAGTGCAGTCCTTGCAAGCCAAGAAGACCCTCAGGGCTGGCACGATCCTAACTCGAGGGCCTTTCATGGGTGCCAGGGAAAGCGAGGGACCCCAATTAAGAGACTGTTTCTGTGGGCGCCTTGCTGCAATGACCTGGAAATGGGGGTGCACAGGGAATTCTCCAAGCTTGCAGGTGATACCAAATAATTCGGGGTACTCAAGACCCACGCGGATGGAGAGAAGCTGCAGAAAGATCTCTCACCAGCCAGCCTCTTCAACCCTCCTCACGTCGGGGTCGACTAGGGGCTGCCGTGGTCTGCTCTGGTCTGACTCCAGGGGGTGTGAGCACTTATGGAGGGGCTGCAGGGGTCCGTGCATGGGATGGGGTGTCAAGACTTCACCTGTACCTCTGCCTTTGAGCGGAGAAGGTCCAGGGGGCTTGCTTTTGCTCTCACCAGCCAGCCTGGAGCTCCCGTCATGGACCTCTGTGGGGAAAGCAAGCAAGCAGCCACCCCCCCAGCTCCTTCCCAGACCTGGGGAATGCCTGGGATTCGGCCCGGGATCTCCCTGCTGCTCCTCAGAGCTAATGTGCAGACACTGCCGGGGCCAGCAGGTCCGGTCCAGCACAATGAGTGGAAGAGGCCCACCCACCAAGCATCCAGCCCCGCAGCCCCGGAGGAAGCCGTGATTCGTGCTACTCCAGGCAGACGCCATGGCGGGAGGTTTTCAGTCGTTCAAAGGGGTGCAAAGAGATTGGGGGGGGCAACACGCACTAGCACGCACAGCAGTCTGCAAACGGCCTGGACCCTTTGTGGCGGGAGGGAGCAGGACACGGGATCCCTTCCAGAGCAGGGGGGAGTAGCATGAATCAAAGGCACGGAGGAGAGCAGATCCATCACGTCTGTGCAGCAGACCTGTGTTGCCTTCAAACGGGCTCCACGCTGCCGGGCGTCTATCCCAGAATTGGCACCACAGCCAAGATAATTAGCACAGGTCGGCTAATTAGCCTTCCCAAGGTGGCTACACTGCTTCTGGCAGCCAGGATGGGGCAGGAGGGCAGCAAGACACATCTGTGCTCACGAAGGAACCCCAAACTTTGCATGGCCTTTGGCGCACGGGCTGTCTTTCTGCACTGCCTGAGACGGGTTGGATTTGCCTTGCAGGAGGTCATTCCCCAATTACCCTTCAGCTCTGGCCCTGAAGGCCCAGCTGTGTGCCCCCCTCCCAGGAGGCAATACGCTAGCTCCAGGCCCGTGACCTGCCTCCACAGTGGGCACAGACCTCAGCCCTGTGAGAAAGGGGGAGAAGGAGGATCCCTGCCCCGCGTCTTGTACCTCCGGAGGATGCAGGATCTTGCAGAGTGGGAATACATAACTCTGCAGGGCCCTGCATGGGTCAAAGTAGCTCCCACCACTAGGACCTGCCACCGGCCCTAGCCAACTTCAGACCTGCCAGGGCCTCAATGGTTGTTCCCATCTCCTAGACAGGCGCCGAGCTGAGGGCCAGCGGCTTGTCCCTCTCCTGCTGCAAGATAGGATGGAAACGCAGCAGAAAGAGCTCCCTTTGCAGGCAGCTCCTTGGATTCCCCCCCCCCCCACTGCCTCCTGGCACCATGGCTCTGTGGCTGCTAGGAGCCGGGGTGGGAAACAGCTGGTGTCCCAAACCCTGTGTGCCCAGGGCACAAGCCCCCGTGCCCCATGCTGGGGGGTGGGCAGAGCTCCCAGCACGGCAAAGCACCTGCATTTGCCTAGGTCTGCTGCAAAGCTGCGGTCGCGGGCACAGATCCCAGCCACAGCACGCTTGTACACGTGACGGGGGTTTAGTTCCCGAACTCGAGAACAGCGGGTTTTCAGTTGTGATGATTAAAGACCCACCTTTTCAATTTAGGGGCTGTCTCCCCCTTACGGTCTAGAAGCTCAGGCTGAAACCTAAATCCCAGCCCGACACAAATCCAGAGGGCTGCCAGGAGAGGGCATTCCTCTCAACCCAATGGCGTTGCTCACAGAGCATCACAGCTCCCCGGACTCAGGCAGCAGGAAGCAATTCTTCCACCCAGCCGGGTCGGAGGAGGGTCTGCATCACGCAGGGGGAGGCTTGCTGCACGGGGAAGCACGGCCGAGCCGTCCTGGTCTCACCGTGAATCCAAGGAAATGCAGGGCTGAGCTGATCGAGCCTTTTGCAAAGGATTCCCCTGCGCGGGGATGAGGATGCAGTTCCCCTGCCATAGCTGGACACTGCCGGATTGATAAGAGGCCCGCAAAGAGCTGCTTCAAAACACCAGTGGGGTCTTTCAGATGCACCGTTCACACTCCGCTGCTCTCGGACGATAGGTGCAGGTCACACGCGAGGGAGACGCGCTGCGTGCAGGGATGTTTCCTAGGCTCGGGGCCAAATTCTGGGCTGGGTGGATCTGGAGGAACTCTACCCCGGCGGGCACTGCAGCGGCAGATTTCCGGGGGCCCAGGAGACAGACCAGACTGGCCCCCGGGAAGAGCGGCGTTCCTGTTAGCGCTGCGGCTGGCGAGAGTGCAGCTCCCCGTGGTCCGAGCAGAAAGCGGCTACTGCGCGACCCCAGTCAAACCACCTCGACCGCCCTGAAGACCTGGAAGCATTCGGGGTTGGCCCAGCTCAGATTTGAAGCTGCTGTACTTGCCTCCGATGAGCTGGAAGGCAGGGCAGGGGGGCACCGGAGGGACTCGCAGGCTGGAATCAGGAGCCTGGGGCTTTTTCCTGGACTGCTAGAGCTGGGTCTGACTGGCCCAACCCCTCGGGCAGCGCAAAGACGAGCCCAGTCTGCAGGAGAGAGCTCAGGGATGGGGTGACCGCATGGAAGCATCCATCCTGCTGACCAGGGCTGAGCTGGCCCTGGCCCTGCTAGTCTCTTGCTAATGCCAGGCGTAGCTCTGGGCTGGACCTGCAGCTATTCGCAACACCAGAAGTGTCCCAGAATGCACCCAGGGGGAGGACACATGGCTAATAACACGGGAGAGAGATGCTCCCGGCCACGGACACCCTTGAGAAGATGCACCTTCTCCACCAAGGCTCCTGGGAACTCCCCTGCACGGAGGCAATGCAGGAGAGAGCTGGTTTTGTTCCATTCCCCGTTGCCCGGCCCTGACTGCTGCACAAGAAAGCACTGGGTCGTCCCCACCAGCTAATTGGTGCTAATGAATTTCAGAGAACAGGGGAGGAGCACTGTGATAGCTGCAACTGGCTTACCCATGACATCAGGGTGGACCTGAGGGCCCCTGCTACACCTTACACGCATTACGCAGTTAACTGGTTTGTTACACAATAAATTGAGACCAGCCACACATGCCAAGACTTGATCACACAATAAAAGTGGCTGTCCAGCTATAAAAAGAGCCAACCCGCTATGCAGTTAGCGCCTGAAAATGTGTAACGACTCCATGGGTGGTTTGTATCCAGCTTGAGTTTGAAGGTGTAGCAGGGCCCTCCCTGGGAGAGCAGGGTGGGCCCAGTGGAGAAGAAAAGGCCCACGTCAGAGAGCCCACGCCATGGGGCCTTGCATGCCCTGGGCTGAGGGGTTTCCATGTGGATCGGGCTGCAAACGTCTGCAGCTCTGGGGATGGCAGCGCTGCGGTGGCAGAGCCCGTGGTCATGTCACCACGGCACTATCCCCCGTCCTCTCTTTGCCCCTGCATCCACCCTGGGAACGGGGGCGTTGCAACTCCCGGCTTCTGAGCACCCCGAGAACCCGGACCTGGAGCGCCACGCCTCTCCGAGCACCTTCACGGCCACGGTTCCCTATTCGATGGACATGGCACTGGGTTTATTCCCGCAGCAGGCTGTGTACTCTGCTGTCAACGTGGAAGGCAACCCCACGATGCCCAGTCCTCCAGGATGGAAAAATCCCATCCCCTCCACTTGCAAATTGCCCCATCCGCCCTACTTCCTCAACCCTCTGCTCCCTCTCCTACACCCTCCCGGTTGTTTGTCATGATCGAGGTTGTCATTTAGAGATGGTCCCTAGAAGCCTGAAGAAGTGAGGAACTGGGAGATGGGCCCTCAGTTTGAGGTAAGTTGCTTAGAGACAAAGGGATGGCAGAGGTTTGCCTGCTGCTCCGCAATAAAAGTTGCTGCTTACGTCTCATTTGTGCCCGACTGTGCTCATGGTCACTACAGTGTTTTAGCCATCCGGGCATGGTTCTGGCTCTCACTGGGGCTGCTGGGGCCATTCCTGGCATGCTCTTGCCCTTGCAGTGGTGCCCGTGGTGGAGCCGGGACCCCATCTTGGCCTGGTGACATTCAGTGGGGGTTGGCCAGGGACTCCAGGGAGTCATTAGCAGAAGGGCCTCAGTGCTGCAGTGAGTGTGGGATGCTCTCAGGGTCAAGGCCATGTGTCCCTGTCAGCAGAGGGATGTTGCACTTGCAAAGCAGAGCGCAGGGCCCCCATTTGCTGGTCACAGATTCATCCTCAGGGGTTGCAGGTCTTTCCACCTGGGACAGGAGGGTGCAGGGTGGGATTCCTCTCCTTTCCCTTCCTCCACTCTCTCTTCTCTGCTTCGAGGGCGAGACGCTTCACCTCAACACGGGCTGCCGCCTGGTATGTGGGACATCTTCTGTGCTGAGACCAGGAGGTTGGCATAAGCGCGGGGCAGAGCAATGGTCCAGCTTCCCCTGCCGTGGCAGGGGTGGATGCTTTAGAGGGACAGCATATGAACAGGAGATCTCTAGGGTGGTCTGTCCCTTGCCATGCCCTCCCCAGCTTCCACCATCGCTGGTTTAGAGATGCCAGAAGATACACCCCTGACGGCTCTGTTAAACAGCTGCCCCTGCTTTTATCATCCATGGATTGGTCTTGTCCCTTTCTGAGCCCGGCCACACTCTTTACCGCCTCCATCTCCTGCGGCAATGAGCTATGTGCTGCTTAAAAAGACATTTCCTCCTGTTAGTTTGAAGCCTGTCTCCAGCTCATTTCAGCAGCTGCCCCCTTGTTCTAGTACTCTGGGATGGGGGTGAGCAACAGTACCCTGATCCCTCGGCCCACATCCTTCATGACTTTATGGACCTCTACCATGTCCTCCCTCAGCTTTCTCCTTCCCAAACTGAAGAGGCCTAGCTTTTTTAGTCTCTCCGGCTCCAGCAGCTGCTCCAGGCCCCAGATTACCCTTCTCTGTCAGTTTCACCATGCACGGTGGAGAGCTGGGGCTCTGCCAGGCATCCCCTGGCTCTCCCGGTGAGAGCTGGGGGCAGCCAATGGGCCAGGAGGGACTCGGGGTGGCTGCTTGGTCACAAGACAACGCCGGCCTTGGAGCAGGAGCGCCTACCGGGGAGGCACAGGGATAGCAGATGGCAGGACAAGGAGCAATGGGCTCAAGTTGCAGAAAGGGAAGCTGAGGGTGGATATTAGGAAAAATTGCTCACTAGGAGGGCAGGCAAACATGGGAACAGGTTACTCAGAGGTGGTGCAATCCCCACCCTTGGAGGTTTTTCAAACCCAACTAGACAAAGCCCTGGCTGGGATGATGGAGCTGGGGCTGGACTAGATGTGACCTCCTGTGGTCCCTTCCCACCCTCATTTTCTACGTTTCTATGAAAGCACTGCCCTGAGACATCTCCCTCGGACGGGCAGCTCAGCGCCCGGGTGCGCAGCAGGAAGGGAAGGCCTTGGACGTGATCCAGCCTTGAACGTTTAGGCTGGATCACGTTTAGGCTGGATCACGTTTAGGCTGGATCACAAAGCAATCACACCGCAGATGCCGCCTCACACCATTGCCCTGGGCACGCTCATTAACACAGTTGGGCAGACTTATCCAGAGCACGTGTGTACCCCGGGCGGTAGTGGGTTAGCACTTGCACAGTGCCTTGCGCAGCCCCGCTCATCAGCAAAGGATCAAAGGCCTCTCTGAAGGCACGAAGCCCCTCTCTCTCCCTTTTCCAAAGACCGGGGCAGGCATAGGCTTAGGCTGCGTGTCCTTTCCGTGCAGCAGCTGGAGACGGGCAGGAGCAGGCTGGCACGGATCAGACGGTCTCGCCCACGAGGAGCCCCCGTCGCTCCCTGGGCACCCCCGTCGATCGGCTCGCCTCACCTGGACGCAGGTCAATAGCATGTGCTCAGCCCTACCTACGTGAGGATGGGGCATACGCTGCTGTCTTTACTCCGCTTGGCGGGCATGAGGCTTCTGCCTCCAGGTGAGCTCTCCTTCCTCTGGCAAGCAGAGAGGGCCACCGGGCAGGTCGAGGGCCCCTCGAGTCCAACCCCTGCCAAAGCCTGTTCAAAGACTGCCTGGGCACCAACCCCGGCAAGTGTGTTGCATGCAAGACACTCAGCCCGGGGTGGGTAACCCATGGCACACGTGCCACAACTGGCACGGGCAGCCTTCGTGTGGGGCAGGCTCAGGTCAGGGAGGGGATGCAAAGGCACTGCAGTGGCAGATAGGAAGCAGATAACAGAGCTGCAGATCAGCCAGGGATCACCGGGTGGGGAGCAGAAAGCAGAGCAGCAGATGGGCTGAGGGAAGGGGATGCGAGTGGCACTTGGTGAGGGGGCACGGCTAATTGGTGGCACGCTCACCGACAAGGTTAGCCTACGTTGCACGAGACCCCGCAGGCTTGCTTGCACGCCCTGCACACCCAGTCCTGTTTGCAGCACGTGTTTCCAGCACCAGCCTTGGGTCTCCGGCACGGATTTCCATTCACAGTTTATCCCTAGTGTGTTATTGTTTGGTTAATTAAGGCCTCCCCTGCTCTTACCAGCACAGGAACAGCCTGTTTTACCCTCGTTTGGCTTCCTAATTCCCCTGCCTGGTTCAGGTAAGAAGCGTTTCGCAGGTTTAAGCGTGATCACGGTTTGCAACGATCCCTCCGTTCAGCTCCTGAGCTTAAGGCAAAACGGGTACGTGCGCGAGGGAGGTCACCGGCCGGTAGCTGGGGAACCGGAGGCAGCTGACTTCGTTGGCTAATGTAATTACCGCTACGTTAAATGCATTAGCCTTTCTCATGATGTCCGGGGCCGCTCACAGGACCCGCTTTATCTTTGCAGACAGCGGGACTTGCACACAAGCGCCGGAGGACGAATGTTTCTTATGGCTCGCTCGGCTTTTGCTTGTTATCGGATCCACTCGCATTTTATGGCGCTGGGACGATAACGGCATTTTAGTTATCAGATTGTCAGCTGTGTCCTCACCATATAAAAAGGAAACCCTTGGCTTACTGGCATGTTGCTTGGCTTTTAAGAGGAAGCGGAAACACATACTTTGGCCTCAAGTGCTTTTAATGGAGCAATAATCAAATCATTGTGTGGTGTCCGGGATGGGGTCAGTGACCCATCCACACCGCGCTGCGTCCACGCCCAGGACTAGTGAGAAGGAGGCAGCTGGAAAGACAGCGCTCTCGCGTCTTCCCATGCAAGCGATGGGCCCCAGTGGTTTCTTGCAAGATGGTCACATCCAAAGGGGCATTTTTAAGACTTGGCTGGTGTTTAGCAGCGTGGCTCTGCCGCGCGAATGGCCGTGGAGGGGACCGCGCGACAGACGGGAGCTTGGCGTGATAAAAGCAGGCTGGTGGCTGCAGCGCCGGGCTCCGCCAAAGATGCGGGTGCCCCCGAGGCGGGGGCTGATCAAACCTGAACCAAGACGTTTTCCATCCTGCTCTGGAGTGGGTCCAGATTGGGGTTTGCTTTCCTTCTTGGACAGAGAGAAGAAGGGCAGTCGTGTTGTTCTTCCTACAACCCTGATCCTGCATAGCCAGGTTGCCGTGGGCAGGGCTCACAGGCCTGCTGCCAGCCTTGCGAGGTGCCACCGCAGAGACAGGAAGCTGCTAGGAGCACGGGGTCCCGCGAACCTTTGTTCCTGAAGCCAGGAATCGCTGGGGGCATCTGCACAAAAGAGGCTTCTTGGGGTCGGACCCACAGCTCTTACACACACGCGTGTGCACACGCACAGACACCCTGTCCCGGAGGAAGCTCTGTTTGGACTCAAATAGTGTGGACTGCAACACGGGCTCCAATAACAAATAATAATAAAGGAGAAGGGAAATAGCCCACGTCGCTCGAGAACTGCCCTGCTTTGCAAGACGGTTGCGATTTTGCAGACAGACGGGTTTGAAGGAGGGGGGTTTGCTCTTTTCGCGCCTTTGCATCTGAAGACACGCCTTCAGCGGGGGTTGTTCTAGGGGACAGCGTGGCACGTGGCACCATCCTGCCGCCGTGGGACAGCCCAGAGGATGAGGTCCCTATTTCCCAGCGCGGTGTTTCAGCAGAGCAGCGCTGCATCAGGTGCCGCACGTCGGAAGGACCGGGAGGAAGCAGGGTTTGCATCCGGCAGCTGTAACAGCACAAAGCACGAATTAAATCCTTCCGCTGTGAATCACAGCCGTGCCTTTCACCCTAAGAGGTTTCAAAGGAAAGCAAAACCTCTCCCCTGTGCACTGGATCCCAACCCCGGGTGCTTCATTGCAGGCCTGCCGTTTTCTGTCTGTCTTCTCTCTCTCTTTTCCATTTAGCAAGGGCACCGGGATAGTCCGCTGCGTTGGTTTATACACAGCTATCCTCCTGTCCTTGGCAGTCACACCCGTGACTGATTCCTCAAAGCAAACTCACCTGGTCCTGTCTGCCCCATCCCTTCATCTTGTCCTGGCGCCCACTGCAGATGCTCTAAGCCCCTCTAGCCATCGTCTTCTGGCTTCTCAGAAACGCGCCAAGCCCCAGTCCAGAAAACCAAGCAGCTATTACTATAAATCGATACGCACAGCGTGGTCAGGCCCGATCCATCTCGGGCCCCTCCATGCCGGGCCCTGTCCAAACCCAGACAGAGACAGGGCCTGACACTTGATCCGGGCGCTGTGATCAGGCCGAGCACGGATGTTGGTGACAAGAGGAATTAATCAATGCCGGAGGAGGCATCGAAACAGAGTGGGGGGCTTTTAGAGAGCAGGCATCTGCGCTTTCCCGGGAGGACTCATGGGGGGTTGGATACTGCCATTACACGGCCCAGCACAGGATGGCAGGAAACCCTCTAGCCTTCCTGGAAGGACTGCAGCCCGGCCCCAGCCCGGCTACCCGGTGGATGACGGCAGAGCCCAGCCCGAGCCCCCGATGCCACTTGCCCATCTTCCCTTGGGGCGGTGGTGGCCCTAGGGTTGTTGGCCAAGAGAGTCATTCGGGGTCCCTTAGAGGCTTCATTCTGATGAACTATAAGCAAATCGGACATTCGCTGCAAAATTTTGGGCCCCCGGCAGTCACCCGGTTTGACCTCCACTGCCCGTGGGCGAGGGGTCAGGGGTCCCTACCGCCAGCCTGGGCACAAGACCCCTTTGCAAACCCAAACCCCACAACTACTCTGCAGTCCGGGACTCGAGCCGCTACCCGGCTGCGTGTCTCCTGCCCTGCACGGGTCCGAGGCGGGCCCGGAGGTACCGCAAGGCCTCGCTGGCCGTGTGCGACACCGGCCGCGGCTTCCACACGCGCTGGGACTCGGCCCGCAGCACGGCGCGGACAAGGGACAGGACCAGGGAGCGCCGTCCCCTCGGGGCAATCACAGCCCGCAGGTGCCTCTGAGGAGTGGCCCGAAAGCCGGCCCTTTCCCCCGCCCGGCCGGCCGGCCGGCCTCGCCTCCCGGCAGAGGCGCCCTGCCACCGGGCTGCCACCGCCTAAGCCCCGCCAAGGACGGCTTAATCAGCTTGCAGGGCAGGCGGGGAAGGAGGGAGGGAGGGAGGCAGGGAGGGAGGGAAGGGGGGGCCGGGTGGGCTGGTCCAGGCTCTTCCTGCAACCACTGACGCCGATTCCTCTGCAGGGAGAAGCCAGCAGCAGCAGCAGCTCGGCTCGGGAAACCTCCTCTCCTCTCCTCCTCTCCTCCCTCCCTCCCCACCCCCGGGCCGGCTCCCCGGGGTCTCCTGCCGCCCGCAGGCACTTGGCCAGACTTTCTGCATGACTGTCACAAAGGTAAGAGGCGGTGCGGGCCCTGCTGCCCGCCTGGCCCCGGGGCGCTGCGGCTGCCCGTGCCCCTTCCCCGGGGGTGTTCGGCGCTGTCCATGGGGCTGCGGGCGGTGCCGCCGCCTTGCACCGCGGGCAGGTGCTCGCAGCCCCTAAGCGGCTTCGCTGCCTGCCAGAGCCTCCCCGATCTGCTGCATTTTTAACCCTTTCGTGCGGGCATCCCTGCTTTGCCTGGCAGGCGGAGCGCGGGGGCTGGGAGCCGGCTGCGTCCACCCGGAGGCAGCCCCCGGGGCCCTACAGGTGTTGGCAGGGGACTGGGATGCTCCACCCGTGATGCACCCATGCCCGGTGCAACAGGAGTGGGCTGGAGCTTGCTCCCGTTGCTGCAAGGGTGGGGAGGGTCTCTAGGCCCAGCGGGAAGCCCGGGCATGGCATTGCCCACGTGCTCCACGACCCTTGCCAAGGGCGTAGGGTGGATGCAGGAGCAAACCTGGCTGTCCTGGCTGTGCTCCAGCACCTGTTGCCTTGCCCACGGGGGCTGCAGGCTGTCTGCTGGCCAGGGATGCTGCTGCTGGGCTGGCACGGCCCCATCGGTCCCCGGCTGTGCCCGGCAGCGTGCAGCTGTCTGAGGAGCTGTGACCCTCACACAGCACCTGGAATCCGTCTGGGGCAAAGGGCTGAGATCAGCTTTTGTGCCCAGGGAGAGCGGGTGGCTGCGTCCCCATGGGGCTGTGGTACCGGGGTGGGCTGCACGCCTGGCTCCGTGCTCCTCGTTCGGGTTTCATTGCTCGTGGAGCTGGTTTGTTTGGGGCAGGGCCTGGCGGCTGGGGAATCAGGGGGCGCACATGGCAGGCGCCCCCGGACCTCTGGAAGAGGGGTGGGGAATAGCGGGACTCCAAGGAGCGAGGCTGGTGCAAGCCCAGACGGCCAAGGCCGCGGCACGGATCAGCCCGGCACCGCAGGTGTGAACCAGATCGGTGCTGCGGAGCGTGGGCAGGTGTCAGAGGCCAAAGGGAGCCGTTGCGTGTCAGCCGATGGGCGCGACGAAGGTCAGTGGAGCGTGGCTGGCAACAAACGCAAGGCACGCATCGTGCCCAGGCTGCCCGGGGGCCGCTGCTGCTTCCTCGGGATGGAGACCGGAAGCAAATGGGAGGGGGCGGGAATGAAAACGCAGCGACACGAGCAGATGACAAAACCCGGTGCCAACGTGTGCCTGAACACGCTGCGCCGGATGCCGGCCTGGCCAGGACGAGTCGCCTGAGCAGGAGCGTTGTGTGCTGAGAACGGGTTCGATCTGCCAGTGGCATCAGCGTGTGCATGTACGTGCGTGCGGAGGTGTGCGTGCGTGCGGTGTCACTCTAGTATATACTTCAGTGAGTCTCGCGCTAGGCAGCGGGGCTCCCGAGCCTTGGTGGTTGCAGCCAGATGAGCACCTCAACCTCTCATCTGCGACTGGAGGGTTCCCGGCCCTTAGGGAGCCAGCAGCTGAACCGAAAAGGCAAGAAAAAATAGCCCCACACTTACTCATCCGGCGGGAGCAGGACTGAGTCAGGCAGGTTAATTCTGAGGTCCAAGCCAGGATTTTTTTTTCTTTATTTTGCGTGTTTGGAAAAATCACAGTATTTGCATCTGAGTGGGGGTGGAGCTGTGGCGTCATAAGGAAAATGCTCCTTGCATAGGATGAAGCATAAAGGGTGGGAGGTGAAAAGGCTGGGAGGCAAAGAAATCCTGAAGCAGGAGGATGCTTTTCTGTTTTCCTCCTGGAAGCTGCGTCTCCCACCCGAGAGGGATCATAGCCAAGCAAGAGAAAATGCAAGCAAAAGCCCCGTGCCTGCCTTTGGAGTCATGCAGGGAGCTTCCCTGGGAGGCGCAAGGCAGGGCCTCAGCTCCTTTCATGCGCCTGGGATTCAACAGGTGCGGAGCAGGAGGAGGCCTGCGCTGGGCCGGTGGAGGGCAGAGGCGTGTGTCGGGTACGCAGCTTTGTGAATGCAGGGGAGTTTTCTGTCTAGAAGCGACTTCTTGCCTGTCTTCTAGGAAGCAGGGAAGCTGCTCTGCACGCTGGGGGAGCTGCTGGCAGTTGGGGTGAAGGGCCCTTCATCGGACCCGGGCGGCAGCTCAGAAGCTGCAAGTGGCTGAGGTCCTCTCCTCCAGGAAGGGGCAGCTGGTTGTGGTCTCATGCGTCCTTGCTGATGCGTATGAAAGTTTTGCTCCCCTGTATCCGCTCAAGCTTTGGCTACTCCGTGCAGGGAGCGGAGCTGGGTTGCACCCCACGCCCCAGGCACCATAATGCAATATTGGCACATCCCAGTGCAGGGCGGTGCGTGCAGCCCCAGTATAATTAGCATGGGGGGCAGGTATCAGGTGCACAATGGGGCTTTGTGTTGGCGTTGAAAGCACCCGCTTTGATTTAAAGAAGCAGCCAAGGCCAAGCTAGAGGTGAGGAGAACCTCCTTGTAACGTGTCCCACGTGAGCCATGTGGCAGTCTGTGCTTGCCTTGAGACAAGGAGAGGAAGGATGTAGCAGACCTGTACAGCGGGGCAGCGCGGTGCAAGGATGTCTCAGGTGCCCACCAGGCTTCTTTTACCGCTGAAGGAAGGGGTGTAGGCATCTCTCTGCATATGGTAAAGTCTCCTTGTCAGGAAGCCTCGAGCCCCGAGCTTTCCAACACTGGTGCCTGGAGTTAGACACCTCAGTGAAAACTTTTTGATACCAAGGGCCTGCCAGTAATTTGCAGCATTCCCCTAAGCAGCTATTTGGCATCTCCAAAAATCAAGCCACTTTTGTGTGGGTGCAAAGCTGAAGCCATATTTCCAGAAGGTAGATAAGTGCCTTGGTGCTTTCGACAAGCCTGCTAGACACCCACCTGCACCTAGGTGCCTACGGCGCTGTGAAAACCCGCGCCCAAATGTTTGCTTCCACTCTCAAAGCTTGGAAAAGCTGGCCTAAAGTGCAGCAATAGATACCTAGATATTGCCTATCTCCATGCTATTAAAAAAAAACACCCAACAACTTAAAACATTGAAAGGCTAGATGTCAGACTAGCGTGAAAGACTGTTACTGGAGGCAAAATTATATGTGTTTGTGTGTGCACGCAAGTGTGCAAGTGCACGTGCGGATGTGCAATATCAGACACAAGCTGGATCTCGTTCTGGTCAGGAACGGCCCTCTTTGCCCCTAGGATGGAAGAGCCACGTGGAACGTCACGCATCCCGATAGCTGCTCTCTCCCAGCTTGAGACCTCCCCCGTCATGCTGAATTTCTGGCCAGGGAGAGTTTAATCATGTTAGGAATAGGGAAGGAAAGACCTGGCTCGGCTATAAAGAGAAGCCGAGACTCGCACCCACCCAGCTGCACAGACCTCCAAATAAACCTTTGTCTGAAGCTTGGAAAACCTTCCATCCTTCTCTCTCCCACCTCCATCCTTTTATCTATAGCGGGAACTGCCATTGCCAACGTTTAGTCGGCTCCAACCGGCAGCTAAGCGCCGGAGTGCAGGATTATGGGGTTTTTGGGGTCCTTTTCCCTGAGAGACACCGCGGGGGGGAGCAGTAGAAATGCAGGGAGACTAGCTGGAAGATGGTAATGCAAATGTATTCTCATTTTTCTTGAGCTGCATCTTTGCATGCCTGATTCCAGTCAACCCAAGAAGCAAACTTGCAAGGTACCCAAAGCAAGGCTTTGCTCACGGCCTTTTTGGCCCCATTCTGCAAGCTCGAATCTCTCCGTTTTGGTTTCCCATCACTAAAGACCTAATGTGTCAACCCCCCCTTTCCCTGCAGGCTTTCCTAGCAGCCCCACAGTCTGACCTTTAAACACTGTCTTTGGAGGATGCTGCCTGTTGCCGCTATAACAGGCTTAAATACAGAAAAACCAGCACAGATGACAATGCGCTGTGCAAATAAGGGGCAAGTTCATCCCTTATGCGACCTCGCCGAGTGCAGTGTACAAAGCCATTTGCAAAACTGTGTGCTTTCATCTCTCAGTCCAGGCACTGCCCAGGCCCTGTTTGTTCCAAAGCTCATTACAAACACCCACAATTTCCTTTATGAGAAGGATGCTTCACTGGCGTCTAAAGTGCCAGCAGGCTGCTGCATAATGGATTTCTCCCTGGTTTTTTAACCTGGAGTGCTCCAGCTGTGCTTTTGACTTGCAGCAGGAAGACAGCCCCTCACTTGACACCGTTTGACACTTTTACCTTGTAAAAAAAAAACCAAACCAAGACCTTAATCTTTTTAATGGGGATTAAAAGGCAATCCAGCCAGGTCTGTTACTGACCCTTTGAAGTGTCTGAACCCTAAAACAAGTCACTTCTGAATTTCCAGATCTTAATTCGAATAGTAAAATCTGCCCACAAACCTCTCCCTCTTCCACACCTCCTATCGCACATCTCTTTCTGGGCCAGCTGGAATTGTATTCAGCTTGACAATTGACAAAAAAGAAGCCTTGTTTGCCTGGTTTGTGCAGAGATCCTTCCCGTTACGGCCCACCTGCCAGTCCTCCAAAAACAAGCCTTTGGGAGCGGGAGCGCGTGTGATGGATGGCCTGGCTCTGCACTGCTCAACGAAGCAGCTTTCAAATGAGAACAGGCTGCAAGGGGCTCCCTGGCACAGCCGCCCCGCTCCCTGGTACTGCAGACAACCATGTCCTCGGACATCCCAGAAACTTCTCCAACCCAAATTTAAACCTCGGTCGGTATCTGGCCCCCATAGTGCTGGTTGGAAGAGATGTGGACCTTTATTCCTCTGCACTTCAGTCACCTTCTTCCGATTTCCTACCCACGGGCGCTTGACGCTCACGTGTCCTTATGCCAGCATCATCCTTTGATTTAAATAGCCTGTCCTCACTCCTTGGTATCTACTGAGTGAGTGTATGCATAGAGAGCAATTCATCCCACCCTCCTGGACATGGGGCTGCCAAGCTAAACAAGCCCAGCTCTCTCCTTCTTCTCTCGTAGGACGAGGTCTTCATCCCCGACCATCCGAGCAGGCCTTCTCTGCCCCAGCTCTGGTTTGCATTCATCCTTCTTGAACGTACGTGTCTCGTGCAGGGGCAATTCTGCTTCCCTGCCTGCTGCAGCTGAAGGGAGGCTGTTAGGGGTTGACTGAGCTATCCCTCACCTTGCTGATACTCAGCCAGGAGCCAAAGAAGAGCTGTGCATTAAAATTCCCATCTACATGGGAATCTATATGGGGCTGGAAGACCTCCTGGATCAGCAAGCCTAGTCTGCTGCTGTCTGTCCCCTTTTACAGAGGAACGTATCAGAAAACTCAAAGCAGGTGTTAGCTTGGCTGCCGTCAATCAGGACTCTGCGGCATGTGTTATGCGCAAATAGAGCCAGGTTGTGTGCAAATGGGATAATGGACTATTTATTAACATACACACGTGTTGCTTCAAGAAGGCAGAGCTCATAAAGTTGAAATAAAGCAGCTGGGGAAAAGAACAGAAAAATGTGAATGCTAATTGGGACTATTTATGAATATTCCATTCAAATCTATAACAAAGAAAGAAAGAAAGAAAGGAACCGAACTTAGAAGGAGAAAACTAAGGCAGCTATAAAAACAAAATTGTGGGACTGGGATGGCAAGGAATTTAAATTGGAAGCTGGGAATTGTGGGAGGTTGATAAGGGAACCAAAAGAAAGCTATAGTCAGATAAGGGACACTCAGAAAGCTTGCTTTGTTTTTTAAAATATCTTAGAAACAAAAAGCAAGTGAACAACGCTATAGGTCTGCTGTTAAATGAACTGGGAGAGCTGGCAAAAATAATGTCAACATAGAAGTGTTCAGTGAATCCAGAATGAATAATAGCGTCATATCTGATGCTGGCTGAAATACTTTCCCTTCCAACAGTAATTAAGGAAGACTTCAAACATCTGCTGAAGCAAGAGGCTTTCAAGCCAGCCAATGCAAGTAATGTGCATCTGAGAGTTTAAAAAGAGTTGGCCAAGGAGCAAGCTGGACTCTTAATATTCTTTTAAATCCTTGCTGTCTTCTCCCATGCTTTCTTGGCTCTACTTGGGTGTTTCTGATGCAGGACTGGGATGCTAAGCTGTCAATGCCCTCTCCTCTTCCCCAGGCTGCTCTCCCCATTTATCCAATTTTACTTATTGCTCCTCCTAAACTCTTCCTAAAGGAAGGTATTAGGGGCCATTGTCAAGTATTTAAAAAGAGCAAACTGGATGACTGGGTAATTACAAGCCTATCTACCTGACACTGATTCAAGGCAATAATGAAAAAGTTGATGCAGGAATTGATTTAATAAAGAATTAAAGGAGGGCAATATAATGCCAGCCAACATGAGTTTCTGGAAAATAGATCTTGTCATATTCATTTATAAGCTTTTTATTAGGTTTCCAAGTTTGGCTGATAAAGGGACTTGTCTTGATAGGACACCCTTCGACTTCCACAAGGCATTTGTCTTTTATGCCTCTGACATTTTAATTCACAAGGTAGATTTACCCCGAATCAACAAAGCACACATTACATTGATTGAAAACTGCCTAGCTGAGACCTAACGATGCAATGGTGCAATGGGGAGTCATCACTGAGCAGCTGTTGCTAATGGGGCTCTGCAGGGAGCGATCGCTGGCCCCTTATCAACGACCCAGGCCAAAACACCACCACTGCATCGCATGAAGTCTGGGGATGGCCCCTGGCTGTGGGGCTGGTCAGATGGTTGATATGCAGCACCCCCTCCCTTGGACGATGCAAGCAGGGACACAGGTACACTCGCTCCTGGACTGGAAAGAGGCGTAAGTGTGCTCTCAGTGCTGCACGTGGACCTATTAGCGCTACTTCTCAGCAGAACCATTTCCCATGCCAGCAGGACCTGGTCACCTAGTGCAGCCTGTCTCTGCGTGGTGCTGCCGCATGCCTTACACTGCCTCCGCGTGATGCAAGGTGATGCTGTGTGCGTGCAAGGTGATGCTGTGTGCGTGCAAGGTGATGCTGTGTGTGCCAGGAGTCCCTGTCCTCCATGTGGGTCCATCAACTCCGGGGGGGTGGCTGCTTGCTTATGGGGACATGTTTTTGGGACCCGCACCTGTTGCACAATGAACATCTGGTAGAGCAGCTCTGCAGAGGGCTGTCTGCTTCAACCAGTTGCTTGCGTCCAGCTTCTCAACGTGGCTTTTCAAGGAAGCATGCGATCTTGTGGGGGCAGATGGCAGGAGAGGGAGCAATGGGCTCCAGTTGCAGCAAGGGAAGTTAGATCTTGGGTTAGATTTCAAGTTAGAAATAATTTTCTCACTAGAAGAGTAGTAAAACACTGGAGCAGGTTACCCAAAGAAGTGGTGCAGTCTCCGTCCTTGGAGGTGTTGAAGACCCGGGTGACAAAGCCCTGGCTGGGATGATGCAGTTGGGGCTGGTCCTGCTTGGAGCAGGGGGTTGAGCTAGATGCGACCTCCTGAGCTCCCTTCCAGCCCTCCTTTTCTGTGATTTCCTGATTCAGTGATTCAAAGTGACCCCCCATCTGAAGAGCCCGGGTCATGCTTATAGAGTAGGGTCTCACTCCTGGAAATCAGGGAGGTGGGAAAGAACTAGAGGGATCACATAGTGAACAGTTAGTTGGCGGGATGTGAATTTAGCCAAAAAGGCTCACGTTGCTAGAGGGTGTATTGCTAGAGGGACGCTGAATAGGAGCAGGGGGGCTGCAGATCTGCACCTGACACAGGTGCGGCCGCCACCGGAGTGCTGTGTGTGGTCCAGATGTTTGATAAGTCAGGGATGTGGGGAGGATGTGGAAGAGGGTTCGGGGCAGAGGCAGGAGAATAAGTAAATAGGCTTTCCAGAGACAGACTCCAGGAGCAAAATAGTCCATCAGAGGGACTATCCAGGGTGTCTTGGGCAGTTTACACCTACCTGTGTGGGGAAGAGAAATGGGCTATCAGGCTTTTTCACTCAGCAGGTGAAGGATCCAGGGGCTGAAAGGTGAAACTGGGCCCATTCTGGTTAGAAACAAGGTGCAGATGTTTAAGAATGAGGGTAATTAGCCAGGAGAGCTAACCCCTAGGACATTGTAATCCAGGTGAGACGCTTTCCACTAAGGTGTACTGTACGCTAGTGAACCTGGACCTCATCCAGAGAAGTCCTCTGGGCTATATTATACAGGAGGTCA
The DNA here is from genome assembly GCA_030014935.1 of Caiman crocodilus. Taxonomy (NCBI): domain Eukaryota; kingdom Metazoa; phylum Chordata; order Crocodylia; family Alligatoridae; genus Caiman; species Caiman crocodilus. The sequence goes on along the minus strand of JAGPOW010003364.1, from coordinate 3,109,286 downwards.
GGCAAAGAGATGATCACCCGGTCCCTTCTGATCTTACAATCAATGGGTTAGCATCATTCGCATCCAGCTGCGCTCTGCCTGGGTAATACCTGTTCCTTTTACTCCAGTGACTAAGTTTAAAATAACTGAAATGCAAGTCCATGGTACGTCTTAATTCCCCTTTACATCATGGTCACCCAAAGGAGCCAAGCACAGTAAGTAACGGAGAAGAGAGAGAAGCTCAGTGCAATCTGAATAATTATCGAATTGTTAAAGGAAACGCATATGGAGTGGACCTGGGTGCAGCGCAGGGAATGACATCTGCTGCAGGACTCCCCTCTACGTTGTGATCGAGTTAAACACAGTTCAAGAGGAGTGGAGGGCAAAGTGGAGCAAGTCATACGATGGCGATTGACAAGGACCTGGAGGATACGAGGAGGCAACGTGGTTTTACGGACAATACAGTGGATTCATTACAGCTACAGCCCAGCTGTAAGAAACACCGCAAGGCATTTGCAAGTCCTGTAAGGCATTCTGGGGGAAAAAAATAGCAGCAGATGATATCGGCAAAGCACGCATTAAATATATGAAGAACGGACTTCTGACAGTCGTCGCGGGGGTGTTTCTAGAGGTTCCGCGTGGTTTGTACGGGGCCTGATAGTATTTCATGTTTTTCTCGTGATCTAGAAGTAAATCTAAGCTCGGTGGTGAAGGACGCCCGGCCTGGCCGAAGGGGGGGGAGTGATGGGTGCAGGGCAGCCAGGCAAAGCCATCTAGACTGTGGGGTCAGGAGAGACGACGGCCAGGTCATACGTCCAGGCCCGAGGCATGCACGCCATACCCATGAAATGGGTCCAGGAAAGGTGCTGGGTCGCTGATGGGCTGCGCCAAAGCCTGAGCTCCCAGCAAACACCGCAGCACGACGGGCTGAGGATGGCCGAGCGGGGGCGGAGGGAGAGGGCAGCGGGTGTACCCCTGCGTGTGCTGCAACGCTGCGGTGTCGGCATGCTTTGCTTTGAACAGAAAGCAGATTTAAAAGGGTCGGAAGTGTTGCTGACGGTGAAGACGAGGGCGTCAGAACTGCTTTGAGAGCCGGAGGACATACCAGCTTCGCCTGGCCAAGAGGTGACGGGGAGGTGATGGAAAGTGTGTGAAAGTATCCTCGCAGACACAAAATAATGTGCCAAAGCTCCTGTCCAGCTAGCGGAGGAAGGCGGAGTAAGACTCAATGGCTGGAAACTGCAGCCAGATACATTTGGATTCAAAAAATAAATGTATGGGCTGGGACATGAATTGCTGGCCAGGGTCTGGAGAGCTGGATCCTCCATCCCCAGGCCGGGTGCGCTGTGGAGAGGAGGCTTCAGGCAAACGCAAGGGCTCGGGCTCAGTACAAATGGATGCAACGTGATGGCCGGTAATTGCAGCTCAGACTGGACAATTCGATGGCCCTTTCTATGAATCTCCCTAAGATTTCTAGATTCTCTTCGATTGCCCGAATCCAAAATAACCCAAGGGGGAAACATGAGGCTACACCAGTGTGATGGACGGTAGCATCTGTCCTGCCCCCTTCGAGTCCTGCTGGCACAAACGATGCGGCGCTGAACAAGCGTCAAACAATTCACAATTGTCCTCGCTGCTGCCAGCCCGCTGCCCCCGAAACCCTTCTCCCAGCCCAGCCCAGCCCAGCCCTCCTTGCAGCGCAGTCACGCATCGTCGAAACTATGACCTTTCCAGCAGCGGGAGCCTGATCTACACTGCAGCATCCCCTGTGGAAATGGGAGCAGCGGGGAATTTGTTTCAGTAACAGGTCGCTGTTGCACCCTCTGTTGCAGGCGTCGTCCCCGGAGCTGCCTGGGCACAGTCACATCCTGCAGAGCCGAATTATGAAGCTGACCTCGAGCCGGGCTATTCTGCATTGCTGCTGAACAGTTGCTTCTCACCGGCTCTTGCATGACTTGGTCTGGCTGCCGGCTGCCCGGGCTTTGCTCATAGATAAGTAATTGTTTGAGACGGATTCATAGCAGCAACACTGGGGAGCACATCTCTGTAGTTTAAGGCTTTTTTGGACTAGCTTTTGCAGCGTATGAGGGCTGCAGAGATCATATGATGGGATGTGTTGCAACAACTGGAAGGAGGAAATAAGATCTCTTTACTTAGCGGCGTATCGAGATGAAAATGAGAGCTTTTCTTCACAACACGGTGAAGACGTCCAAAAAGGGGCCCCTTTCCCAAAAATGTCACGAACACCCACTAGTCTCTGGCTTCTGGTGTTCGAGCTCCCTCGGGATCACGGCCTGAGAAACGGCTGCCCAGACCCCCGAATGGAAGCTTTGTGTCTTCGCTGTCCCCAAAGACAACTTATCTCGCTGGCTTCATTTTTGCGTAGGTTTTATTTCCGAGCCAATGCAACATTAATCCGGTGTCTCCGGACGCGCCGCTTGTCGCCAGCAGGCTTTCTCCTCCTGGTAGGGTGGGCAACGCAGAATGCATTTCTTGTCGCTGGTTTTGAAGGGTGATGGCAATCTTATCGCGTGAATAATAGCTGGATTCAAGACGCAGCCAGCAGAGAGTCTGAAGTAGTAGAGTTATGGATTCCTATCTTCCTAGTCAGTGTGTAATTACTGAAATCTGGCAGCCGGCAGGATCTACGTGACGGAGCCAGCTGCTTGCTGCAGCCCCCCCACAAATCTGTGAATTGGATCTTTCACTTACTGGAAACCCACCAGGAGAAGGCTTGGCTCCGGGAAATCTTTTGCTCCTTTGTTCATCAGAAAGCCATTAGAAAGCTTCCTCAATGTAGCTCTCAATCAACCCCAGGAACGGTCAATAGTTGCTTAGCATTTTCTCGACAGGACCCCGATCATCATTGTGATAGTCTTGGGGCAGGCGCTTCCCAGGGAACCGCGCTGGCGGAGGGAAGAGGGCCGCGTGCTGAGCTGGCTCGTCAGTCCTCTCTCGCGCCGCGTCCCCCGGCCCCGGCCCTCCTCGAAGGCCGTGGGACGCGAATGCAAACGAGACAACAGGCCGAACGCAGTGCGTCAGCCCCGAAACGCGCTGGCAAGAGAGAGGTGAAGTTGGAGCGAGACGCCGCGCCGGCACCTGCTTTGCGGGCTCTGGACCTGGAGTGGGGAGCCAGAGGGGGAAGTGCGGTGTTTTCTGGTACCCACGAGAGAGCGGCGCCGAGGCAGTATAGATCGGGGGGTCGCCCTGATGCTTCCTGTCTGAACGGAGTATCCAGCAAGGCTCCCTTGTGCAACACCATAACACAATCTTTCGGGCAGATGTGACACAGATCAGCCCTGCCTCCCTCCCAGAGTACCACTCCCCGCCCTTTCCCCGGGCTGCTCTGCTGCTCTGCTTTCCGCTCCCTGTCCTATCTGTTGCTGTGCTGCCTGCGCACTGCCAAATCCCACGTGCTACGAGCCGCGCTCCAGCTCATGCATCTGATCTGTAATGTATTCCCTGGGAGGCAAAGCTTCCCACCTTGTGATCATGCACTGCGGATGCGCTGCTTTGGGGCTCACACGGGCTGGTGTGGCACGTAGGTGTGCTAAGACTGAGGCAGAGCTGGAACAGACGCTTCGTACACCCAGAACGCTGTCTCACGGTCAGCGAGCCCGAGGGCAGCGTGCATCCTAACCTCATAGAAGGTGCGTTGACGCTTTGCAGTCTCGTACACCGAGCAGTTCATGGGGAAATAGGTCCGTATTGTGGAGCACGGATCAGCGGCTCTAGTTTGGGACAGCTGTCTCTGCCCGCTGCAGTGCTCAGAGCAAGTCCGAGCGCATCTGCCTTTCAGACCCGGTCCTTCCTGCGCGTGCGTGACGGGCCAGCCCGTTTCCCCAGGCCGTGCCGAACGCGATTAGGTATTTTAGGGCGTGCTTTCCTCCCAAGTCACTTTACAAAAGGCCAAAGGGCTTTTTGGTCCAACAGTGCACTGTTATTAGAGTCTGCAGCAGAAAGGCATGGGCCTGACAGCATCTTGCGACAGCTCTAGCGGTGGGAGTTTGAGTCCTGCTCCGGGCTGGTGCCAAAGGCTCTCAGCTATGCATAGTTATCCAGGCTGGGGTGGGGACGGCAGATGGATGTGCCACCAGCCCCACCTCGCCCTTGGCTACAGACACGGGTGTGCCTGAGCCGCGGCAGCTGTGTGAACCGCTGGCCTTCGGGCAGTAGAAAGGCAGCACTGGCGACACTCAAGGCTTCTCCGCAGGGTTTTCCTTTTCGGTGGACACGGAGGAAGAGCTGAAGGCGGAGGCCAATGTCGCCACGGGGCAGGTGGCTAATGGAGGGGAAGAGGCACCGTCCAGAGTCTCGAGCAAGAGCTTTGAGGCTCCGTCTCGTGTTCGCCTAATGAATGCTTAATTGTTTACCTCTGGCTATCGAGCCTCTGTTCTCTATCTTAATACCTTTGTGATAAGCGGAAGCGGCATGAGTCAGTGATGGGATGAATGTGGCCGCACGATTAGCACGGCGCTGGGAGCCCGGGCCCTGTTCATTGTGCGGCCTGTTTACCGGCTTCTCCGGCCGGATATTGTTACCCGCCTGTTTCGCGGCGCCGCGGCGCGGCTCGAGCGCTTGTGCAAGACCTCCGATGGACGTGCGAGAGAAGAGTTTACAAGTTTTCCACGTGCAATAAGGCCCGGTCGGTTCTCTCCTGATTCACGCTGCACCGCGACGGGACGGTTACTCCGAATAGTCATAAAAGTTAGGAAGAAGGGGCGCCAAGCCCGTCACGCTGCTCCCGGAGGGGGCGAATGCTTTACAAACTGCCCGGTGCCTTCACTGGCTAGCTCTTGCTGCTCTTCCCTTTCCGATGTCGGCACGTGTGTAAACAGGAGCGTCCTCCCTCGTGGCCAAGTTGTTTAGCAGCAGGCATTGAGAGAGATCTAATCCTGCCATTTCTCATTCCTTGATGGACACCAGTAGCTGAAGAGCGGATGGAAACACTGCTCACTGGTGGGGCTTAGAAACCTTTTCCTTTGACACCGGCTGGGTTGCAGGGGTGGACCTCCAAGTGCTGACAACATGATTTGCAGGGCAAGAGCCAGAAGACGATGCTGAGGCCGATGAGTGCGTGCTATGCAAGCGGGGAAATGCCTTTTCCCCTGGAATAAGTCTAAAGGAGACTCGTGGCTTTCACACACCAGGTTTTTGCCGTACCTGGCAGGAAGCCTGCTCTGGCGTGAAGGCGAAGGAGCGAAGGGTGCATTAACTGGGGCTTTTTTAGTGGTTGAACTTGCATTGAACTGCCACTGAAGTAAGACAGGTTGCTGGTTCAGGGTGCAGGACAGAAATCCAGATCAGTTCACCGCAGAACTTCTCCAGGGCTACCAGACCCGATGGGCACAGAGGTAGCAACAAGGCACAGGGCCGAACAACCTCCGCACGGTTATCCTTGTTATTTTTACTCGGGTGTTGCAGCTTCCCCTTGTCCCCGACATAAGAAATCGAGACACTTCCCTGGACTTCATCTCCGCTGGGTGCTCGAGAAGCCACACCTTTTGGAGCTGTCGGCCGAAAACGACCGGCTCACTTAGACAGCGCGGGGATGCTGACACCGTTCTTCTCAACAGATCCCTCCAGCTGGAGTCCAGGTTCGTTTCTGGTTGGCCCAAATCCTTGTCGCCATGGAAGTTGATGGCTCTGGGTTGCGAACACCTGGGAGAGTTGCTTTCGCAAACAGATGTTCTTGTGGGTAAAAAGTCAAATTCTGTAAGCTTTATTATTATTCTTTTTTACGGCTTGTGGCTTGCTAGCGACAGCTGCTGTCATCCTCCTCCTCCAGAAGTTACGTCTTCCAACTAACCGGGGGGGGGGGGGGGGATGAAAAACTGCCTTTGATTAGAACAGACTCATATTTTTCAGTTCCACACATGGACCCCGGGCTTAATTGCAAGTCGGTCAAGCTCGACAAAGAGCAGAAGTCCAGCCGCAGAGGCCTGCGATCAAAAACCCTACGCGGGCACGATGCGGCGACCAGCGGTACAGGGTGGCACGTATTGGGAATGGTTTCAGTAGGTCGGGAATCAGGGAGCCTGCCTTGCCTTTGCTGCAATTGCCTGTCCCTGCTCCTGCCATCGACTGCCTGGGTCGGGAGGAATTTGGCTGAACTTGTCTTTAAAAGGCACAGGGTTGGTGGCGATCTCTGCCAGCCCGTCCGCTCCAGCTGAGGTTACTGTAGACCCCCCGCCTCCCCGTGAAAGGAGCTCTTACTGGCCTGTAGTCACATCCTAAATACCTGATCTGACTTTGAATCCTTAACTAATGGGCAGGGTAAAAATACAGTCTCTTCCTAATGGTCTCTTGGAGGCCCTACTCCTGCTGGTTCAGGCATCTGAAGCCCGTTCGAAAATGCATTTAAACCCCACTTGAAGGTACAGAGCTACCACACAAAGTGTTAAAGCAAGTGGCTGCAGGTAGCATTTCATCCGATCGCTGCTCCTTTTTCCCAAAGCCACAAGCCTGGATAATCTTCTGTGTTTGCGGCGCTTCGCTTATTTTGTCTGGGAGAGGTTTGTAGCTGCGGGTCTTCTCGTTACAAAGCTCTGGCAAATGGAATTATTCTGCTCAATTTGCATAAGTGTATTAAAAGCCAAAAAAACCCCTTGTTCGTGCAGCATCATCTGCTTGGATTCCAACGCGAGGGCACGGGGGAGGCGGGAATTAAGGTTTTGGCAGACACAGCAACAGGAAACCGATACAAGTCAGAGAAGTGGCAAAACCTTCCTTTAAGCTGTAGGTGAATTCGATTTGAAGCGGTAAAAATCAAACTGCCCCCTCTCTGCTTGTTCCTTCGCCCGAATCTGAAGCATACGTTCCCCTTTTGCTTCCAGGGTCTTTTGTAGCCGACAATGTAAGGGGATGTTTGTTTGTCTGGGCTCCAAATTGCAATGGGCCAGTAAACTGCTATTCCTTTGTGATGTAACTCGAGGAAAACTTCCTGTTTTTCAGCTTCTAGATTTTCCTTTTTCATGCAAATGTTGAGGCAGAGCAGTAGTGACAGTCTCCACTCACTTGCCCGCATCCCAGGGCCTGTAACTCTTTAGGTCACACTTTATCGCAAGACGGCTAAATCAGTTCAGATGAGGCCTGGGAAGCTAGCATATGCTATAGTTGCCTTATGGGCAAGTTAATGCTAGTGGCTCGTGGCTTTCCGTGTATTCAGGGCATACGACTGTTCATCTTCATGTTGCACGAACCTTGCAAGTTTACGTGGAGCTGGCTGGGTCCATCCTGTTTCGAGTTTTTGGGAAAACGATTGCTCTGAACTGGGACAGGCCTCCAGAATGCCTCCCTCCACCACCCCAGATGCACCCCAAATGATGGCGTTTCTGAAATGAAACCCGCTTCTGAAGAGCCCCCGTTTCATGCGTTGCCCCTCCCCATCTCGGTCTCGCTCGGTGGCCCCCATAGCAAAGCAGTTCACTGTTTGCTCCCTGGTCCTTGAGGAGAGCCCATCCAGGAAACAGCACGATTCGTCCCTGTTTTACGAAGTGGGCTTTATATCTGGGCAGTAGAGATAGCAAGCAGGGTGCAGAAGGACTGGAAGCGAGGTACAAAGGATTGTGGGATAGATGCTGGTGGACTTGTTTGCTTGTAGTTTGCAAGCAATAACTTCTTTGGTGCAGTTTGCTGGGCTTGGGTGGGTCTCAAACATGCTGCGGACGGGGGTGGCGAGGAGGAGGCTGTATTAGGGACCCTGTCCCTAATTTACACCTGAAAACCTCTTCCCTCCTCACATCTCCCCATCATGGAAAAAGGGGCGTGGGTTGCTTTTTGTCCTCCTCCACTACAGAGATGATCCTATTTAGGGGCTGTTTTGTGGCCATATTGCAGATATGGCCGTATTTGATTTAGGAGGGGCTAGGTGCATTGTCCTGTTTCGTAGTACAAAGTCTCACGTGTGGGTGTAAACTGGGAAGAAGGCTGTGACCCTCTACAATGAGTTGCCGATGGTGGTGAGTATGCCAGAAAAGTTACTTTAGAATTTTTTCATCTGTGGACCCCTAAAAAAATTGCAAATGGAGGTGCAAAGACCCCTTTGATTTGTAAGTGTGGGTCTTCTCCTCTTGGTTGACCCAAGTCACCTTCCGTGGACCCCGTAGATGAAGTCTGTGGAGCCCCAGAGGTCTGCAGACCACAGACTGAAAACCACTGCTTTAGACTCGCACCAAAGCCGTCTGAGCTCAGCCGCTATTGAAGAGCGTCAAAATATTGGGACGGAGTATAGAGAATGGGAGGAACTTCAGTGCTGGTTTTGCTTGCACTAAAATATGTGCTGAGGGAAGGGAGGCTTGTTCGGCAGCCTGAGAACATCCTTTAAGGAAAATGCAAGGAAAGGGTTCTGCCCCTCACCTCCTCCCCTAGGACTGCTGCAGGGGAAATGCTGCTGCGCTAAATGCCTCAAGCTGTGCTGATTCTTCTTCCCAGAAGCAAAAACCTGGCAGCCTTGTCATGTAACCTACAAGGACCAGCGCGCAATAAAGGGACCAGCTGTGCCCATTGTGACATCCTAAGGCATCGTCAGTGGCCGTAACAGAAGCTGTGACGGGCACAACTTGTTGACTCCGGGCCACATCACGCTGGAGAGCGGGGTTTGGTTCAGGCTTGGACATGCCAGGAGGAAACATGTCCTTTGCATGTAACATTGGTCTTGCCCATGTGTGTACAGCTCTCAGGGGTGAGCCCAGTAGATGCTGGATGTGGTGGAGGAGAGAGGGTGCAAAAGGGCTCCTATGCGGGTACCTTTAACATTGGATGTGAGCTAGGGGAAAGGCTTTTAAATCCTTGCTGTCTTCTCCCACGCTTTCTTGGCTCTACTTGGGTGTTTCTGATGCAGGCCTGGGATGCTAAGCTGTCAATGCCCTCTCCTCTTCCCCAGGCTGCTCTCCTCATTTGTCCAATTTTACTTATTGCTCCTCCTAAACTCTTCCTAAAGGAAGCTGCTAGGGGCCGTTGTTGAACAGGTCAGAACAAAAACATTTTGAAGGAGGAAAGGCTGCTTTCCTTCTGGTCCCAGCCCAGCATGAATAACCAGGAAGGGCAGGGAAAACATCCAAGGCTGATCAAACCACACACCTCACACAGTGGAGGAGGAGGTGGGCTGTGGGTCAGCACACGGGTGCTAACCAGACACGTGGGGCCCAACCGTGATCTGGAGACTCAGGTCTTTTCCCTGCGAGCTGAAAAGGGGGAGAGGTTGCGCACCGAAGATGGTATTTTGCTCGACTGGGATGGGAAGCAAATGAAATGGGTGCGTGGCTCCAGCCATGTTAAACCTATGGCGCAGTCTAGCAAGGTGCTTAGAGCAGGGGTGGCCTGCTCCACCAGCACAAAACACTGGGAGAGCTGGATCAGTTCGACCCCCCCTGGCTTAGAAGATATTGAGGAGTCCACAATTTCAGTATCAAGCTTAGCATCACATCCTGTCCTTTCCCTGTGGGTTATTTTTTTAAGCAGGATACAGACCCCGATATTTTTCCCATGCAGCACTGAAGAATTAGATCCCTTGCGACCTACATTGAGCAGGGGATGTGAAGGGGGAGAACTTGTGGTGGCTTAGGACAAGCCATCGGAGCCACAGCTTTTGAACCAGCATCACTATTTGCATTAACTCCACACAGCAGCTGTTGTTAGGTTTTCTTTTCGGCAAGACCTGTCCTGGCCACACCAGTATTGGATTTGCTGCAGATCGGTGTTTTTTTGCAGATTCCAGCCGTTGCAGACGCTGCACTAGACGGGAAGTAGGAACTCAAGGGCAGACCTGACTTTGCAAATTGAAAAAAATTGCCTTTTGAAAAAAATGCTGATCTTGTTTGGAAGTCCCATTTAGCAATCCATCCTCCCCCCAAAGTCAGCTGTGTGCAAACCCCAGGAGGTGCTGCCTTCCTCTACTGCAGCACACGAGAGAAAAGGCCCAGCACTGATGCTGAACGGTGTGTTTCAAGTGCCATCGCCCTCTCTCATAGACGACCTCTGCAACCGCTGTGGGCTCCTGCACAGCGCACACCGGTATCGGAGCTGACACAAGGCACCCGGCACGCCTGGGCTGGGTTAGCGGGTGCCTGTGCCACCCAGGCAGAAAGCCATGGGTCTTAACGGCCTCGATAATAATGACTGGAGCCTCCCGAGTGCAAGCTCCTCGTGGTTCCTCCTGGCCAGTCCTGGAAACGGAGCGTGAGGCTTGACAGCAGGCAGCAATCTGGGAGTGAGATAGAGCCGCGGGAATGCGTCCTCCGTCCCGTCCCCCTCCAGCTGTGCCCGGCAGGAGCAGAAAGACGGTCTCCAGCTGCTGACGCTTTGCAGGGCTCAGTGCTGCTAGGTGAGACGTGGGACGAGGCCTCGTTATCCCGACGCTCCCTCGCCTAGAACCGCGGGCAGGGAGATGCTCGGCGCTCGGGCGCGTGCGGCATTTCCAGGAGGTAACGGCAGAGTCCGGAGAAATTAAACTCGAGGAACGTTGCGGTCGTTTGGGCAAACGCATGCTAGTTCAGATTAAGGACCTCAGGGCCTGCTGTGGTCTGCCCTTCCTGGCACGGAGCTTGCATCCAACCACCCTGACAACCGTCTTCAATTAAACCCTCCAGGCCCGCCTGGACAGGGCTGCTGGGACCGAATGCCGCCGGCTCCCTGCACCTGTTCTGGGTTTGTAACGTGGGGATGAGCGATGTGCCCAAATCATCACACTGACTTGGGCCCCCTGGTAACATCCAGAGGAGCAGATCAGCCCTCGACTAGCTCACCGTGCACCCCCTTGGCACACGCACACGCTTCCTGGTAACAGAGGCAGGGATCGCACACCCCTAGGAGCCGTGCTTCCCCCTGCTCATGTGTTGTTACCTGGTGTCTCGTTGCCTGGTGCCTGTGATTTCCCCTGGTAATATCTCATCTCTTACAGGAAGGGACTTAGGTCTCCTCTTCCCATCACTGCCTGGCCTCTGCTGTGCTCTGATCGTAAATCAAGCCCCTCTTAAACCTCTTCCCTTTGCTCTTGAGCATGCTCAACTGAATCCAGCGTCCTTTTCTTTCCAGACTCCTTCCCCCCGGTCCCCACTCCAACCTTCTCCCCCCAAATTTAGCAGAGAGCTGACCCTGTCACTAATTTACACGTGAAAACCTCTCCCCTCCTCAGCCCCCATCATATCTAAAAATGGGTGTGGGTTGCACACACTTGTAGTGCCTTCGACTGCAGCGATCGTATTTAGGTGCAGTGTCCCGTTCCATAGCATCCAGGCTTCAGCGTGGGTAACCGGGAAGGTGCTGCCGTACCAGGCACAACGGAGGGTGGCCTTCATCTGTGAATAGTCGTCGTATCTGTGCGCTGCCAGGAGCATGGGCAGATAGGCGCAGGGCTCCTAGCGTGGATCTGCGCCCAGGATGGACACAAGGACACTGGGAGGATTCGCCCCGATGGCCCATCCTGTGCCCTGGCCGACGTGGCCGCGCAGAGCAGGGTCGCGGTGCCCTCTAATACGTAACCACAGCACATGCCCCCATACGAGGCACCATTGTCCTAGCGTCATGCTAGTGTCAGGGCTCTCCCCCGGGGAGGGCAGCGTGGATGGGGCCTCGTTATGCGCCGCGCTGCAAGATGCACCCTGTCGAACGGCGCTTGAAGGCAGGCTGATTCAACGGCTATTACGTGTACATCTGTTTTTATAGCGTAACCTGGGAAACCAGCTCTCAGAGCATCCTAATTAACTCTGTCACTAACCTCGTACAATAGGGTTAATCTTGTCGCCAGGCTCGGAGGAGCTCCGCGAGGCTGGAATTTGCAGAAGCAGCTGGGCCCGGGGGAGAAAACCACCAACTTGGTTTGTACAGACTTTTGCCTGCAGACCCGAGCGTGACCCTCTCGCCATCTTCCAGTGCAAACCTGGCTCCTCTTGCCCCTTCTGAGAGATGAATGCTGCTCACCTCTTCATCTGGCAGAGGACTGAGCATTTCTGCCCTGACAAAAGGATGCTTGCGGCGTGGTAAGGTTTTCACTTCCCTTCCAAAAGGGACTCTCTCAACTTTGCCTCTTCCCTTTCAGATAGTCGATCAGGCTTGGGATGGTCAATCAGGCTGTCTGGCCCTTTGTCCCCTCTCTCTGCAGTGTATCAGCGGTGTTGTGTCTAAGTCTGGATGGCCTCGGCACTGATAAAGAGACGAGGCTGGGTGGGAATTGAATCTACCAGTCCTCCCGTGCCACTGGTTAATCCCAAAGATATGGCTAAGCTGTTGCTGCTGTTGACTCTCTTATCTTGACAAGGCAGTTGAGTCTATCAAGCTAATCATCTAAGTCACTGCAAACAGGCAAAACCCATGTATTTCCTTAAGGGGACAGCACAGTGGGCGCGTCCACATATGCACATTTACTGCGCAGGTATCAAAGTGCATCGTCCAGGCACACATCTACACATGCACACCCATACTGCGCAGTAAATATGGTGACTTACACCGACTTGAGCATAAATTTGATACTTGCCTCAGGCAGGTATCAAATTTATGCCTGATTAGTGACTGCGCAGTAACGCACGTGCAGATACGCAGTAACGCTGGGTGTGGACTGACACGGGACTAACGTTAGTCAGTCCACACCCAGCGTTAATGCACTTTAACACCTGCACATGCAAGCACCGGCCTATTCCCACTTACTGCTCAGTAAATTTAAGCCAGTGTAAATGCACGTGTAGACGTGCCCAGTAAAGTCCACCTCCATTTTCTAGGTTTATGTTTTTACTTAAGCGCTGTTCATCTTACTCTGGATAAACCCCCTGAAGAGGGGTGTTTCTGCCCGAATGCTTGCAAGGAACAATTTTGCCAACTATTAGTTGGTCTAATAAAAGATATCACATCTTCCCACGAGAACCTTGTTGCAGATAGACGCTCTTCTGGTAAAGGCCCTGGGTGTCTACTTTAGGGCTGTCCTTTAGGCTGGCCTAGCTATGTTATATATATATATATATCTTACTTAGTTATATAGGCATATCTGTTCTGCCTGACTTTGGACTCACAGCTAACAGCCTCTGTATAGCTGTGTTTGGGGTGTGATCTTTGACCAATATAGCGGTTGTAGCAGAAGATGGTAGTGAGGATAAAGCTATACCAACAAAGCAGTGCATTTACATGGCTACTACACCGGCGTGCAGCCCAGCTTTGCAGGTATAGCTGTGTCCATGCTGAGGCCCAGATATCACGGTGTTCCTACTCTGGTAAAGAGCCATTTCCTTGGGATGAGACGTTACAAATACCATTCATTGCAGCCCAGCTGCTAGTTGCACGGCGGAATTTATAGCGTCATCAGAAATTCTCTGAGCAGTGATCAAAACTGGGGATTTAATGGTGGTCAGCAGTTGGCTACATTTACCAGCTTTCTCCCATTTTACGTAAGTATAAGTCCTCAAAACTTTTCTCTTGCTCTGAGTTACAAATGGCAATGAGGATGTTGAGGATGGGGGGAGGAAAGGTTAACGAGAGGGCTCCTTGCAGAAGGGAAGTTATTTGTTCTGGTGATAAGAGACACGATGAGCTCATCTCTACCTCCAGGAGGGTTATTATCAGGGCACAAGGCTTCTGGTGCATGCCCCAGCAGATCTCTTCCCAGAGGAAACACTGGACTGCACTCTTACAGAGCGAGAGCTGGAGACACTTGGCCTACTGTCTTTATTGTTTCCAAGATAATAAAGCACTGAAGTCCAAGCCAGAGATGGGACAGGGTTGAAATGCCTTTTCTTCCTAGGACTGGGAAAAGAACGAGTTCAAGGCACGGTATGGTACCCGGAGCGGACGCACAGTGCTTGCATGGAGCTGGATGGAGAGGGGACCAGTTTGGAAATTGCAAGCTTGGCGATACCCCCGAACTTGAGGGTATTAAAACCAGTTGGGGTGACCAATACATAGACATTTTCGAAAAGTTGCAATGCAGACCAACCTCGGATCCTGCTGAAAGCTGTGCTAACACTCTCTGACTTCAGTGGGCAGAGCTAGGCCAACGCTGAGAGGTTTTGAGAAGCATATTAAGGTTTTTAAACGGGAAATTGTTACTCGTGTGCAGGCTGCCCCTCTTGCTAGAATTGCTGAGTGCTAAGAGAGGAGTCAGGCAGGGAGGTACCTCCCTCCCTCCCTTTCGTGTTAGCCGAAGAGCTGCGTGTGCCCTTCAGTGTGCGTAGCACGCTGAGGACTCACTCCCCCCCTGCATTTGCACGGTGCATGTTGGGTCAACAGAGGAGATATTCATTTCAGTTCTTAAACAGGAATGCTAGAGAAGGCTCGGCAGGCTGGAGACACTCAGAGCATCCCATTAAAGGCTGTTTTATATGCACATACAAAATATGAGACGTGGAGAGAGGGAAGTCAAGAAAGTTGGGTTTTGTTTTATCAAAAGTCCTTGCATCTCTCTGGCTCGCAGATAAGAGGCTGGAAAAAAACCACTAGTAACAAGTCCTTCTCTGTCCTCGGGCAACACTAGACGCTCTGATTCTTCAGTTTCTTAGAGATTTTTGGCTTTGTCAGTACAAATGCTGTTTCCTGTTGCTATAATCATAGCAAAAAAAATTGGCCTGGCAGGGCGCTTTGGAGGCCATTTAGTCTGTTTCCTTGCTTAAGGCAGGCTTCTCCCTGTCTAAAGCATCCCAGGCAAGTGTCCGTCCCACCTGCGCTTGCAAACCTCCCGTCACTTGGGTTCGCCCAGCTCTCCGGGGCAGCTCTGCCTCGTGTCCCAGCTGCATGCTCCTTCAGGTAGGAGGATGTCCTGAGCTTCCCTGCTCCCTTCCAGCCATTTGTGCCCTCAGTCAGGGGGATAAATATAATAAGAAAGCTCTATTTTTATTAGCTCCCTGTCTGTCCCACAAAGAGGGATGGGCTCGCCTTAAGAGGACAGACAGGCGAGTTGGATGCCCAGTCTGGTTACCTGCCTCTTCGGGGGACCTGGGGTGACCTTCTGCATGGGGATGTGCCTGGCTTCTTTGTACGTGGCCTGCTGGGCTTTGTGGAGGCCCTGCGAAGCGTTGCATTAGTGCTGCTTATGTGACGTGCGTCTTTCAGGCGTGCATCCTCTCGCGCGTTACGCCGAGCCAGCCCGTGCTGTGTGTCAGCCAGCCACCCCTGCCTGCCTTTGGGTGCCCCAGCGTTCGAGCATGTCTCCCTCATCGGCTGCCATAAACTGCAGCTCAAATGCCAGATTTTTGTGCAAATCCGCCCTCCGTTTGCCCCAGATTCTGCCGGCAGCAGCATCTCCGTGCTGCCGCTGCTGCGTTTGCCGGGCGGCTGCAAAATAATCCTTCCGCTCCTCGTTTCAAGCTCAGTGAAATGTGTGTCTCCCCGAGTCTTTCTTTTTCTCAGCAGCTTATAGCATAAATAGGGGACAACGTGGACCAGAAGTGGCTTTTCATGAGCTGCCTGAATGCGGTTCGGGCGCGCGGCCAGCCCGGGGCTTCCGACTTCTTTGAGCGCTGCGTTTGGCCTGGTGCGAGCCGAAGGGGAAGGGTTTTGTTCAGCGTGGTGGTGACAAAGACTGTGCCCCCAGCGGCTTTTGGCAGGATGCTTGTTCGATGGTGTCCAAAGCCCTTGTCTCAGCTGCAGCTTAGGTTTATTTAAATACAAACAAAAGAGGGGTTTTTTAAATAAGAAAATGTGGCTCCATTGCTTCAATTTTATTAGGGAAATAGCCTTCTTCTCCGTGAGATTATTTTTCTCCTCCCGTCCAAGCGTCTGTCAGTTCTTAGCTGGATAGTCCTTGTCCCTTGTTTGCCTTTCTAGCCGCCCCGTTTAAGAAAATCCACTTGGTCGTGGCCAGCGGTGACGGTATCGTCAAAATAATGATGTCATACGCTGTGAGGGGTACGGGGCAGGGGGAGCTGAACTATGGTTCGCGAGTCCGCGATCTCTGCTCGGAGATCATTCTTGGAGTTTCCCGGCTGGTTTCCGAAGGAGTTTCAAACTGCCCACAAAAATGTGTCACCTGTTGTTTCCCCCCCCCAACAAAACCGAATCACGAGTTTGGGCCAAGAACGTCATGAGCTGGGCCCCAAAAGTGAAGAGATTCGTTTAACAATCATGAGAGTTAAAAAAAAAATAAATTGTGACGATATTTTCCTTCTGATTTTTAAGCCTTCAGAGGGTCATATACCTCTCCTACTGCCAGGAGGTCTGGAAACCTGCAAGAAAATCTCAATGGTCGTTAAGAAAAAAAAGTAATTAACTTCAGGAGAGGGGGCTCGTGGAGATCGGCAGTATTGCTTTTAGAGATGACGCAGGCGGGCGGCTTCTGCTCTCCCGAACCGCAATGGAAGAAATATTTCCGCTGCGAGTCCTTCCTCGGCGTCCCGAAAGACAGGCTGGCAGCTGGAAAGCGGGCACGAGTTCCGGGTCCTGCCTTCCGTGAAGTTTGCTGTTATCGGGGTGTGACTCCTGATTAACATGTCTGAATGAATCATTCAGCGCGACAGACAACAGGCCCCCAGTGTGCCACAGAGCCAGGGCTGGATGAGTCAGGGCTGGGCTGATGTGGGGAAGTCGGGATTTCCCTTCTGATCTCCAGCTTTCCAGCGTGGTGGCATTGAACGTGGGACGCGTCTCTTTTAATAGTCCAGTGATGCTAGAAGTCACAAGCATCCTCATCCAACGAACACAAAAACCCGCCGACCTGAAATCTCCCTCTTTTTCTTTTCAGCTCTGCCTGACTTAATGCGGTTTGGCAGACAGCATGCCGAAGCCTTAGTTGCTCCTTCCAACACGTATCTTCTCCTACAAAGCATCCAGCTGGGGAACAAGGTGACTTGCCTCGCTCGGTATTACACAGCGAGCGACGTAACGTGCCCATTGTGGCTAAAACACCGCTTCCTCCCCTGGAGAAATGGCAGTGCCTCCTGCGGGGACAAGGCTCTTCCCGGTGCGGAGGGGGGAAAACGGGTTGGCGATGCTCTCCACTGAGAGACTGACGCCAGCTCTCCAGGTGTCTGACCTTAAAGCCGACTCGGGTTTGCACGTCCATTTAACCGGGTTAAGCCTTCCAGTGGTTGAGCTGCGCGTGCCTGGTTTTCGGCAGCTACCGGAAACCAGTCGCAGCAGCATGCATGCACGCTCGCACGCTCGCACGCACGCACACAGCTGCACCTGGCATGGCTGTCTCTGCTTCACGAGCCTGGCTCGTTGGGACTCACCTCTGCCGGCGTGGTTCCTGCAGGCTGGGCTTTTTGCAAAAAAAGCATAGGACGCAACACAGTCTCACGCAGGTCACCTGTTACAATTGGGACATATGGGGGGGGTGCTTGTACACGTGACAAACTTGGCCTTTGAAGTGGCTTAATTGCCCCGTTGCACTGCTTTAGTGGTGTCACAGTTGACACCTGCGGCGGCATATTTCACCTTACTTTCATCGCGCTGTGCACGTGCGGCGGCATATTTTGCTTCAAGTGACCTTGTTACGTGGTGTCCTGCAAGGCAGCCAAGAAAGACATTGAACCTTGCGGGTCCTCTTTCTAATCACCTTCTCTCCTCTCCTCCTGGCCTTCGAATTAGGCCGTGTCCATGCTGCCCGAGGCAGTGCCAGGCATAGACATCAGAGCTAGCGCTGAACGAGGTAGCCCAGGTCCAGGAGGCAGGATAGTGGATGTGATCTCCATGACCTGTGCTCCCCCTAACTCTTCTTCCTCGTTCAGTAGCAGGAAGTTGATTCCTGTGTCCCATCAGCTGATGACGCCATTGCTCACCCATTAGCTTTTCAACCAGGCGTAATCATCCTGGCCCTCCCCTGCGGGAGACGTTCCCCATAAACACCATCCACTGGCTCCGTTCAGTTGCCGCCTTAATATTCCCCTTGGCTGTGATGCCTCCAAAGAGCTGGACACGGTGCAAGGCTGCTGGGGTGTTCCCCCAGCTCTCTGTCTGCATCCCGCTGTCACCGTTGGTCTCCTCTTTGGGTTTTCCAGGGAGGACATTAATCGGTCCCCTGGCCTTGCAGGGATCCAGACCTGCTGTCTAGACATACCCCTGGCTCCGCTCCCCTTGTCCATGGCGGTGTTGGTTCCTGCAGCCTCTCCTGTGGGGGACGGAGGTGGTCGGATCCCCTGTTGGGAGGCTCATCTGAATTCCTTTTCCAGAGCCACCTCCATCCTCCCCCCGGGCCCATTTTGCAGAAGCGATTCTGGACCTGTTTTCCTACCTATTAACGGGAGGTGAAAACCAGCTTCATTCAGGCATTGATCTGAATTATGCCGAGATCCTCAAATGGACGATCTTTTGGAGTTTAGGAAGCCGAGGCCCCAAAGGAGGGAGTGGCTCGATGAAAACCCACTCAGGGAGTTTTCTGGCCTTTGGGGCGTCTTAAACTCTCGTCGAGTCTCTTCCATTTGCCATCCAGACCTCTAAGAGGGCTCCAGATGGGATAAGAAATACTAGTGATTTTTTTTTAAGCGGCAAATCTGTAACTACTACATAGGGCTAAGTTCCCCACTTACCTTTCAAGGGCTATCTGCCTTGGTATTTAACGTTTCATTGTCCCTATCCATCGGTGCAAGCTATGACCAATAAACGAAGCTGTAATCTCTTTCAGCGGGTCAAATGACCTGGTAAGGGAGCAGGGTTTTCCCTGCCGTGTGAATTGTGCCTCGAGCTGTTCATCAAAAGGAAAAGCGCTTCAATCACATGGCTGTAAATATGCCCAACAGACCGTGGAAATCAACAGGCACTTTGTTTTATGCCAACCAGCATTTTAACCCTTTCTTGCCCTTCTACCAAAGGTCCATGAAATGTTTCATCATTGAGGCAGGACCTGTTACAGGCTCCTAGTCATTCCCAAAACCAGGGGTGGGCAATTACTTCGACTGGAGGGCCGCTTAACCAGTTTTGGTGAGCTGTCGAGGGCCGCATGGGTAGCCCCACCCCTTGGCAGCTGCCCCACCCCCCAGTCTCTGTCTTGGGACTAGAAGTCCCGTCCCCTAACCTCTGACCTTTACCACCAGAAGTCCCTCCTCTTGCCCCCTGAGTAGGGGTGTGTTGGGGTGTTTCTGGTGGGGCATGGGGTATGTTGGGGTGCATGTAGATGTTGGTGGGGGTTGTGGGGGCAGGGTGTGGGTGTGTGAGGTTAGTGGGGTGTGAGGAAGGGTGGGGCTGTGGGGAACCCCTATACACTCCCCCAATGTGCGTGAACCCCCCATTGCCAGCAGCAGCAATAGGAGCAGGTGGGGAGGCTCAGGGAGCTCATGCCCAGTGCAAGCGGTGGGGTGCAGCTCTGGCCAGTGCTGTGCATGGGGAAGGAGGAGCACAGCCTGCCCTGGCCACCTCTATCACAGGGGCTCGGCACTGCACGCCTGCAGCTCCCGCACTCGCACCAGGGGAAGCCCCGTCCTGGAGTCTGCAGGGGAGCAGGAGCCGGGGCTCCCTCCACTCCTGGCAGAAGTCACGGACCTGTGCAGCAGGGGGCAGGGAAGGCAGCCAGCTCCAGCACGGGGCTTCCTCCATGTGCGTGCAGGAGCTGCAAGTGTGCAGCCCCTGCAATGGAGGCAGCAGCAGGAGCAAGCTGGGAACCACAGGGTTGACTCCTGCTGCATTCTGGCTTTGCAGCTGGGAAGCATGCGGCTAGCCGTGCTGGCCCGGCTGGGCACCGCCCAGCTGCAGGTAGTTCCTACCTGCAACAATGGGACCACAAAATGCAGTAGGAGCCAGTCCAGCCCCTGAGGTTCCTAGATGTCTCGTGCTGCCGCCAGCCCTAACCCCCACTCCTGCCTGCTGCCACTTTCCCTCATGCCTGCCAACTGCTGCCTTTCCCCTGCCACTTCCCTTCCTTCCCCACCTGCACGGTTCCTGGCTACATGGCTGGACCACACAGTGCAGCAGAAGCCAGCTGGGAACCACATGGTGCCGGCTGGGCCAGGCTGACTCTTGCTGTGCAAGAGACCCTTTCCCCAGCCATTCCTATCTGATTCTCCATGCTTGGGCAGAGGAAGGTGGGGAAACAGCACCAGGGTCACCAAGCCAGAACTCCCTGCTAGGCAGAAGCTTTCAGCTGGGGGCCGGAGGTGGAGGACAGGGTGAGGAGTTAGTGGGTCTATGTTGCTGCTACTGCTGGGTCTTGCTGCTGGCTCCTCCTGGGTCCCTCTGCTGCTGGCACTGTGTCATCTTTGACAGGCAGCCAGCAGCAGACAAATATTAACTGTTCTAAATGTTTTAGGGGCCCTGCGGGCTAGCTAGAATGACCTGGTGGTTCAGGTCCAGCCCGCAGGCCACATTCTGCCCACCCCTGCCCTAAAAATGAAGACCCTCCAGGTTATACAAATTTGGGGCGCTGGATTCCAGAACTAGACACGCCACAGCCTCCGAGCCTCTTGCATTTTTTAAAGTGAAACTTGATCATGATATTTAACAGCCTGCTTGCCTGTTCCATCTGAATGACCCCATCTACCACCATGTCATCTCATGACGGGGGAGTGGGGACTCCTGTGAGCTTTCACTTAACCTCCTGTTGCAGGCAGTGGGGTAGCGTTAAAATGAGAGCCCCCAGACCTTTCAAAAGCCCAAACGGAGAAAACCAAATACAAGTGCAAGCGGATACCTTTTATGCAAGTTACCAACCTGCGAACACAAATCAATCACTCGCTGCTCCCACACTGCTACTTTCTGGACAGGTCAATATGTAGCTTAATAGGATGCAGATGAGTCAGATAATGTGTAGGGTGGATAAGTGGTTCCATTTGCTAATGGTTAAGGGATGAAAGCTATTTATGTTAGAATTACTTTGTTCTTTAAAGGAAAGTAGGTGGCAATGTATAATTATACTAAAACACAGTGGTTTAAGGGCTGTCAGTCAAGGACTCCAGTAAGGCAGGAGGATTCGAATGATTGCTGTCTGCTGAGAGCTCTTGGGGAGGCTGATCCAAGTTCAGCTGCTCTTTAATAGCTTGCAAGCTTTCTCCCGCATCCCCTGTTGATAGGAATGATTCATCTAATGTAAAACTTCCCTGTGACTAACACTGCCAAGGAGCCCTGACACGGCCTGATCCTGATCCCTGGGAAGCATCGGCCACTCCCCCTGGCACCAATGGCACTTGTTGGTACTGGTGCTCCGCTGCTCCCAGGCACAAACTCAGAAATGACTGGGCCAAAATGCAAATGCTAGCTGTCAGTCTGGATGGTGAAGTGTTTGTCATTCTCCTTCTGAGTGCGTGTCTTTATTCCGTCGCTCGAGTCTCTGACCTCTCACCAGTTAAACGGAAAGTCGGTGCCCAAGCATTGGGCGTTGTGTAGACGTTGTCGTCTTACTTCAAGCAAACCCAGAATTCGTGTCTGTCGCCTTCGCGTGGTTATGCAGTGAAGAAACTAGGTCTTGAAAAGAGCAGTGTTCCTCCCGAGCCCCACAGCTGATCTGGACTTCAGCCTTCTGCATTTCCTCTCTGCGCAGACCCCGTGTTGAGTCCATGAGGCACCTGCACGTATAGCGGGGCAGAAAGTCGAGCTCTCCGACGGAGAAAAGCCGGAATTGACGTGCATATGCTGGGCTGTCTTCATTTCTTGATTTTTTCCTCTGTTTTCCGCGGTCCAACTCGTGCTGCACGAGGCATGGATGTAGAACCTGCTCAAGTCTGATGTTCCCCCGAATCCAAAGAAAGACCAAACAGGAAGGAAAATCAGAACATCTAGCTTGATACGGGGCGTTGAATGATAAGCTATCTATTGCACAACTAAGCACAAGGATGAGCGTGCGATGCCTACATAGCTCAGCTTTTCCTCTGTCTTTGCCTCCAGGAGCAAAGTGGGAGAAGTTGCCATGCGCGTGTCCTTGGCAGGCAGCGGGCTCCTCTTTGAACGGCCACAGCCAAGTTCTCAAAGTCATGCCCCGGATGGCAGTGCCTTACTCCGATGTAACCCACGCTGCCGCAGGCGCTCTGGGAATCCCGTCTTGTAGTCTGGGCCTCCTCGCTGCAGCTAGGACTTCACTGTGCTATAACCATGCAAAGGGCTCATCTGTCCTTGTAGAAGTGGAGGGTGACATTGCTACAAGCATCCAAGTCCCATTTTCAAAAGACTTAAGCACCTAAACCCCATTGACCTTCAGTGAAACGTGGGTGCCCCAACTTTAAAATGATTCTGGCAGTAAAAGATGTAAGATGTATGTACCAAATTGGAGGTTCAGAGGCATCTAACTTCCGTTGGTATCAATAGGAAGAAGATCACACGCCAACTGCAGGTGCTTCCTCGACCTGACAAAAGGTATTTATACCCGAAAGCTTGCAAAGAAGAAGTTTTCCAACTATTTGAGTTGGTCTAATAAAAGATATCACATGTACCGAGAGAACCTTGCATACCTACACTTAGGTACTTAATTGCTTTTGAAAATCCCTCTAGGCACCTACATGCATTTTAAGGCACCTAACTACATTTTTTGAGAATCTGACTGAAGTCTCTTGAAAACAGGGCTGAGCCCCGTTTGAAATTTTAAACCAAGGTCACTGCAGGATCATGTCACAACAGTCCCCTGATACTGGGTAGTTAGGAACTGCAGCCTATCATCCGCTAATGAACTAATGTGAAGTGACGGTTACTGCTAGTAGCCTGCTTTGTAATAAAATTAGATGAGGGTATGGTGATCCGGGCAATTTGTCTAGGTACTAATACTGGTTGACTTTGTGAAACTGCTATTCCACCGATTTCCTCGGTGTTTGTATCCGCTGCCATCTGCTCGAAGGGCTGCCGGCACCAGGGACAATGGAGACGATTGTCTGTTCCCGGGGAGCGCCTTAGGAGGCATGTGGGCTGGAGCTACGAGGAGCCGGGCTCTCTCCCCTTCCCGCTTCTTCCCCCCATTTCTCTGCTGGGAACTGGGGTTTGAGGGAGTCGGGTGCTTTGAGGATAACAGAGAGGTCGGTGTTATTGCTGCACCTTAAAAACCACAAAGCCTGAGCGACAAAGCTGGGGGAAGGAGGAACAGAGGTGCAGCGAGAGGGGAAGAGCAGCACCGGCCACAGGCCAAGGGACCTGGCCGGAAAAGAGAGCCTCTGATTTACGAGAGAAGCGTGATCTGGAGGAGGGGAGACCTGGGTCCCCAGAAAAGGACCCTGTGTTTGGCTCGCGTCTAATGTGTGTGGAACAGTTTGCAACCGATGACTAATTCTGGCTCCTCCGGGGTCTTCTCCAAATACAACTGTTCATTTTAGGTTGCTTTCTTGGGGGGAAAGAGAGAGACTTGGAAGAGCCTTGGTCCTAAAAGAAATACTTATGAACAGGACAGATCCTGCGATTGTAGCACTGAGGAGCTCATCTCATTCATGCCCGGAGCAGTGCCAGTAATGCTTAACTTCGCACAAACGCTCAGGTCCAAGGAGGTTTCTCTCTCTCTCCGGCCAGGGCTGCCAGGATAACAGAAATTGCCCCTTCCATCACGCTCGCTTCTGTCTTCTGCACCGCTGTCACCGCCAGCAATGGCTGCACGGCTTGTTTGCACTCCTGCTCGGCTGCCGGCAGCCTTGCAACGATGCAGAGAGAGAGGCAAAAATACACCCCAATTCCAGACAGCAACGCTCCCAGCTGAGTTTGCCGTTGCATTGCCCAAACAGCAGCAGGGGAGCTTGGCTGGGCTGAATGGGACGCAGTGGAGTGGCTGGATCGGTGCTGGCAGAAGCCAATTCAAGCGATGCTCCTGGCAGCTGGGGCACAGCGTCCTCTAGTGCAACGTCCGCGGCTCGTGCTCCCGTATGGGAGGTGTCTTACGTTGACTGGGAGGTTTCTGGCCAGCACGGGGGCCTCGTGTGTACTGGGATGCGTCACCCATCCTAATGACTGTTGTGGGCACCTTTCAGATT
Source organism: Caiman crocodilus (assembly GCA_030014935.1). Taxonomy (NCBI): domain Eukaryota; kingdom Metazoa; phylum Chordata; order Crocodylia; family Alligatoridae; genus Caiman; species Caiman crocodilus. Next base: position 3,085,527 of record JAGPOW010003364.1, on the reverse strand, counting down.
TAACCCCTACTCCCCTGTTTCCCTGTTCATCCGCTGCGAATGCAAAACGTCCTCCCTGCAGGAGCCGGGGGGGGCATGAAGGTACGGGGTGAAGCTCGGGTGCTGCAGACCAGAATGGCTCTATAGGGAGGTCCAGACTGGCTTGAGCAAGCGCTGGGGTTCGCAGGGAAGAGGGCTTTCTGTGCTCCCTAAGGAAGCTCAATGCTTCTGCTGGGCTCCGGTCTCACCGCACGGGAGCACAGCCTCTTGTCTGCGTGTTTGTGTTCAGCTTGCCGTTTAAATCGAGTGAAGACTCCCTGCCTCTGCAACTGCACCTTTCTCTTCAGATCCCACCCGAAAGCATCCCTTTCTCCTCTTGAGCTGGCCTCACAGCTTGCCTCTCCCGCTGCAGTTGCTCACTGAGCGAAATCCCATTTGGGGAGCTTGTGCGAAGGGCTCTGGGGGAGCCGAAGTCGTCCGCGGTCCGAGACTTGAAACAGAGCCTGGTTTCGGCATTTCACACGTGCCAAGTTTTGCTTCTGCTCGCACATCATGTTTTCATTGAAAACACGGCGCTAAATGTTCTCAATTATTTTGGCATTTGGAAAATCTCCGTTTGAAGGGCTAGTGCCGTTAGGCCCGGATTGCTGTGGATTCAGACATTTTGCAAACACATTTTGCAAATATGTCCAGCCCCAAATCATTCCGGAAGCGCTGCTGTTGTAGACCCAGGCAGGAAAAGTAGGGGGATTTTTTCCCCCCGCCTAGGAGAAAGAGTGTAAATTTGGCAATAGTGAGAAGTTTAGAAAGTTTTATGTAGGGGTAGGGCCCACCTACCTAGAGCAGTGCAGGGTTTGCTGTGCATCCATGCGTGCAGCACAGGTAATGCACTTGCAAACTGCCTTAGTGCCAAAAATGCCACTTAGGTAACTGGAAAACGACTATTTGAGCGGTAAAGGGGAATGGGATGCGGGCCTTAGCGTGCGTCCTTTGAAAGAAACCTTCTGGAAAACTGCTTTGATTTTCTCGTTCTGCTCCCTGACATGCAGCTCTCCCTCCCCCCAGTAACAACTGGGTGAGGGGCCATCAAAGTAGCATTGCCGCCGAGCAGAGAGCGCGTGTGAGACCATTAAGCCAGTTCCTTCTGGCCAGTGCAGGGCAGCATGAGCCGGTTCCTGGAGGAGTCCTGTGCAGGTTTTATCCATTCAGGGTCATCGGCTCTCCTCGGGGTCCTGATGCTGGAGGACCGAGCTAAGGAGCGGGACTATAAGGGGCTGACTTCAGCGAGGGGTGCAAAGAGCCGTAATGTACAGGGATTGTGGCTGACCAGCAATTAGGAAGCAGCATTTTTGTGGGGGGAGAGTGGGTTACGCAGTAAATTTGTCATTGCCTTGATGGCTAATCAATATTCCAAGTGTCAGACGCGGACATCGCTGCCCTTTCTGATGGAAAGTTACTCCTATCCAATGACTCCGTAGTGTGCTGCCAACAATTTGCCGCCCGTCTACGGTGGAGAGGAGAAAAACAACCCCGCGTGAACCTTTGTGCCAAGCACTCTCCTCCAAAGAAGCCATTTAGAAGAAAGTTTCCCCAATTTGCTCTACTTGCCTGCACTTGATTTCCTTGGGGATATTTTGCATGGACAGAAATACAGCACCGTGTCTCCAGTCTGTACCTGTTAGCAGGCTCTTGGTTAATAATTCAAACGATACAGATTTTTAAAAATGCTTCTTGAGAGGGAAGTGCAGTAGTTCGGCAGCTCTGCTGCATCCCGGGAGTCTAAAGGTTGCGTGTAGAAACCGAAATACTTTTAACCCCCGGCCCGCGGCAAACGTTCAAGGCGATGTTTATGGTCCCTCACCTAAGGCCCCGGTCCCGCTTCCCATCCAGCCCGGGGAGTTACCAACTCTCCCCTGCAGATTTCCAATCCCTCGTTTAATTGCTTTCAGGTTTATGTGTATTAATTAAAGCTGGACGCAGCACATACTGCACAGGCTCAGATGGGCGGCAGGAACCAAGAGAAGTGTCACTCAGCCTGAGCGGCTTGACACTAATCCAGTAACACCGACTTTCTTCGGGACGCACATGGTTTTGAGCGGTGACCCTTAACCAGAAGAGAACGGAGAGGCAGCGTGAGAAAGGGAAGCAGCGGAAATAGGGTTGAATCGGCATCTCGTGCATTATGAACTGCGCTGAGGGGATGCACCGGGCTTTACGCCCGGCCTCTGTACTGGGGCCTTCCCGCGGAAAGGGCGATTCTTCTGTCGGTGTCGACTGGGTCTCTCTGCGTGAGTCCGCTCGGGGCCTGTCGAACAGTGATTCAAGCTGCCTGGAATTCCTTTTTGCATGAAAAGAAGCTTTCATTTTTTATTCTAATGAGTAAATTGGAACCAAAATCTTAATTTCAAATAGAAATTCCAAAAAAAAAAAAATCTTCTGTTGACTTAACATGCTGCAAGAGCGCGTGTGGAGGGGGGCGTTGGGTGATGCTTTTTCTCTTCTCTTCCCTTCTTCCCCTCTGCAGTAAAGAAGGAAAATTATCTTTAAGGAAAAAAAAGGTGGGGAAAGGAATCATACACTATCCAAACCTAGGCAACGATCAAAATACATCCCAAGATGAAATGACAATGTCACTTCACTGGAGCCAAAACAGACCGAACTCATTGTTCACTCCGAGCAACAGCAACACCCCACAAAAGAGCCCCTCTTTTTAGATGCAGGCATTTTTCACCCCGCACAATTTTCCATGGGAAGCCCTGGTGACGACACCCGATTCCCGGCTGTCGATGCTCCGAACGGCAGACCGGCGGGATCAAGCGCCACGGGTTTTGGCAGAGGAAGCCGGCAACGCACCTCGTCACCAGGTACCCACCCCCGGGGTGGCACCGTCGCTCCCGGGACGGCTGCTTTCACCCGCCAGGCACCTCGTTTTGCTTCCTCAGCACGTGGCTTTTCCTGTGCCGAGAGGAACGGCTTCTTATTTTTGCAGCGGAGACCCACGGGGCAAGGATGCCTTTTGTATGCATCGCATGAACCCGGGGGACTCTCAGCCCGAGCCCTCCTACCAAAGGGCTGAAAATGCCAAGCAGGCTCGCGTGAAGGAGATTAAAAGGTATCCTACGTTTTCGTTTGAAAGAATGACTGCAGCCCCTTCCGCGCGCTTGCACGTCGTAGCGGGGGGGGGGGTCATTTTGCAAGCGCTCTCCCTAACGACCGTTGCCAGGACTCCTGACTAGTGAAAAGCTATTTAAAATAAATAAAAAATGGAGATTTTTTTTTTTGCTCCAGCACGGCAAAACCCAGAGCCGCTGTTAGCTGGGACGTCCAGCAAGGGCCTGAGCGGGGGGGTTTAAAGCTATTAAATGGCATTGCAGTGCAGTCACCAGGAGGAGGTTTTTAGCATCGCTTCTCTCTCAGGATTTTCGGTGCTCTGCCGTCTCCTGAATCCACCTTCCTCGCACGCTCTGGTCTGGCGACCCTGTTCGCTGGCACGAGTCAGCGTACGCTGTCCGCTAGTTCATGAGCTCCGCGGCGCTCAGCCCGGGTACAGTTTCTTCCGTAAGAGACTGGTGGGAAACCCAAAGCAAGCAGGGTTTTTATGTCGAACTGCGTTTCTGAAGTTGTCTGATCTCTCTCTCGTGCTGGATCTGGGCTGAGGGCATGCACCTTCTTTTTCTTAAAAGCGGGGATGGTGATTTAAGGTCCGGCAAGAAGAGCACTCTGGTTGGGGAAAGCAAGCGGTGGTTTTCCTACGCACAGGTTGCAAGGTGACACCGGGCTGCCTATTGTGAGAACCACATTGCAAGGTGATCGGATCCCATCCCCGTGCTTTCCGGCACATGCAAACCCCTAAATGCTGCAAACCGGTGAGTGGAGATGGGGGGTCGCTCCTGGCGTGCCATGAACGCCTCTTGCAACTCCCAGGTTCAGCAGGAACCGGGGCACCTGGCTCCCAATGGGGGCAAGGCTTAACTCAGAATCCAAAACTGTCCCCAAATCGTTGGTTTGCAGGATTATTTTGAAGCTCCCAGAGTATTCGCTCCAGGATGCAGGAGCTAACAAGGCTCCTAAACGTCTACCCCTCGAATCCAGCAATGTGACACATGGAAAATCTTTTTTGCTAGGACTGCAAGCGCCGGTCCGACCTCAGGAGCAGCGCAAGAAGGACGTATTAGCAAGGCTCTGCAAGAGCGCACAATGAGGCGGCCGGCTGGCACCGAAACGGCGACAGCTCCGCTCGTTGCTCTAATGCCGTCTTTGCATCTGATTTGTTCGGAAGACAGAAATGACAGAAGACCCAAGGGGCTCGCCGGAGACAACTTCGCATTTTTCTTTTTCTGCCTTGCCTTTTCTTCCAAAGGCGTTTCTTCTTCGATGCGATTCCAGTTGCGAACAAAAAAGAAAAAAAGAAGTATAAAATCTCGTTTCCCAATCACAGCGGGAATCTAACAGCAAAAGATAGTGCCTGTGCTGCTCCAAGCGCCTTCCGGCTGGAGCTTAGCCTTTGCACGGCCCTTCACAAAACAATAGCCAGCTAAACTCCCCTGCTTATCTTTGCCTTTATGCAGCCCGACGAGGCATAGCTGTGTCTGCGATGCAGGCTGCTGTTCTGGCCGTTCGATTCCATTAATGAGCTTAGCTATATTTCTTAAGTAAAGGGTTGTGGTTCCCTGTTTCCTCTCCCCGCGTCTATGAAGTCCAGCCCAAACCATAATAATAATATGTTGCTTTCTTAGGGTACGATTTTGTGCTGATAAGTCTATCAGCTGCAAAAAGCTCAGTCATTGCATCTCAGCAAACGTGTTATCTAATCATTAGTTTTGAAATATGAATGTAAAAGTGTACATTCGTATAGGGGAGAATAAATGATTTGCACAGTTTATATGCTGTATCATTTAGTAGCAGAAAGCCGAATATTTTCAGGAAGATTATTGTGTCTTATGGATGTTCTTCTACGGTGATACGCAGCGCTTGCTTAGTTTTGTGGTAGGAGTCCTAAAGAAATAAAAATAATGTTTGGTAAAAGTGACTCTAAAATATTGATGTTCTCAGGACAGGGACTAACAGATGTTTGCACAACATCTGCACAGTGGAGGCCTCGTCTGAGACCTCGTCCCTTCCTGCTACCCCAGTACAAACTTGCGGTAGCTTTCTTTTAATAATTTATTTCCCTGTGATGGAGCTGCAAACAATGATTAATTCTCCATTTTATAAGACTTCCCTGCATTTTTTTTATGGGCCAGTTCACCTTGTTTTAATAACTGGTAAGACTGCCAGTATCTCTTTCCTATGGAAGACGTTTGATGGGAAATCAATGAAACCAAAATGTTTTTTGCAAAAGTATATCAAGTCTTGAAAGAACTTCCTCCAGCCTAGGATGGAGTGTATTGTAATTATATATAATATAATCACAGAGAGGCATCCTCCACAAAAAGCCAATGGGCTGGTGGTTAGGCAGTCATCTGGGACTTGAGACTTGGTCCCATGCCTCTTCAATCCCAGAGGAGTGCCCTGACCGGGGGACTCTTGTTTCTTCTGGGCTGGGTCTCTGTGGGCATGCGGTCCGTTGTTTTTTGGGTGAAAAATGTCGACAGGCCTTATTTTATTTTGTGCTGGAACAAATAAAGGTTGAAATCCTGGCATTTTTCATGAAACAGAATTGTTTTCCAACTAGATATATTTAGAAGTGATCTTAGTGTTCCTTAAGCGCGTGCGCACGTTAGTATTTAGATTCATGAATTCTGAGTTCAGTCTGTGCTAGGATGACTCGTTCGCTACCAGGGACGAGCATAGACCTGACCTAGCACGCAGCATTTTTTTCCTATCTACAGCGTTTTTAGGGTCATAGGATCATAGGAAAGTAGGTCTGGAAGGGACTTCACAAGGGCATCTAGTCCAGCCTCTTGCTCAAGGTAGGACCATCCCTGACTAAACCATCCCAGCATCTAGTCCAGCCTCTGCTCATGGTAGGACCTTCCACCTAATCTGCAGCCTAAATTTCTCCAGCTGCAGTTTGAGGCTGTTACTCATAGTCCTCTCCCCTACAGCCACAGAGGAAAGCCCATCCCCATCCTCTCTATAATCGCCCTTCAAATAGCTGAAGACTGTCATCAAATCCCCCCTCAGTCTTCTCTTGTGCAGGCAAAATAACCCTAGTTCTTTCAGCCTTTCCCTAGAAGTCTTGCCTCCCCTGCCCCTAATCACGTGTGTTGCCTTGCACTGGACTCGTCCAACCCGACTAACCTAGCTTCCTTTTATGACAAGGCCAGCAATTGTTTAGAAGCAGGAGCTGAGGTGGATGTTATCTGTCTGGACTTCAAGAAGGCCTTGGACAAGGTATCCCATGCCATCCTTACAAATAAACTGAGGGGATTTGCCTTGGATGATTACACGGTAGACCAGGTAGCAAATCGGCTCAAGGGCCGCACTCAGAGAGTGGTGGTGGATGGATCGGTGTCAACCTGGAAAGACCTGGACAGTGGAGTCCTGCAGGGCTCAGGCCTGGGGCCAGTGCTGTTCTACATCTTCATCGGAGATCTGGACCAGGGGGTGGGAAACACCCTGTCCAAATTCATGGATGACCCAAAATTATGGGGTGCAGCTAACACTCTGGAGAGGAGGAACCAGATCCAGGCTGACCTCGACAAGCTGGGGAAGTGGGCAGAAAGCAACAGGATGCAATTCAATAAGGACAAGTGCACGGTGCTGCAACTAGGAAGGAGGAACTGCCATCAGACCTACGGGCTGGGGGGTGACCTTCTCAGCTCCACTGATCTCGGAGTCACTGTTGACACCAGGATGAACGTGAGTTGTCAACGCGACAAAGTAGTTGGCAGAGCCAGTCGCACCTTGTCGTGCATCTGGAGGTGCTTCACAAACGGGTCCAGGGAAGTGATTCTCCCCCTTTATGCGGCACCGGTCAGGCCGCAGCTGGAGTGCTGTGTCCAGTTCTGGACATCGCAGTTCAAGCAGGATACGGACAGCCTGGAGAGGGGCCAAAAGAAGAGCCACTCGCCTGACTGAAGGTCTGTGGGGAAAGCCCTCTGAGGAAAGGCTGAGGGACCTTAATCTCTTCAGCCTCCCCAAGAGAAGGCTGAGAGGGGACCTTGTGGCAGTGTACAGATTCATAAGGGGAGAGCAACGTGAAGTAGGCGACGATCTGTTCACCAGGCACCCCTGGGACAACAAGGAACAATGGCCATAAGCTACTGGAGAGAAGGTTTAGGCTGGACATTAGGAAAAAGTTCTTCAAAGTCAGTGTTGCCGGGATCTGAAAGGGGCTCCCAAGGGAGGTGGTGCTCCCCCATCCTTGGGGGTCTTCAAGAGGAGACTGGACAGGCACCTGGCTGGGATCACATGGCCCCAGGGTTGGTGTTTCTGTTCTTGCCTGCCGGGGCAGAGGTCATACTAGATGGCCCGCTGAGGTCCTTTCCGACTCTAGGAACCTATGAATTGATGAACCTGTCCACATCTTTTTGAACTGTGAGGCCTAAAACTGGACACAGGTCTCCAGGTAAGGCCTCACCAGTGCTGAACAGAGATGAAGAATCACTTCCCTTGATTTGCAAGTTGGTTGCTAAGGATTTGACCAGAGCAGGCCATCTAGTCTGACCCCCCGCCAATGGCAGGAACGAGTGCCAGGGTCACAGGACCCCAGCCAAGTACCTATCCAATCTACTCTTGAAGACATTAAGAGAGAGACATCTTGAGGCCGGTCATGATGTTGGCCCGTCCACCTGTCTAGGGTTGTCTGCTCACCTAACTTGCTTGCCATGCCTTCGATGTAAGTATATACATGCTTTTCTGCAGGAGGCTACCCAGTTTAATGCCATGATGCCAAGGGCACAATTCATGGCTCTGCACCTTCCCTACACTGTGTCCCATGCCACGCAGGTGACATCCAAAGATCACTTTCAACTTCCCCCGGCCCCACTGCTAGGCTGCACTCGGCCTCTGGCCCAAACGTGGCCTCAGATATCCATGGACATGCCTCATGTCCCCTCACTGGGGCCACAGCTCTGGCTACTCCAGGTGGCCCATGTGTAGTCCTTCAGGCTCTACTCTACATGGCTGTCGGCTTTCACTCCTCCCACTCACTGGGGCCACTATTTTGCCCTCTCACTGGGGCTTCCAGGCCTTATGCCCCTCGGGCCTCAGGAGTCCATCAACATACCTGGGCCCCCAACTCAGCCAATGGCCTACTCAGGCCCCACTCAGTGGACCTGGGCCCTGTGCTTTTCCGTCAGGGTGTGGTCTCCTAGTCTTTCCCCTCCATGGGGTCACCCACAAAGCAGCGGGGGCTGAGGCTTTCTGGCACGGCATACTTGCCTTTCACTAGGGAGGCACAGGCCACTTGGCAGCTCCACCACACTGTCCTACCCTAGCAGGGTGTAGTTTCAGGTCATGCCCCAGGACCAGGAACCTCCTCCATCCCCATAGTTCCTGCCCCGTCCTCCAGATGTTCTGGCAGCAGCAGTACTTGAGCCAGGAGGTGTTCACCCATTGGCTCCCCAGTTGCAACTGCCTGCTCTGCTCCTCAGGGCCTAACCTTATACCCAGACTGCCCAGCCTCGCACCAATCAGGCAGCCCCCTGGCTGCCATGTGATTGCCTGATTGGGTCTGCTCCCACCTGCAGGCTGCCTCACAAGCTGCTCAAGCCCCTTAAAGTGGCAGGCACCCAAGGGTGCGCTGCCACAATTACCAGATTGGTTACTTGGAAAGCCAGGAAGAGCACACACCAACTGCTGAAACTTCCTTAGCCTGGCGAAGGGTTTTTGAACCCTTTTTGCTGGTACGTGACTTTAGGGAGAGTGTCTAACCAAAGCTCCTCTTTGCCCAAACAAGCAGTGAGGCCTGTTCCCATGTATCACCGATAACTAAGCCAGTTATATTTAGGGGTTAGCAAATCAGGGGTATGCTGGAAGTTTTGGAAGTGGGCAAGGGGGGCTACTCGGAAATGAGCCCCGTGTGAAACCAAAGCCCTGGAGTCGAGTCACTCTGAAGAATGCATTCAGGGAGTTGTCTTGAGCTAAGCCAGATATGTGACTAGTAAGAGCTGTAAATCCTAATGAAATCCCACTTTTGTCTCTGTTTACCAAAATGTTATCAATGGTTTCCCTCCAGGAATCCATCGTCCAACCACACTTGGGCCTTCCCAGGGGAAACAGTTGGCATCCTCTGTCACAATGGCATTGCAGCGCTCCATTAAAATAAGGATAGGCAGAATATAAATCTGATTCCTTGGAAGTGCGTTACAGCGTTGTCTGTCCCATGATGATCAACACCCGGTCACACCATCACGAGGCAAACCAGGAGCCGACCTGGAGAGCGGGTGCTGCTTGGCACTTCTCTGGCAGTCTTCGTTGCTTCCTTGCTTCTGGAGAGGGAGGCTGCGATAAGTATTGAGCATGTGAGGATGGGGCACGAAGAGCGTGACGTCTTCAGATCTGAAGCTTGCAATGTCCAAAGAAGCTTGTGCTTGCAAGTATTTAAGGAACTGCTGAGGTTCATGGCATTGTGAGGAAATGTGAATTAAATGAGAGTGACCAATAGCTTGCATAGAAATATTTCCAGCTATCAATGCTTTCCTTGTACTTGGGGAGCCTCGAAGCAGTAATAGGAAAACGCCGTTGCAATGTGAAAATCTTTTGTACCATTTGAGTCGGCTTAAAGTAGAGGCTTTGCTGGCAAAAGCAGGAGTGGAAGGAAAGCCTGCCTTACAGCTTCCTTTACAGTCCTGATAACCCATCCAGAAATCCTCTGTTTCTACAAGAACATCTTGCATTCCTTTAAAGGCAGGAGTCTTTCTAAAACATACACATCTTTAAAAAGTTTATTTTTTCTGAGATAAAGTTTGTGTCCACGTTGAATGGTTGCTTTGTACTGGAGTCTCCTTCTTTGAAGAGCCACTCTCGTCTGAAAGTTGACCAAATGGTTCCCTACCTTTACAGCTTTACATTTGTGGTACACTGAAAACTTGCAAGAAAAGACATTATTGAATATTTTATACAAAGCATAAATCCTAATAATCAATGCTAATGCATTCTCCAAACACAGCATAAAAGAAAATGATATGGAAAATTAAAATGAGAGAAGCTATAAAAGCTGCATTTCGCAGTCTATATAAATACTGGCATGTGTTTTATAGCCCAGGGGGTTATCTCCTTTGACACTTTTAGTTTGTACTTGAGGGAACAAAAAGCAGAAGCTTCCTAGAATTTTTTTAATGGGTTTGAAAGAGACAAAAATTTATATGAGTGATATCTTATGGATCGACTGCACGGTTGGCATAAGCTTAAACCAGCTTTTGGGTGTCACAGTGCCCTTTCTACCTCCTTTAATCAAATAAGCAACCAAAAAAGTATATGTTTTTATAAGAGACTCCAAGCGTTATGGCTATAACAGTCTTGAACAATGGAGAGCGAGGCAGTGAAAAATGAGCTATTAGTGTGTCAATGGGGTCTGGAGGCAGAAGGCAAGTTTCTTAACTATATTTACATCTAAATAAAAAGATGTTTTAATAACATTGACAGCACAAAGAATATGTAGAAGAATGTATATAAGAATATATATATTAAGAACTTGCAATCTCTCTGTCTATATAAAAACATTATATATAAGAATATGTAAGAACTTGCATTCTCTATATATAAGAACATATAAAAACTTGCATTCTATATATATATATATATATATATATATAAGAATATATAAGAACTTGCATTCTCTATATATAAGAACATATAAAAACTTGCATTCTATATATATATAAGAAAATTATATATAAGAATATATAAGAACTTGCATTCTCTCTATATAAGAATATATAACTTGCATTCTATATATATAAAGACATTATATATAAGAATATATAAGAACCTGCATTCTATAGATAAGAAAATTATATATAAGATCTTGCATTCTCGCTATATAAGACTATATAAGAATTGCATTCTACATATATATAAGAACATTATATATAAGAATATATAAGAACTTGTATTCTCTATATATACAAGGACATTATATATAAGAATATATAAGAACTTGCATTTTATGTGTGTGTGTGTGTGTGTATGGACATTATGTATAAGAATATATAAGACCTTGCATTCTCTCTGTATAAGAACATATAAGCACTTGTATTCTCTATCTATCTATAGATACAGGTATAGGTATATAGAATACAAGTGCCCCAGAGAATAACTCCAGAATCTTCATGTCTCCAAAACTGGGACTCCAAATGCATTCACGCAGTTGTTTCCACACCACGAATACCTTGATCCGATCCACACATTGTTTTAGAACTTTTCTGTTAGGGACATCACTCCAAAAGCAAACCTGACTGATCACGTTGAGACATGCACAGGAACTAAAACTAAAAGCCCTCCCTGGTCTCCTCGCACATTTACTTAAGATCCAGCCTGCATGGTGCACCGGAGAAGATTAGAAGACTCCCAGTGCTCAGTGACTTAAATGAACTGGGGGTTCTTGGCATCTGGCAAGACTCTGGGCCATCGGCCCACTTACCCTGCTGGGTTTGAAAGCCATTTCTTCCTTACTGGAAGGAGCAATTCTCCGCTATGCCTCTTTCATGTAAACTAGAATGTGTTTTTCTGAGCTGACGGGCGCTGGCATTGATTTGTATAGTGGCGCCGTAATGTATTCTGACGTCATGCCACGATCACGAGCGCTGCTTGCAGATGGATTCCTGAGACGCGGGTTGCCTGCTCTCCATATTGTTTAATGAACGGTAACCTGGAGCCTCTCTCTTGCGGCGTTCACATGGGGCTGTTCTGTGCTGGAGCAGGAGGACGCGTGGTTTTTGTATTCGAGGAGGCATGTACCTGTGTCCTCCTGGTGCAACTCGGTACCCCACCCCCACGAATTGGGGTCTCAGGCCCATCTCTAGTGCATCACGAGCCGGTCTGGCCACCCCTGGGGAGCGCTGGCATCCTCTTCCAAACCAGAAGCAAAGCCAGACTTGTTCTTGTCCGAGATGCAGCATTGCGGTGAATGCAACTGCTGGGTATTAACGGGGCAGGCCACAGACATCCCTTAATTAGCTCCCTGGGTCCTGAATAAGGGTCTTGGCTCTCTTCACTGAGGCACGGTGCTGCGGGGGTTTTGCCTGAGTAAAGGATGCAGGAGTAGGCCCCGAAAGAAAAGTGGAACGGCTACTTGAACCTAGATTTCAAAGCCGGGAAATGGGTCTGACTGTGTGTGGTCACATAAACACCCTGGACTTCTCTGTTCAAACCACGGAGCGAGATTGTCATTGTGTGGCCTCCCCTTCGGAGCCCCCCCAAAACCAGCGCTCACATAAGAGGCTCCGTGACTTACCCTTTCTGCATCGCTGGGGATTGCTGACCTGGCCTCTGTTACGCACTCCTTTCACCCCCCCGGCCCTACCACAGCAATGCAGCACAGCCAGCCAGCACGCCATCCGTCCCGAGGGAACTGGCTAGCATCGCTGAACCATTCAGCACAGGCCAGTATGGGCACGCCATGCCGCCCGGGCCCATTTCACACCTGGAGCTTGACTCAAGAGCAAGAGATCCCAGCCCAAGTCATCAAGCGTCTTGTCTTCTTGCAAGATGGCTTGGGCTGCAGGATCGAAATGATGGCCTGAAGCTCCGGCTTGGTGTGGCAGTGCATGCACCTCCCTCAAGGTGATCGCCGGGGCAGGAGCCAGCGCGGCCCTGACACAAAGGGCAGCGGGATCTGAGCGGCCACGGGCCACGGCCAGATTGCAGGCTGACAGGGGTGCGTGGGTTTTAAGAGCTTGTTTGACCTTATTTCTTTATGTTTTTTCAGTCCCGTTTCTAAGGAGAGTTGGCCAGTGCTCCTCTGTTTTTGTGACTAGGTTGCAAGAAAAATACATCAAAACTGCTTGTGAAGTTGAGTCAAAATCAGTGAATACTTTTGGCTGGGAGGCAAAAAAAAAGGAAGGAGAGGAAAAAACAACCCTGGATTCAAAACAACTTCCTTTTAGAAAGAAAAAAATCAAAACGCATTTTTGCTTTTGCAATTGTTTGGGTGCGTATCCTTGACCGACCTCAACCCAGCCCCCATCCCACAGCCCTGAAAGGCTGCCCCAAAGCGTTGCATCGCCAGCAGTGGATTTTGGGGGACTTTCCCATGTTTTCCTGCCTCTGTTAAATCCAGGCTGTTTGGTGTCTCCCCGACGGCGCTCTTGCTGTATGAGAGCAGGGAAGCCGTCCTGCCTGCTCGGCTCCGTTTTGCCCGTGATATGGGTCGCACCCGAAAACAGATGCTAACAGTGCCTGGCCGGGTTCTTTGGGTAGGTGGGATAGCTTTTATTAAACCAACTTAACAGTTGGAAAAATTGTTCTTCGCAAGCTTTCGGGGGCAGTCATCCTTCTCCGGGCGTACGTCCTTATCCGCCTGAGTCCCGGGACCGACGCAACCCTAACAATGCCTCGAACTCTTCCTCCCGGCGCTCACAGCTATTAACAACCGTGCTGCGGGGCTGATTTCCCGTGGAAGGAAGCTGAACACGCACATTCCCCCCGTTCAGCGATCCTGCCGGCGGCATCCTGCCGCGAACGAGGTGTCTGACAAAATAACGAGAAAGCTCCTTTGCGCATGAAGCGTTTTGGCCGGCGGTATTCCTCAGCCACCGTCACGCCGGGGGCGCGGAGATCAAATGGCTTGCCGAGGGCTTCCAGCTGAGCCTCGAGCTGAGCAAGGAGGCTTCTGAGCGTGGAAAGAAATGTGGGTGTTTTTGCTTGTTTTTCTCCCCCCCGCCCCGGTTTTGGCCCGGATCAGGCCGTACAAACGCGCAGAGCTACTGTGACTTTTCCCCTGCTTAGAAATAATCTGGGATATGCCGAAGCACTCACCGTCCCAGCCAAAGCAGCACAATCCTTATTAAATGCTGCTGCTTTGCCAGCGCGGAGACTTGGCTCATTCGGCAGCCTAAAATACCAAGAGGGTGGTGCTTTTTTTAATCACTTTTATGGAGCTCTCATCCCCAGATGACCCCGTCTGCCTGTTTCACAGGCGCTTCTGCCGGCTTTGTGCTCCGGCTCGGAGGCCGGCGGGGCCGGGCTCTGGCTCAAGGTACGAAAACGCGGCTCCCAGCAGGAGGCTGCGTGAGCACGGGGTAAAACAAGCCATTGTGTCCCTTCCAATTCATCCTGTAGCTGCAATAACAGTGAAGATGTATTTTGGCAGGCATTGTTTAGTGGCATTTGTCTCCTTTATGTTAAATCCCCTTTTTGTTAAAACAGAGATTCTTGGGGCTTTTTTTTTTTTTTTTTTAAACTGCAGTAACAGCATTCTGCTTTCTATCTCTTGGGCAATCAGACAGGCCCGAAGACCACATGCTGCTGGCAGCATCTCGCATTGTAATGTTTTCCCATTTGCTAGAAAAACACTTCATCTCCGTGCACCAGAACCGGAGGGAACTCGCTGCGCAGCAGGGATGAGCGCTCGGCGCTGGCCGGCGAGACGGTCCGTAAGCAGCGCTCCGCTCCTCTGCGCCCCGGGGGGCCCGGGCCTGGCGTGGATCCCCGGAGGCTGCCCCCCGCGGCTATGGCTGCGCACCCCGGTGGGGCCGATTACATAATCAGCTGCATCCGGGACAAAGACATTTGTAAACTGGAGTTGAGATGCGCTAGGCGCTGCTCTTCCATACAGCTTCCCAGCAGCCCGAGATGAGATTAGGTTGAGACCCCATAGCGGTAATAGACTGCCTTATTTCCTTCTTTCCCTTTAGATGAGGGGTATGCATTTCACTCCGGTTTAGCGGCGCTCGGCCTTCCGGCCTCGTGGGCTGGACGAGCGGCGTGGGGCCAGGCTGCAGGCAGGGCTGGCTCACGGGCCTGGGGCAGCGTGGGGTGGGCGCTGGGTCCGGCCGCAGCACGCCGACCTGCCCTGGGGGCCAGACCCAGCTGAATGAAGCACAGCCCCATGCAGAGGTCCAGTGCACGGCTGGACCTGGGGCTGCATCATCGGCCTCCCCACAAGTCTGGGACGGTGGCAGAAATTCAGATTCCCACCGCTGCCCCGCTGCCACGTTTCTGGAACTAGGGGATGGGCCAAACAGACCAGATTGGGCCTGCAGGCCAGCGGTTAAACGCTCGTTCTTGCAAAGGGCGGTGATAGTGGTTGGTCCCAGGTGACCCTGTTTTTGCTTAGCCAGATGTCTGGGGAGCTGGCGTCGCTGCACTGAAATGGAGTAGGTTGCGTATTATTAAAAAAAACTAACCCCAAACATGGGGCCTTGCGTTTACCGAGGTATTGCCCCCCCTTTGCCACGTGGCAGCAGGTTTTGGGGCCTGGTGCACGGTTTCTATTTGCAGCTGAAAGCACGGCGGTGGCAGGAGAAGGGGTAATCACTGACTGCACCTGGGCAAACCCCCCTGGCAGAAGCCTCAGGGAAGGCACAGGTGCCCTGCTCCCAGCTGCAGCCATCTGGCATCTCGAGCGTGTTTTCCACACCTTGCACACGCATCACCGCTTCACTGACTCAGCTCCCAGTTTCCTCCCACAGCTCCTCTAATTCTCACGCTTGGAGAAACTCCTAGACCGAAGGCCCTCCAGGCGATTTGGTTCAGGAACGTGGCCATTAGGCCTCCTTTTGTGTAGCTCTGCAATGCTCAGAAAGCTGGCAAAGGGGTAATGGCTTGGAGACAGCGCCCCAGCCCACGTAAAGCCCTTGCAAACAAGCCCGTGGCAGTCCGTGCCCGGCATCTGGTATGTCCTAGGTGTGGACCCTCTCCCAGGAAAGCCATGGGCACCTTTCCACAGCGGCAGCGGCTTGCTGAGCCCCTCTTGCCTTCTCGCACGCCTCCGCTTGGCACGCCTGGGTAGAGGGCCGTATTTAAACACGCAGCCAGCGCAAGAATCTGGAGTGACATGCCAAGGAGAGGAGCTGGGTGAACAGCTAACAATGCTGTCATTTTTTTCGCTGTGCTTTAAATAATCGATGAAGAAGCAAAACGAGTGGGGAGGGGCGAACCCCACCCCGCTGCTCTGTAGCTTGACTTCAGTTTTGCGCTTCACGTGGGATTGCGGGGAGAGAGATAATTAGCAGGAGACAGAGAGAGAGAAAGGGGAAGTGGCTGAGCTCTGCGATGCATTATTCATGGCCCTACCTATCGCATTACCCCATTGAAATGTTAATGGAGAGGAAGACCTCGTGCTTCTCTGATCGGCATTGCTGCTTCCATCGCGCGGGATGCGACAGATGCCGTGAGCTGAGAGGATTTCCAAAAACTTTCCGGATCTGATTTTTAATGGGCACCTCCGGGGACTTGAGGCAGTCAGGACTCGTAGTAGAAACGATCTCTTTTTTTACGCCAAGATTTTTGCAAAAAAAAATAAAAATCTTGCATTGTAAGCTGTCGGGCACACACCCCCTTCATCAGGCATTGCAGAGAAGAGTGTAACAGTTCTCCTGGGTAGAAGTGAAAGGTCATTATTTCATCGGCTTTCACAGAGGTGTCGCTAGGTGGAAAACTCCGCTCTCAGGGCAGGCAGTTCAGAGCTGGTCGCTGGCTTGCCATCCACCGAAAGGAAGGAGACTGGGTTTGCGCTGGTCAGGGGGCAGCTCCCATTTGCCCGCAAGCTCATGTTCCTCCTCATGCAGGAGAGCTATTAGTGCCACGAAGAATACCCTAGTGACCCTTCCCTCCTTTGCACTAGACCGGGGGTCCCCGTCTGCAGGACTCGCACCCCCGGGGACACACAAGGCATCGTGTAATGGCAGATTCGAAGGGGTTCACCTAGAAAGCGGATGCTGGTGGGGGGATGCAGGCAGGTGGTACATCTGGAAGAGGGTACGCAGTAAGGAAAAGGTTGGGAACCTCTGCACTGGCTCATCCGAGCCCTCCTCTACCCACCACGCAAATGCACATGCAGCTTCATTTTTCCCTACCGAAAAATAATTTCCAAAACTTAAGTAGAAATGCAAATAAACTTTCCTTCTCTCATAATCCTAGTAGTAGGGTTGAAGTGCCCATCATCCTAGACATGTCTAAGGGGAGCTGAAGAAAGCTCAAGTCTGACTCCTTCCTCTCGGGGTATAGAGCTGCGTGCATGCTACTCCTTTTGTGCAAGGGGCAATCTCTGCATGAAGCCAAAGGGGGATTTTACTACCATTTGCCTGCTTCTCCCTCCCCCTGCCCCCCTAGACGAGGGGAGGCGAGCAGCAGAGGAGGCCTCAACTGTCCGGTGGGATTCAGAGCCAGGTCTTCCGCATGGCGCACCTGGCCCTGCAGCGAAGATGCTCCAGGCCTTGCTTTAGCAGCAGCTGCTTTCCAAGGCAAGCCTCTTTTCGCCCCAGTGCTTAAGCGCCTTCTTGCACAGCTCTTCCACCCCAGCAGCTCCCCTCCCCTCCCGCAGCTGTGCATGGTTTGGGGCTTCTTTCTTAATTAACACTGCTGCCAAGGTCAGTACTAGCCTCCCAGGAAACTGAAAGGTGGGGCGGGCTTGCTGCATTATCCAGTTCTGCATTGCTAGCACCTTGGATCCTTGCAATTAGGAGCCTGAGAGCCCTCACACTTGATGAGCTGGAAACAATGCATGGGTATTCCTGGGTGCCTGCACCTGCTGGAGTTTTAAATCACCTCTGCTGTAGTTCTCCTTTGATCAGCTCCTGTTTAATAGCATGGATGGACTCAGTGGTGTAAACAGGAGCAAGATAAGATAGGGGGTTCATGTGTTGAAGTGCACAACTAAGCTTTATTTCTTTTCCTTCTCCTCCTGTGTATCCACACGCTGTGGCCAGAACCCGGCCCTAGCCCCCAGGGTCAGTCTCTTTTGAATTTTGGTCATTGGTCCTGCAGAAAAGGTGGTCTCCTGCCCATGTGTCGTGCTGTGATGTGAGACCGTGCTTCTGCTTTTTATAAAAGCTTACATCCTTCAACACGGAGCTGGTAGAAATCTCATTTGTGGGCTTCTTCTCAGTGAAAAATTACCTTCTTTCCGCCAAACCAGCGTAGTCGTGACATTTCTTTTGCTTTGTTTCCCAAACTCTGCCCCAGTGTTTGCTGTTTGCAAACCTCTATCATGCAGAGTACGAGAACCACATTTTGGGAGCCAAGATCATTTAGATGCTGCATTGTCAAACCGCGCTGAATTTACATGTAAAAGCACGTGTCAGATAATGGGTACAGACTCCACTTCCAGGTTTTGTCAGAAGGAAACCGAGCGGCTGGATGTCTTAATTCTAGTATAGCCCCAAAAGGATTTCTAGAGTTAAGCTCATCTCTATGTGTCTGCTCATTCAGGTATCGCCTCCACTTCACCCATGCATCCCCAACGTTTGTTTCAACCGGGTTGTGGATATTCCCACCCCGAGCTCTTAACAATGGGATTGAATGAAAATCCAGCGTTTGTCACCGTGTGAATCTTTCCTGTATCCAATTAGTGCAAAGTCACTAGAAACAGCTGGCCGTGCTGCAGCTCACGGAGAGGAAATGCTTTCTTTGGTAGAGGGTTTTTTTTAGCAGGTTAGCCTGAAAATATCTGTTTTTCTTCCTGCAGTTGAGAGCAGATACCTCGATGTGTGAATTGCAGAAGAGGTACGATAGGGCTGCAGTCCAGGTCTTGCTTTCCTGAAAAGTCCCAGACAGGAAAGCTTAACCTCTGTCAAAGTCATCTGCTGCAGGATCAGGGCTGGGGAAACCAAGGGTTTTAAAACGGACTTTCCAGGCATCCCAAAGCTCTACCCTCTAGCATTAATCATGGAACAAAGCACGGATAAAAGCAGCTTTCCCTGAAGGAGGAGAGGAGTGCTCCGGATAACTGAATCGTCCTTCGCGTGCATGGGGATGCTGTGTTTGTGGGGTGGCGGTACACCTGGAAGATCAGCCCCAGTGCAACCCCCTGCCAGGGCCTGAGGACAGCTGACGTGCCGCGAGGTTGCTCTGAATGGAAAGAATGGAGGTTCAGGACAAAACAGCACAGGGCTCCTGCTTTTGCTGGAGTAAATCAGAAGTAACGCAGGGCCCTAACGCCGGTGCGTGAGTGGGGTGAGAGGAGACGCCGACTCCCAAACAGGTGAACTTGTTCCTGAACTTTCTAGCAACAAAGTGCAAAGTCTTCCTAGGGCTGGCAAGTGAATGACTGTCTAGGCACATGCAAGCTCCGTGCCTTTCGAAGTCAACTTCAGTTATTTTATCCCTCCGGAATGACTTCGCTCTCCGCAACGCACGTAGCCCCAAATAGCAAATCACTCCAAAAAGAAACCAGCTGAATGTGTTTGTAAGATGGAGCATAGTGTGCATATATATATATATACACATACACACACATATTAACTGTGATGATCTGTGTCTAGTGGACCCCCTGGCCCAGAAGCAAATAGTTACACCATCTTCCTGGGGTGCTACTCATGCTAGGACAGGCAGAAAAAGTGTTGGCCTCATGAGCTGTTTTGCTGCAATCTTGCGCGCGCTGCTGTGAAAATAAAGCCTGGATGCACTATTTCATGTCAACGTATTTCCCCTGGAAGTCTGTAAAGACTTGACTTAGAAGATGCAGAAAATAAATCTGGTTTGGAAGGAGTCTCCCGCCGGCTGCCAACTATATCATAACCTCCTGAAGATCTGCTCTTCTAAGCGGCGCGGCCGCTCCTATCGTGATGCTCAGCCTTTGCGGCGCAGCTGGAAGAAGCACTCTCCCCTTTCCACCGAGAGGGAAACCAGAGTGACTCGCCCTACGGTCTGCAGCAACGCTAGGAAGGGAGCCCAGGGCTGCAGGCTCCTGTCCCGCTGCCTGTTTCGTTGCACTTTGAAGTACTACTGGTTCGATTTTGACCCTGTTAAAACCCACGGAAGTTTGGCTGTTGCCACCAGGGTTTCGTCTCAGTGTGCCTTCCTGCTGCCGAGGTGCGCTGCCGTAGGGATGTGGAGAACCACAGAAACGTTTCGTTCCTTTCTTTGCAGGATCACACACGCGGGTATCAGACTCCAAGAGCGTGTCTACGCGACCGGTGGACCGCGCGGTTGTTACGGCGCGGTCATTTAGCGTTTGCACAACTAACTGACCGCACCGTAGCGTCGCCGCACGCTTTCTCCTGATGCCGCAGTGCAGTGAGCGCCCCCGACGCTCCCGCAAGTGCGTTCACACTGGTTCCTCTTGCTAACCGGAACAGCGGTTTTCTTCCTTTTCTCCTGAGAGGAGAAACTCCGGCAGATCCTTTTCATCAGCAGTTCTCTTTGCATGGCGGTTGAGCTCGCCGTGGATTTGTATGCCTTTCCCTCACACGGAAAGCAAAGCAAAGGGGTAACGTTCTGGGTGACCATGGGCAGCTTTTTAAATGGGGTTTCTCCCTTGTCTTGCTTGCCCCTTAATCCAGCCTGGAGCCCCGGGCTCTTTCCCTGGCTGCTGTTGTTTCCGAACGCCCGACTTCCGGCGTTGGATCCCAAAATTCCCCTTCGTGGGTTGTGCGGCTGGTGGGTGGTCTGTGCAGCTGGGAGGCCGGTGTGGGGTGCCCTTCCTCCGCCCCCACGATGCTCCCGAGCTCTGATGGCTTGAGTGAGACTTCATCTCAAGTCTCCCACGTGACGTGATGAGCTGTTCCTGACGCCGGTGTGCCTCTTGGCCGCCGAAACGATCATCGCTCCAGGAAGGAGCCCGGTCTGAAGAACTGCTCGGCCCCGAGAGGGGCGGCGTTTGTTGCACTGCACAATGTGGCTCTTCTGGACAAAGCAGCATGAAGCGATTTCCAGATATTTCACTGGCGCTTCCTGGCTATCGGCAGCGCAGGGCCTTTGCAGCTACTAGACGTTGTTGACAGGAAATATTTGCTGAGGTTAAATGAGAGACTTCTCCAGTGAAATATTCACTCGGGCTTATGGCTTCTTCTCCCCAGGGCGAGAACAGAATGGAAGTTTGCCCCGAGTTGTGCGAAAGAACAAATAACAGGGATTTAAAAATAGAAAGAGGCTGAAATCCTGAAAATTACAGTATCTTGCACTTTGTTGAGTCCCGGATGGATAGGACGGCTCCGTCCGTCACGGCCCTGGGAACAACCAGCGCTGCGGTTTAAAATAAATCTCTGCGCTTGCTGACACCGGGCAGTTTGACAGGGACTAGTTGAGCAAATTTGGCGAATTAATCAACCGCCGGGAGGGGATGTGTCTTCCTGGAGCCCGAATACTAGATCGCGTCGTAATTTCTTTAATGCAGTTTCAAAACTGCAAGCATCTCCCTGCGTAGGGGATGCCAACGGTCGTATCTGCCCTAGACTTTAACACAGGGAGAACATACCCCTCCAAGGAAAATTTCCAAGCTCTCTCTGGACGTATCATTCGTGCAGCCGGGGAACGACAGAGGAGGAAGGCCAGCAGCTCCCGAAAGGTGAGCGTGGGCTCCTCTGGTTCTCCCGGCTGGATCTCCAGATGTTGTGTGCGGAAAAAGTCCTACGATGCCACGTCTGACCTCGTCGCTGGTATTGCTTGGACGGGTCGGCGAGCAGCGTGTCGGCATGCAAGTGCCCCTAGGAGAAGCTGAATTAGAAGCTCCTTCTTACACGGTGACCTTGATGACAAACATCCGGTGTAGAAGCACCACTTGGAGTGATACTCAGCTTAGGTAGCATGGCTCAGAGAGGACTATTGAGGTGCTCTCTAACTATTGTCACTGGGAATTTCCCAGGGAGCTTTGGGAAGGACAGGTTGTTATGCTAGATGCTGAGCGAAACCCTACAAAACTAATTTTCTTTGCAAGCGGATAAGATCTCACTGCATCCCTACATCCGCGGTTGCCAAAGGATGAATAAACCACCCATCATTTGAATGCTCTGGGTTCGGGTTAGTCCTCTGCAGTGTATGTCTCCATTTGTTTGGCCAAGGACTAAGCCATGCGAGCCAGGTCTGCTAATTGCTAATCATTATAGCAAGTGTTGTCATGAATAGCCCTAGAATAGGGCCCTAGGGCCCTAGAATAGCCTCTAGAATAGCCCAGTTTTTATCAAATCATAGACAACGAGGGTGGGAAGAGAGCTCAGGAGGTCACAAACAGGCCAACCTCCTGCTCCAGCTCCATCATCCCAGCCAAGCCTTTGTCCAGCTGGGGCTTCACCGCCTCCAAGGAGGGAGACGCCACCACCGCCCTGGGTAAGTTATGCATTTATGCAAAAAACAGGCCTTGCCCCCTGACTTTTTCCCCACCTCCGCAGCTTTGCCTGTCAGAGAAAGCGACCGCACTTTGCCTCACGAGAAGCGCGTAAATGGGCCGAACGGCAGCATTTTATATTTCGAGAGTCTTCAGCACGAGATGCTCCGTGCAATCCAGCCGGGGCAGTGGAAGTGATAGGATAAGCATTACTACTGTCTCCATTAAAGCCGGGTCTGGAAAAGACCTGTGCCTGCTATGGATACTTGTTGAGAGATGTGATGAGCATGCGGCCTTTTGCTTGAGTGCAGGCGCATGAGCATTTGTCGGTGGATGTTAGTTAGGGAGCCATAAGCTGCTTTTGAGCCCTCAACTGTGCAGTTGTCAGTGTGCTGACAGAGGTTTAAACACTTATGATGCTGCTGTTAGGGGGCTTAAGTGCTTATGCTTTTCTAAACACTTAAGTCCTTGGGGCAGAGCAATGGTTTGTTGCACCGTAAGGACCTGTTCTCCCCGGTGGAAGTCAACAAATAATACAGCGCTGTTTCTAAAGATGGAAGTCTGTGTTATTTGGCCTTTTCGGGGCCAAGTCTCCAGGCAGTGCTGAAGACATTCAGAAATGAGCCTACAGCTGCCCTCCTTTCCCCTTGCAAACAGATTCAGCATGAGTGCATCCACAGCGGGAACTGTACAGATTGGTCTCTGGGGGTCTTTTATTTGTGTAGACAGTTGCCACATCTGCATGGGAAGTTATTGCAGAATAGGACGGGGTCTGAATTTAAAGCACAGTAGCCACTCTGCTTAGTTCCCCGTGTGGACATCCTTATTCCTCATTGACAGGTACCGGTAGGCAGTTCATTTTCATCCGTGCCCAAAGACACGAACTCACTTGGTGCTGGCCATGCCAACACAGTGGCTCTGGCAGCTGTGTGAAGCCCCAAAGCCCCACGGGCATCCCTGGTATACACTGTTTTATTAAATGCTAACTTGCCCTTCCTCAGTCTGCCCAACTTCCATTAGCTTCACTGCGTATTGTTCCTTCATAATGAAGAAGTATTTTGAAATCATGGAGATGGATGTCCTTTATTCTTGTTAGGTGCTTTGGGAGGATGTCCAAAGGCACGTCCAAAGGTCAAAAGGTTGGAGCTGTGTTCCAGTTTCAGTGAATAGCAGCTCACAGCTTTTCCTCAACGATATCATGAATTTGGGAATAATTCTGCACACATTTGCAAAGAGAAGGTGAACTGAGCAGTTGATCATTAGCACGAAGCTTGGCTCACCTGCTCATTAGCTCCCCAGCTTTCTCGTCACTGTCCGACGATGACTCAAATGTTGCTGACTGTGCTGTACTTGTGTCCAAGTGAGCGTTGGAACAATTTCCCAGCCGTGCCTAAACGATCTCCTCCCAGATCCGCCTGCAGGTTGGGGGAGAATTTCCCCATTGCAACTCCAGACTTGTGCACTAAATGAGAAGTGGGCAGCTGAGCCTTTCGAGGCTGTTTGGAGATTCGCGTAGAAGGACGTGGCAGGCGACGTTCTGTCCTACTGGCACGAAGGGAGGACTTGAGCTACTCTTGGGGTGTTTCCGTTTGAGTTAGCCCTGGGAGTTACTGGGTGTCTGCATCACTTCCCTCCTGAAATGTGGATATTTTAAAAAATCTCTACATGTTTGCTCTACAGATGTCATGGCGCCCACAGTATCGCAGTTCAAAGTTTCGAAATGTCTACGGGAAGGTGGCGAACCGAGAGCACTGCTTTGATGGGATTCCAATTACCAAGAACGTCCACGACAACCATTTCTGTGCGGTCAATGCCAAGTTCGTCGCCATCGTGACGGAGAGCGCTGGCGGGGGGTCCTTCCTTGTCATCCCTCTGGAACAAGTAAGTCATTTTTCCTTAACCAAACCTGAATGCAGTTCAGTGGCAATCTTCACTCACGGCTGTTCTGTCCCAGGAGTCTCTTTAATACGATGGTGACATGGTGCAGTCTTTGGTATCTTCAGGGTTTTTTTGTGGATTTTCTTTTTGTTTAAGGAAGGGAAGCTTGAAAGTGGGTTTAATAAATGGTATTTTCCTTTAGGGGGGGGAAAAAAAATGGAAGATTTGCATACAAACTTTTTTGCTATCGTGGCCCTTGCACTTCTCAGTCTGAGGGCCTCTCTCAGGTCTCACCGAGTGCTTCCCTATAAGCAATGAAACATTGGTTTTGAAGTTTGCTATCGATCTGTTCCCTCCACAACGGCTTGTGTGACCTTACTCTCCTAGGGAGCCCCGTCCCTCTCAACGGTTCTGCGCAGGGTAGGATGAAGACCCCACGTTTTCAGTGCTTGTCCCATCTAAATTGTGCACATCCCAACAGGCCGTGAGAAGCTTGTCCTGCGCGGACATGCCAAGTTGTGTGACACACCCTTTCAGAGACGTGCGCGCGACACAACCACAATGCAGAATTTCCCGAAGGCACGACTTTATCTCCTTCCCCTGCAGCAGCCGAACGAAACGGCAGAAACCTTCTTTTATGGGCCTAGGTGCTCTTGAAGCAAGTCCTCTTCCGCTCCCCTCCATGACCCGCGAGAGCTGCTGCAGGGCTGCAGGGAGTCCTGAGCCGATCGGAGGCCCAGATCCTCAGTGCCCAGGTACTGAAGGTTGCACGGGAGCACAAATACAAAAGAAGGGAACGGAAATCCTGGGCATTTGGAGAACAGATGCTGTAGCATTGCTCTGGAGGCTGAGGGGGGATCTGGGCAGTACTGAATACTCTCTTGCAACTCTTCTTTCATGACGAGCTGCACCGTCCCACACTCAAGTAAGGTCTGTACGAGATTACTTTTCGATCTTAGCAGTGGACCCATGTCGTAGGCACCGCTGGGTTTGATGTCCCTCCTGTCTCTTCCAGCGACACGCTGAGCCTCTGTTTCTCAGTCTGGAGGATTCGAGTCCACCTGGACTCACGTCCTGGTAAGACAGGGCTGAATCCTGCTTTTCCTCGGTCTTCTTTAAGAGGGGTTTTGCAACATGAAAATTTGGCTTGGTGTCTTCCCTAATTCTCAGAATCTGTTGCAAGGTCCTAGTGACTTTTCTGCTTTATTTCTGCTGCCAAGCCTTTGCTGTGTAGTCTGGAGGAGAGATTACTGCACCATTATCATTTGCAGCTTGTCATCCTCCACACATCTGCGTCTGCCTTCTCCGGTCTGTTCAAGCTGTCCCTCATGTCACGGTGGCTGAGCCTGGATTTTGCGTTCTGCGCACTTGAAGTCGGGGCGTACGTTTGGTTTTCACCCCCTGGACTCAAGCACCGCGGCCGGCGGGAGGTGCTCAGCGCGCGTAGCGCTGCCGTTCTTTAGTTCCCGGCCTCCGGACCTAAAAACCGTACCCTCGTGCCTGTCACGTGCTCGAAACTCTGCGCCTGGTTTGGCGAGACGCCGTTTCTGAAGACTGGTGAGTTACGAGCCATTTTTAAAAGCAAATTTGAGCCACGGTTTTATCTCCCTGCTAAATGTTGTTTTCGCAGCGTCTGGGGCTGCCTGCTAGTTACCGGTGTAACCTGCTTTACGACAGGTGCATAGTCCCGCGTACTTCTCCTGAGTAATACTCCGATTTGGAAAAGGCTTTTCTTTCTTCAGCACTTCAACTTCCGCCCCTCATCCGGAGATTTCCTTCAGCTCTTTGCAGGAGCTCAGAAATAACTCTGTTAGACTAGTCCACGCCGCTTAAACTCCTGACGGTTCAGTGGGTGCTTCCGAAATGGGCCTATGGGGATCTGCCTTCTGCGAGGATGCTGCTCTCGTTTTGCCCTGTCCCGTGGAAGAGCTGGGGGACGGTTGCAACGTTGCGCGTGCAATGGCTCTTCCCTTTGGTTGCAACGTGTTTCCTCCACTTGAACGCGCAGCGCTGGCGTTGGTGTTTCTCCACTGGCTTCTGCCACGGAGGCAGGATTTGCCCTTTAATATCAGCGCTTCGCCACACCAGAGGTTGGACTGAAATGCATGCGATAGTGCATGGAGGAGCGTGCACGTACGTCTTCACACGGGGCATGTGCCGTATCATAATCATTCCCAAATGCCTGCAGCTCTTGCAGAGCAAAAGGATGTACCGTATGACTGCACTGAATTTCCAAGTGCTGTATTCTCTCGGGCTGGTCCACAGATTGTTGGAGAAGTTCCCAAACCTCCTAGGCCTTGTGAAGGATTGCAGACCAAACTGGCTGTATGTGCCTGGCTTGCTAGCCTTACGTTAAGAGCTAGATTAAGTCTTGAGATGACTTGTTTGACATCAGCGGCTGCACCCAGATGTTAGTTTCCTCCCAGAAACACCAGTGAGGGGTTCCTCATTGATGATAGACGTTTGGTAAAGGCTCCAGCTTCCAGCACAGTAGCTATTTATTGCACAGATATGGAAAACTTCCCGGCCCACCAGCTATGGGAAAGTATTTTTGCCTAAATATTGCCACACTTCACATATCAACTCCTTTGTGCCACTACCTTCCCGAGCACATAGGTGTATGGGTTTTCTTTCCAGTTAATTTTCAGGGTCCCTCCTGAATTTTTCTTTAATTTTCGGCGTAGAAGCAACTGCCGATGGAAGGAACTGTAATCAGCATTTTAATTGTGACGCACAGCTTGAATCTTATTAATATTCTAAAAACAAGGAGGTTTATCTAAATTGTTTGAGTATTTCAGTCTCCATCTCTGGCGTTGTTTTCCCATTTCCATTCTGTGTTTCCGCTGCTGAATCTTTTGCCTGTAATTACGCATATGCCAATCCAGACTTCAATCATTTTTAGCAGTTATCAAGCTTAAGCGATTAACTCCTTGTCGCCAGCAGGTCACCTTAATTTTGGTGAGCCCATCGTGGCGTTCATGGCATACCCTATATATAGGGGCAGTCAGGACTGGGAGGAATTACTGCCAGACATTCAGAAGTCTCCAGAATATTAAATATCAAGGCAATCATTTAATAAACTCTAGTCAGAACAGAGGCTGGCGGGACATGGAAACTGGAGACGCACTCCTTTGTGCCGCTTTATAATTTCATCATTTTTAAAAATAGAATTTGATTAGTTCATTTTGAGGAAACCAATCATCTCTGGAAATAAGCAGCCTTCTAATTAATTGGCATCCATATTTAGCTGAACATAATTAAGGTAACCTAGATACTGCAGTTCTACGCTAGGATTTAATTTTCTCTTAACTTCCCTTTTCTTTACAATCTTGCCCTCTCTTCTCATCGAGAAGCCTCTCTCCTTTGTTTGTAAAGCATCTTCAGACCATGCACTGAGACGCATATCCCTCTGGTTGCCCATCGGAAACTGCAGTCACTTCTTATAAAAACCTGCCCGTCCCTAAAACCAAAGCCACCTGCTTACTTAAGCCAGCCTGAAATATAAGAAAGGTCCAGTACAGAGACTGCAAAAGTCGTGCCAATCCCCAAGAAAGTGTGGTTAAAAGCTCTGTAGAGGTCATGGCAAAGGCAAAGCGTTTTAGACACTGTCCCGAAAAATCGAAGTTGTGCATTGTTGGACAGATCTCATTTTTTATCCAAATGGGGCGGGGGGAGCAGATAAAGGAAACATTTTCCTTGGATTCACAGTATCTTTCATGCTTTCCAGCAGGAAGCAGTGGTAGGGAGGTGTCAAAAACGTGACAATCTGTTTATATTAAAGCTGAAATATTTCATTTGGATGGAAAAATTGAAACCTTCTTTACGCTGTTTTGGAGGGGGGAGAAATTATTTGTTTTCCCACTGCCCAACACCTATTTGGACTCGCACTGAGTTGCTGGCCGAGAATGACGGGGGCGACTAAAGACTCCCCCACCAGAAGCGGGAGGCTGCTCTTGCCAGCTCGTCCCCGACTTGCCGTAGCTTCGCGCTGGCCCAGAAATGACGTCCCGTTCCCCTGCTTTGTCTTCGGTGGCCTGCTGCCTCCAGGAAAACCCCCGCCACCTCTCCGACGAGTATTGGCCTTCTGCAAAGAGCAGCTCCTCCTTAGAAATCCGGTTTGGGTTTTCCCCGGTTGGTTTCTGAGCTCGCTTGTAGCTCAGTGTGCTGATGGCACGGACACACGGGTGTATTCAGGACACCAGGAAAGAGCAAAGTGAGAAGAGCGACCCTGGCCACCTCACGAGCGGCCAACTTTAACATTTGCTACGGCATCAACTAGGCTTTTAGATCCTCTTGAGAGCCAAGGGAAGATCTTGATACTTTTTCACGTAGTCTGTCTGACCAGGACCTTAGGACTTAGTCTAATCTCAGGTCCGTGCTGCGTGTAGACGAGATACAAGTCGGGTGGCCATCCTAGTCCAGTTGTCCTCTGCCCCCCATTGATACGAAACCGGACACCCTTACGTCCTCTATTTTTCTCTTGAAGAAAAATTGCTCTGGAATGATTGCTGCAGGAGTGAAGAGAAAATAGAGGACATGAAGGCGTTGGGTTTCGTATCAATAGAGGATGGAGCAGCAGAAAACCAGGATGTCCTCTGTGATGGCCACCCTAGATACACCTATTCCGACTTCATACTATTTGGAAAAGTAGGCTATGGCCCACCAAAGTTCATGCCTCCCTGAACAAGCTGCCCCCTCCCCAGCCTTCTTAACGCCAACGTGAAGCTGCGTCCTCACGTAGCGTACCTGGTGGTACACACGAGTCTCATGGTGGTACACATGAGAAAGAAATACCAGCATTGCGACGTCTTCCTGCCCTGACACTCTCTCTTCCTGTGATCCATCTTCCCCCGTCAATTCTCGCATCCTTCCATCTGTTCCTCTCCTCCCACACCCCCCTTCTGCATCCTGCCTCTCCGCGCTGCTGCGATGTGCAAGCAGCATCCTGCAGACTCATTAGGCTTGCAGGTTCTCTAGCGATTGTCCGCCCTTCGGCATCAGGCTCTTCCCCTCGGGAAGCTTCGTGCGCTGTACTCGTCCGTGTCGTGCGGGCGAGGGAGAACCTGGGCTTCGATGCTCGGACCAAAATGGGAAGGAAAGAAGGGTCCTTCCCTCAGCCGCAGAATTGCCTAGGCTTTGCAAACAACGATGTCAGCTGCGGAGGGGCAGAGCCGCGCGTCCTGACTCAGCGGTCGCCCTCGCCGCGTCTGTACGCACGAGCGAAATAAAAAGTGCTCTCGAGCCGTGCTTATTCAGGCCGCGATCGCAGCAAGGGAAAACGAATGCAGTCCAGAAGAACGGGGCCAATAAATTCCAGGCATACGCATAATTCAGCGAGACTGGCCGGGCGTTTGCTATGCAAACCCGAGGTACGGGAGCGCGCTGCTGGTTGCTTTGCAGGCCCATCTGTAGCAAAGCTCTACGGGGACTGCGGCTTGGCTCGCCGTCTCGCGAATGCTTTTTGTTCTGAGCAGTGAGGACACGTGCTCTGTCGTTTTGGTTGCGACGAGATGCAGTCCAGACGCTGGCGGGGCTGTTTCTATAGCGATACGATGATGTCTTCACTGTTATCAGTGGGGATGAACTTGTGCGTCTCGGTGCTTCTCTGGCATTTTTTTTTTTTGAACTCTATCGGGCAGTGAAAGTGTTTTCGCTGTCGTAAGTATTCCTTTTATTGCGGTGAGTGTGGAAGGTCGTGGCATCTTCCTCCTCTCAGGGAAAAATAAATGTGGTCCTTTCTCCTTGCGCTCCCTTTCTTTCCCTCCCGCGTGCACTATATTCGGAAATGCTTCTGTGCACGGCTGCCCTCTGCCAGGACCCGGTGCATTTGGGGAGGGGCGCTTTTCAGCCTTTTCGTGGCCTCGGCCTCCAGACAATACAACCCCCAGTGCAGTGATAATAGCTCAGGGAGAGTCTCCGTCGCGTCACGGGCTAGGGCAGCTGGGTTTGGGCCGGGGCAGCGCGTTTCCAGCCTTCTTCGCGACGGGGCCGGAGACGAACAGCCCCACGGTTCGCAAACGCAGGGCGTAGCGTTCCTCTTTCAGTACGGGTACAAACGAAAAATGAAAGGGAACATCAGGAATTGGATTTTTTTTGACGGAGGGATTTTTTTTTTTTAGCTGCGTTACGCGGCAGGATTGGAGGTTGAACACCTCGCAAGGAAAACACCCGTGTCTCCCCCCGGCTCGGGAGGGTTCGGATGCTGGAGGGTCTCAGCTCTGCCGCCGTCCCAAGCAATGCGTCTGCCGTACGTGCAGCCTGCTCGCGAATAAGCATCTCCCCGGAAACATTTCTGAGCTCCGGGAACGGGCGACCGGTGCCGATCCTGAGGGCGCCGTTTGGCCGGGACCTGGCTTTTTGCCTCCTTGAGCATTTGCAGCCAGCGTCGTCGCGCCTCGGCCAGGCTTCGCGTCCTGGGCGCGCTCGTGCTGCGTCCACTTCCCCGACGCAAGCGGAGGGCTCGGATGCGACGGCTGCGTGACGCCAGTCCCAGTTCGCGTCCTCAAGTCCCGTGCACGCGCAAGTGAAGCCTGTGTGCTGAGCCCGCGTGTTGGGAGGCGTTGAGTCATCCCCTCCAGATGTGGAGACGTTAAAAGCAAGGCGGGGCCCTTTCTTGGCCTTCTGGGTTCAGGGCTGCCAACTCTGACTGCAGCTACTCCGGGAGATGCTTTTCCCAACGTGACGTAACGCCCTTCGTTGCACTGCTCGACCCGGTCACGAGATCCATCCCCCGGATTGCTTGCAGCGGCCCCCGGGAGATGGCTGCCGATTCTGGCAGACCCCGGAGGGTTGGCGACCCTATCTGGGCTGCCAGACGGTTAGGGCATGCTCCGGGCTCGTTGCAAGCTTCCCTTTGCAAGAAGGGTGGCTGAAGGACTGGCTTTTTAACATGGGGGGCTGAGTCCCTAAGGAAAACACCCAAGTGCCTGAGCATCTGATGATGTAGGCCGCTGCCCAAGAAAGCTCGTGTCTCTCTAAACCAGTGCCACCCTGCCCTAACTTCTGCCTAACTTCCTACTAATATGGCTAACCACCTCTGTGCTCACAAAGGCACTTTGCTCTGCCAGAAGAAATGGCCTACACTCAGTCCACACGAGGAACTTGCTCAGGTACGCTCGAACACCTTCGTTCCGCCCAGACGCAAGTAGATGAGCATCCTACCCAAGGGACACAACCCACTTCCCTCTGCGTGTGACTTGCCGTGCAGCAAGTGTACGCAGCGCCTGACTCACCGCACTAGCAAACGGCGTACGGGACGTAACAGCCATTGACCCGAGAGGAAGTCTCTCCATCCAGCCTTGAAGCCTATTGCAGACCCCGCCGTTATTTAGGAGACGACAGAAGTGCCACCTCCCAAATATATACGCTCCAACCCCACGATCCACAGCAGTATCCTCAACCCATGCAGCCACGCTCTGGTTCCCACAGGTATCTGTACTATCCTGTGGTCTCTCCTCCTGCCTCACTACACAGCTCAATAAGGTGCAGCTATATGGCGACCTCAGGGCCGTTTCCATCCCCTACGGTTAAAGGGACATTTCCACGACGCAGAGCCATGCGGCGATCGCTACCCCACACAGCGCAGGAGGAAGGACACCCGACTCCTGATACCTACAAATGAGTGGCATTGCCATGGGCTCACCCATAGCCCCCCAGTATGCCAGGATGTTTATGAGACTGTCATCATTTTGATGATGACATCTTCATCATTTTAATAATTTCCACTGCTCCATCGAGCTAACTCTTGGCTACTCCCCTCGGCAAATTCATTTCTTGGAAGCCGCAATGATGCTTTGCAGCAGCCATGATGCTACCGCATTGTATCTGAAACTACCCGACCATTACAGCTGTTTCCATGCCATTGGTATTCATCCTAAGCTCACTACTAAAGCCATCATCTACAGCCAAGCTGCACATCAAAACCATGCCCGCTCTGATCCCATCAGTAGGGATACACAACGTAGGGATGCACAGTAGTGTTTCCTACACTTGCAATACAATCCCAAAGCCGGAGCCACTAAAAATGAATAGAGCCAGATGCAAACCATGCTCCAACCTGCTACAATACTAAACTTTACTAAACTTGTGACAGGGACAAGAGAATCCCTCTGGTCATCAGTTATAGCCCCCGGCTTGATAGCTAAGCTGATCTCTTGAATTTGCCTAGCCTTGCAGGTACCATTCAGATCAAAGGCAGGAGATCATGCCGCAGCTCCGGTCAGGAGCAAGAACCTGTGGTCATGCACGTGCTGCATGATTGCTCCAGAAGGCAGGTTTTGATCAGTTTAAAATCTGCAGTGCTTTACCTTGATCTAAGTGAATAAGGACTTGTGAGGGGCTTGGCAATTGGCAATGCTTTAACTTGATCTAAACGTATAAGGACTCCTTGCTGTGTCCACCGCAAAGCCTGGGTCATCCTACTATCACAGGAAAAATAGAAAGGGGTTGAGGTTTCTCCTAGATCTCACCTGACACAGCGGGAATACAGGCAGGTGCCTCTGACTTCTGACCACGGCTGTCCCGTGCCAACACTGCCAGCGCTTCATGCACATACGTGTCCACGGGATGCAAGTGACTATACATCGCCAATGGGTTTCGAGGCAAGGCTGAGAGAGTCCAAGCAAGTGAATGCTGCTGCTAATGCCCGGGTGCGGGACTCCCGGTCCTACTCGAACATGCTAGGCTGGAGAGCCAACTGGAGGAGGAGACCAGGAAGAAACAAAATACGCTATTTTCCAAAGGGGGAATTTACAACTTGCAGAATCCTGCGTCTGCCCTGCTGAAAATCCAGCGTGAACATGGCTTTTACACAGCAGCTCCGCTATCACGCTGCCTGTGGTGTATTTCTGCAGTGACCCACATAAATAGCCAAGAATCAAAGATGTCAAATCATGGCAGAGACCGGCGAGAGGCAGTCGATTGCTTTGCCCCGCTCTGTTCTGCTGCCAGTAAAATGCAGCCTCTGCAATGGAGGGAGGAAGGGTAGAAAACACCTTGCCCTGGGCTCTTAAGTGGAAGAGGAGGGTGTTGATGGGCTTCTCCAGCTGTGCACACTCAACTCTTATTAGGAATAAGTAGCTTTAAACACTGGCAGGGAGAGGAGACTACGACCCCCTGTTAAAGTCCCCGGAAAAGCAGTTGGGGAGCAGGAGAGCAAGACATAAAGGGCCGTTCTGTCAGGAGCATCGGCATATCTTCCCCATGGAGAACAGTTGTCTCTAAAAGCCTTTGCTCTGAAGAGGCAGAAATTAACTCTTCGCCCGCGTCCTGGGGCTGTTCATCACGTGGTGCCCTGACCTCGAGTGAGCCGATCACGTCGTGGCACCGTGGCATTTCCAAGATGCGACGGCTTCTTCCCCGGGTCGAAGCAGCACAATGGGGTGTAGCAGCGTGCGTGCCACTTCCCGGGGCTGGCCAGGCGAAAATCTCGATGGCTCGTCTTTTTGCTGCCTGACCGCGGCGAACAATGCGTGCTTGTTTCAGCACAGCTGGCAGAGAATAAGCTCCATCCGCCCGTGGATCTATTTGCAGTTGTGCTTTATTTAGTTGGCTTTCTATACATTTAGCCAGCCCCTCATCCAAAGGATTGTGCACTCTCGTAACAGCAGCAGCTAAGCAGCCCAGACCACGCATCGTGCAACGGGGAAACGTGAGAGGTGAGGGGTGCTAGGACTCTTGCAAAGGTTTTTAGGGAAGACTTTGTGGAAGAAGCATGACTTCTGCCTCGCTAGCTCTGTACGAGAATGGTATTTTTGCTTTGTGAGCTCGCTGTGGGATAGCAGCAGTTTGGGGGAAAAAATCTTTTCTGGTTGAACACTGCAGAATTCAAGGCAATGCACTGGCAGCAGAAGGAAAAGTCTTTTTAGGGGTCGAGCTTGCAGGTAATAAGGCTGGCTGCTAATTAGCTGGCTGCTAATTGCCTGCACAGCTAAGCAGCCAGCCTTATTTCCTGCAAGCTCGATCCCTACATTACATCTGGGGAGTGGCCATGGCTCTCTACCCAGCACGCATTATTAGTGAGTACGTCCGAACTGCCGTGGTCAAGCCTTGCATTGGAGCCACGCTCAAGAAATTGGATGGAGATGCAATTATACAGAGAGGCATGGAGTTGT
This sequence comes from Caiman crocodilus, assembly GCA_030014935.1. Classification (NCBI taxonomy): domain Eukaryota; kingdom Metazoa; phylum Chordata; order Crocodylia; family Alligatoridae; genus Caiman; species Caiman crocodilus. The sequence goes on along the minus strand of JAGPOW010003364.1, from coordinate 3,051,465 downwards.
GATATGGGGCATGCCTGGCAGGCTGTGCTGGGACAAGATGACCAGCCCCCTTGCTTCCTCTCCACGTCTGCTACTTCCCACTCAAGGACAAGGCACTGGTTTGGCTCCCGGTGTACAGGGAATGGCAGCGAGGGGGGCAGGCCTGCCTCACGAGACATCCTAGCTATATAGACATGCCCACGATGCCCAACACGCTCGAGCCAGCCCTTGGCTCCTTGTGTAGAGGGACACCCTGGAAAAGCCTCGTTGGCATACTCCAGGTTTGGAAGAGAGAGCAGAGCGCCGTTGGGAGCGCCCTGGCTATGCAGGTGAGCGCTCGGCTCTGCTAGCCGGTTAATCATAGCCCATAGCTCGTACACTCTCCTGGCACCCGCAGCGAGGATCGGGACGGTGCTAGCCAGCACTTGTGTGGGGTGGAAGTGCTTGTCCTGCCATCTCCCCACGTTTTGCTGGGGCTCCGGCTGGAGACACTAATGCATGCTGTAAAGGAGAGAAATGCACATCTGTTCTTGCTGGCACTGGAGGGCCCCAGATCCGAAAGCCACAGGAGCTGGATGGGGGAAGCTGGAAGCAGAGCTGGGATGTGGCATATGCTGAATCCAAACCCGCTTGTCCAGCAGGAGCCTGGATTTTGCTCCATCCCTTGTTCCGGCTTAGCACTCGGAAGGTAAAGCAGCGGAGGGCAGCAAGGCCCAGGGGCAGGATCTGCTTCTCCAGGCGCGGCAGAGAAGATCCTGCTGTTGCTCCTGCTTCACACCCGGCTGGGCTGGACAATGGGTCCTCTCTGCAGGCAGGAGCAGCTGGGAGCCATGCTGGGAGGCAGAGAGGGAACAGGCAGGGCCAGGCATGACCGGCACCTGCAGTGCACGGAGCTGTCAGCCGTGGCTGGTATCTCCAGGGGCGCGGGGGAGATTATCTAGGAGCGTGGAACTGGGGCTCCTGGCTGGTAGGGAAGGGGAGGAGAGACGGAAAGCATCTCCATCCACACTTCCCAGGGGTGACGCAAGCCCCAGGGCTAATTGAGCTGCAGGAACGGCAGGGTCAGGGACCGAGCGTCACCATTTGTAGCTTCTGGCGCATGCCAGTAATTTCAGTGCTTACCTGAACCATCTCTGCCGGGTCTGCAAACTCCCCAGAGCCCTTCCCAAGAGCAGGCTGGCTTGTTAGGCCATCCACAATTCACCCCGGTCCTGACTGAGCTCCGGCCTTTCCTTTCCAGGAGTTACAATCCCCCTTGAAAAAGAGGATATCTTTTATTAGACCAACTTCAATAGTTGGGGGAAACACATTTTTTTTTTAGGTTTTTTTTAAACACCAAATCTTGCTAAACATTTTGTTTTCCAGCGATTTAAGTTGGTCTGATAAAAGATATCAGATTCACTGTGCATTTAGTTCAGTACTTGCTTAATAATCTACTAACTGAATGCACAGTACCTAGAGTTACTGCACAGTAGTGCTGGCACATGGTTACTTTGTGACGCTTACTGCGCATTAGCCTAGTCACGCCATGCTGTAGGCTAGTAGCAGTAGGGTTTTGACTGCTGCGCTACTGCTCAGTGTTTTTAGGCTAATGCGCAGTAAGTGTCTTGTGTAGACGTGCCCAGTAAGAAGCTAATTCCCAATCCAGAGGGAGTCGAAGGGAACAGGCAGCTCAAGTCGCTGGTAAGCAGCTGACCTCGGTGCACCTCCGCAAGCATGAGCGCCAGCAGCCAGCCCAGAGAGAGCTGCCTGGGAACCTAACTCAGGCTGGACCTGGGGCCCACGTCTGCCAGCCATACCCCAGCCTGACCACAGCAGTAACTCTCCCGCTGCAAGGAAGAAAGTGCGACGTAAATGCAGCACAGGAAAACGTCCCTCGTGGAGTTGGCAGAAGACTGTGGCTTAAATCTCCCACTGAGGTCTGACCGTGCCTCTTAAAGAAACGAGGAGGAGGAGGATGCTGGCCGGTCCTTGGGAGGCTGAAGTATTCATCACGCTTCTCCATCCCTGGACAACGAACCGTAGCTGGTGCTCGGTTTCGGTGCGCTGGCATCGCACGAGCAAATGCATCAGCTGGGCAGGCAGCAGAGGGGAGTGCATTTAAGGGGAGCTTGCAAAGGTTCGGTTTCCTGGTGGTATAACGTGTCTTGGGGACATCTGCTTGATGGCTACCAGGGCTGGTTGGCGCTTTTCTGTCGAGAGCAGTCTGGCTGACCTGTCCGTGGCGTGCTGCTATCAGTGTGTTTTCACTCACAGCTTTCCCCTGCTGTAGCTCTTGTTCATTCTGCGATAGCCTCCTCCCAGCTGCCGTAAATAAGCCGAGGCGCTCTCTTCCTCCAGGAGACGACATGGCTCAGTGCTATAACACTGTCATGGGCAGAGACCTGGGGCAGTCTGCCAAGTAAGTGCTACTTGAGCAAAATGCCTGCAATGTATTTACCTTGTTTCCCACCCCCCGCGCCTAAGGGAAAAGAGTCAGGCTCTCCAGCTGTTCAGGCCACTTTCCCTAGTTTCTCCTCTTCCTTCACTTGTGCGAATCACTTGCACGACCAGCCAGAATTTGCCCAGAAGTCTTGAAGAGCTCCCAAGTTTCTGCCCTTCGAGCTCTTTGCTGCTGTCCCAATGCCATGTTAGGGGCAGGGGGATGGACTCGATGATCTTTGGAGGTCCCTTCCAGCCCTAATGTCTATGAAATCTATTCAATCTATGAAAAAGCCCGAGGCTGAATCGATTCAATCTTCACGGGTTCGTCTAAGCTGCACAGGCTGAACCGATAAGAAAATGAACAGACATTTGCTTTTGATTCTGGAAGTGCAGCCACACACCTGCAGTGGCCCAGGCCAGAAACTGGGGACGCTAGAGCACGCCTCCCTGCTGGGCTGGAGCAGACAGCTTGGGCTCAGCCTAGCCTAGACTCCCCACCTTGCCAGGGGGATGCTGGGGGACTGTGAGTTAACTTGAGTCTGGAGGGGTCTGGAACAGAAGTTCCATAGACTGGTTTAACTTAAATCGGTTAAGTCTGATACATCCATCCAGGCTTATCTTAAATCATTTTCCGCCATTTGAAAGTGGTTTATGTGCACCGAACTTCTGTTGTGTTGCAGATTTGAACCGCTTTCCGGTTACTTTTACCGGTTTGTGTGTAATTTCTGTCCCGACCCTGTGAGATGGCAAAAAAGTCTCAGAAGCGGGGGAAACACAGCCCCACCGGCAGGATGTGTATTCAGGGATGATATGAGTTCTCGCAGTGGCAGCATCAACTTGGTACCATAAATGTGACCGTCTCCTCTCTGGCCTTTTGAACCCACGTGGACGTGTGTCGTATCAACCAGCATTTTGTGCAACCAGAGGACCAGATGAAGCCTTTTAAGTTAGATCTGATGCCTCCATGCCAGTCTACAAGCCTTGAAGTCAGCACCCGCAACTTAGGAATATATTGCAAATGTTAAAAGTAATGCAGTCAACCTACCAGCCACATCCGTCTAAGAGTGGCCTGAAGGCTATCTTCTTCCTAAACCTGAAAATTAAATTCCACAGTTCAGGTTTTATGGGGTGAGTTTTACTCTGGAGTAAACACACCCCTGTAAAGCACCAGGGTGCCACGAACCGAGCACTCGATTATTTCTCAAGACACAGTTGAAGTCCCGGCTTTGGTTGCGTTCCTTGTCGGAGCCCATTGCAATGAACGTCTTTTGGAGGGCAAGGAGGGGGGGTGAAAGCTAAGGAAAGCTCCCTATCAAGTCTCTGCTCCCGCACCCGTGTTGAAAAACATTGGCACTCTATTTTTACAGATATCAGCAATTTGGGGAGTAATTCTAGTAAGAGGCTAGATTTGAAAACACAGCTCTTGGTGTGAAAAGCAACTTAGAAAAGGCCAATTATTTATTATTGCTACTGCAGTGTTGATCTTTTAGCCATTATAAACCAGGGAAGATGCGAGATGCAGGATTTGCTTGGCACTGTCTCATATTGGATCTACAGTATAGCTGGGAGAGATGTTAGACGAGCTTTGGGGCACAAAATGTTCCCTGCATTTGGAGAAGAAGCACATACAGCTTAAGCTAAATACCAGGGGGAAGAGTTTCTTCTGTCGAACCTCATTACGTAAATGAGAACTTGAAAAGGGAAGAGGACGGGGAGCAAAGAGAGGTTATCAGAAGTAGCTACAGGGCAAATACAAAGCAGTTGAGTTGGATAAACCGAATTGTGTAGCAGAAGAGGAAGAGTATTACCTGCAAGAGCAGAGGGGTTAGCTGAGGGGGCAGGTAGATTGTATGATAAGTGTAATTGCAATGTATAATGTGGAAAGCCCCGTATCTATAAGTCAGTACACTGGAGTATAGGTTTTAGAGAGGCTAAAACGACCCAGGACGTACACTAACACGAGCAGTGCAGAAGTAAACTGTTGTTGGTATGCAATCAGCCCGTGAGAACTGGCTGGGTGAGTTGCGGGTATTGATTAGCAGGGTATATTCAGCAGCGGGAGACGGGAATCGTAACGCCAATGCCCTCTGCTGGTTAACAGACGAAAACCTGGGAGGAAGGATGACTTGTCCTTGCCCGTAAATGTGGATTTTTTTACTCCTATTTGCAGCGGGTTTTGCAGGAATGGTGGGGGAAGGAAGGTTCGCTGTAATTTGGTTGGATATTAGGAAAAACTGTCTCCTGAGGAGGGTAGTAAAACACTGGGACAGGTTACCCAGAGAGGTGGTGGCATCTCCATCCTTGCAGGTGTTGAAGACCTGGGCAGACCACGCCTTGGCTGGGATGGTGTAGTTGGGGCTGGATTGCATGTGACCTCCTGAGCTCCCTTCTAGCCCTCATTTTCTGCGATTGTATGAATTTACAAACTTGATCTCTGTTACATGTTTTGGAATAAACATTCATACCAAATGCAGAGCTGAGTTTTACACTTCCGTATGCATAAAACTCAAACCTATCAAAAAGTTACGCATTTGTTGGCACGTACGAGATGTCTGCTCTCAAATGCCGTCCAGCCATGCCCATGGTGCTTGGGGTAGTAAAACCAAAACCCCTGCATGTGTGGCGGTCTCTTCATGACGGTTACTCAGGCAAGTTCAGGTAGCTAATGTTGCAGAATACGGTTAGGCAAAGATGCAATACCTGCGACTACCCCGACTCTGCTCGTATCTCCGCTGGCGGGGTGACCGGCACTTAAATCTTAGGCACGTATTGAAAGTGTAATTAAATGTCATTTCTTGCTTTACCTGTTTCTCTCTAGCACATTTTTCATGGGTTTAAATAAGATGTGCTTATGCTGTGGACTTTTATAATCTGGTGGAACAGTGATTTAAGGATTGGCTGGAAATATTCACATGAACAGAAAAGGCTCACAAATGTCTAACTTGGCTCCACAGTGTAAAAGAAGTTGTTAGTTTTAACTCTGGGGCAAAATCCCAGAATTCTTCAAAGTTACAATTGTGTACCAATTTTAGCGAATTTCAAAGGCCTTCCCCACACTGAATTAAGCCAGGGGAAAATCCTCTCAGCCAGGCTGGCGTTATTCCCATTTTAGAGTTGGGGAAACTGAGGGCAAAAGGCCCATGAGTTGTTCAAGGTCAGAGATGGTAGCAGAGCTGGAAATGGGCTTCCAGCTGCCTGGCCCTCGCTAGGATCCTTAGGCTTTGCTCCTATCCACGTGGAAAATGTAGACAAAAGTAACATGAGATGTGTGCCATGGCCTGCTAGTCCTCAGCGCAGGCGTCTCGGGATTCCTGTGCATCAGGCTCTTCCAGCTCAGAGCTTTGCACCTAAAGTACCAGAACAGGCAGAGAGAGCCGCCGTGCCAGGAGTGCACTCACCAGAGCAAGTCAGCTGCCTTCAGCTTTTGTCATCCTGTGCTATGGCATCTTGCAAGCACCCCTGCCACGAGGGGATGCAAGCGCCAGGCCTCCAGCCTTCACCCCAGGCCTCCTGGCACTGCACCAGCTCAGTGTGGATATAGTCTGGGACAGGGTGGGAGGCGCCGTCCGCATGGGACAGGGTGGGAGGCGCCGTCTGCATGCTTCCCTCCTGTATTTTCCTGGAACAAGCGAAAGGATCTTCCCATTTGTCCCTGTGGAGATGATTCAGAGCCCTGCGGGAATCGTCTCTGCAGTAGGCCAATGGACTTGCAGAAGGCAGGCACGTTTAATGCTACTCTCACCCCGCCTGCAGCACGGGGAGAGCTGCCTCCCCAGTGACCACTAGTGAACCAGAATATCCCCTCAGGAAAGGCCTGTATTGCTTTTCCAGCAAGGAGAGGGAAAGCCAATGCAACCCTGGCTTGCGGCCACCCCCCTCCTTCCTGTTCCCCAGAGCAGACTTTCCATGACGTTCAGGTGTGTTGGCTATGCCTTGGTGATGCATCACAATCAGGCAAGTCCAAAGAGTTTGGACAAGTCCTCGGAAAGTAGCGTAATGTACAGTTTCGTGGCACGGGTCCATCCAAGCCTTAGCGACCCACCGGGCTGATGTGGTTTAGGCACATGGCGCGCTGTAGCCAGCAGCACCTTTGGCTGGCTGCCCCAACAGCAAACAGGCGATTTGCTTTCGTTGATTATTTCCCCTGTTGCTTGAAGGCGAATGTTTTTGCCTGCTGGAGGATGACTTAATTTTTGACTGAGATCATGTTCTCCAAACTCAGCCAACTCCTTGTGAACGATGGGCCGCTTACATTTGTAACGGTCCCCATTTTGCAGTGTTTACCACTTGCATTGCACCTGTTCTGCAAAGCTCCCAGCCTTCGCCCGGCACAGGAATCTTTACGGGACCCAGAAGCATGCTCGGGCCTAGGAGAGGCATTTGGACAGACACTGAAATGTTTGCAGCAAACATTAGTTTTTTCCCATTTTCTTGGCTTCCTGCAAGTTGCTGCTTCTGCCTGGGTCGACTTCCAACCGGGTCAGTGAGTCTGTCCGGTGTTTGCCGGATGGAAGAGCCTATAGACGCTCTGAACAGCCTTGGCCTGGCTTGACTCCGTCCAAATGGCACTCGGACGACGCAGCTGCCGAGGGCTAAGTGTGGCACGTGCGCAGTACGTAACCGGGAACCCCACCCAGGGCAGGATCCGAAATAACGCTGGAGAGGCAGGCGGGGTTTTTGTTTGCTTGCCTGTGTTTATTTTGGAGGAAACAAGAGCTTCCTGTGGCTGCTGCCTTCGGTCCATAAATACGCAGTTCTGATGGAAACTGCTCCGTTGATGCACCCAACCAGAGAATAGAGAAGGTTTGGGGAAAACATGAACTTAATGAGGCGCAAACGGGCAAGGGGTACCTATGCCGAGCTTGCTGCTCGTCTGGAAATGATTCCAGTCCGGGAAGTTTTGACACCTCGCTCTTTGCATCGCCTTCTGCCAAGTGGCCTGGAGAGAAGCGTGCAAGTGGCACACCCCCGTCCTCCCACGTCAGAGCCGATTGTGGCAGCTTTACGACGGGGCTGCCATCCTCCATGGCGAAGACGGTGGCGGGTTTACCGCCGAATGCTGCGTGGCATCTGCAAAAGCGCTGAATCTAGGTCACGGTCGTATCTCCAGAGGGACCCCTGGAAGCAAGACCTGAGCCTAATGGTAGCAAGGCCACGTTACCGCTCACCCTGCTGTTGTTTCCTGAATTGCTGACAGCCTCCCATTCAGAGCTGAAACGGCAATCCCAGCTGGCCAGTCCCAGGCACAACAAAAGCTGTATTTATGCAGCGAATGATGCTTCTTTTCATTTAACTGTTATTAAAAAAGAAAGGCTGCACGATAACCAGTCCCTAGATGCTTGTCATCTTCCATTACTTGCGTTCCTGCCGTTTGCTTAAATACCTTAGGTGCAAGACACCGCGTCAAACCGTGCGCCTCGTGACGCAGGCGCCCCCGCCTCGTCCGGTGGCCCTTTCCTCGTTTCCCGCTCCCAAGCGGAGCCGGGGTCACCTTGAGCGAGACTCGTCCTCTGCAGGGATGCTCGCATTTTGCACCTGTTTGGGACGCTGGAAGATCAACGCCCAGGGGCGACCGGATCGGAGCTGCCCTACCAGAGCGGCTTAGCTGCCGTAGTCCTTGTGCTGCTCAGCGGCGCAGCTCTGCTGTCGTCTGCGCGGAGCCCTTGGGAGAAGCAGCGAGGCCAGGTGGGCCGAAGGGCAGGCAGCCCGCCGAGCGTGTCGGCACGCGGGAAGAGCTCTCCCTCCGGGGCATCTGCCTTCTCTTGCAGAGAGCCAGGCAATCCCCCCTCCATCTGCAGCCAGCCACGGGAGTTTGTTGGATCCTGCTGGAGCCAGCAAGGGGAACCACAGCCCCCGTGGTCGGCTGCTGCATTTTTCTGTCCAGGCACCTGCCCTGTCCCCTGGGAAGCTCGGTCAGACTCACCGTGCCTGCTCAGGTGTGCAAGGCCGTGGAAATGCAGCCCGGCAAGACCCCGCTGCTGCTGGAGCTGTGCGTGCTGGTACGTGAGGGGCAGATAGCAATACCATCACGGCGGGCCGACCAGGGGCTCAAGGAGGCCTGCCTCAAGCCACCGCCTCTTCTGTGACAAAGCTGCTTCTTTCGTTGTTTTCTGCATGGAAAACAACGTTGCTTTTCCTCTGAGGGAGCGGAGTAGTCATAGCTGGGGTAGGGGAGGACCATCCGGTCTGTTCACCAGGGCTGCCTTTTTGTACGGCCCCGGGTTCGGTGACGTACCACTCCCCAGGAGACGCCGTGAGCCAACTGCTCCAGGGCTGGGAGGAAGGCGAAGGAGTCCAGGCGCCGAAAGGATGTGTATTCATGAGCCCGAGAGAGCCGAGGTTGGCTAGCTGTGCACATCTCCAGGGCACGTGTCCTGCCACGTTTCCCCTGTCCAGCTCCTGCCGCTCCTGCTGCTACCCTTTGCAAAGGGTAGGATGTGGGGGTGATACGGAGGCTGTCCCGCGTGTCCTTTCGAGGTTCCCTGTCGGCATCCTCCCATCAGTCGCCGCACGGTCTGAACAGAGTTTTCCAAATCATTCATTTTACAAGGAATCGTTCTCCCCCGCTGTGCGCTCTGGCCGTGTCGTCAAGCTCCTGCCAACGCAAAGTTGATAAACGTACGTCATTTCTAAGCATTTTTCCCTGAAACTATCTGCTCCACCTCCCTCCCCTGGTAAGAGATGGTACACTTCGACCTCCTCTCTTCACCTCTTCCTTTTTGCAAATGATGCTATCCGGAAGGTGCTGCGGTGCTGACATGGTCATCACCCAATTAAAACCGTATCCTCTTACAGCTCCTTCCAGAAGTAAAACCATTCATTTGTTCTCTTCCCTAACATCCATCACCATAGGATCGAAGCACTTTAATGCTAACTGGTGTGATGGATCATTTTGGGATATCGCTGAGGTCTGGATGTGACACATTTTGATTTAAACAGCATCTGAGTCAACTTTGGCTCAACGTCTAGCATCAGCCTGGTTTAAAACGAAATAAGGATGCCCATGCAAGAATGACTCTGGCTTTCCCAAATCTGTTTAACCAATTTACAGTCTAATCCATCATCAAATATTGTCAATTGACTGCGGGTTTGTTTTTTTTTGACCAGTCAAAGATTATAGCAAGTTTACAAGAAAAACCAAAAAGCACTTTTACAAAAAGCAAAACCAAAATACAAACAAAACCAAAAAACAATTTTATAAAAGAAACGGTTTGCAGTTTTCTTGAGAGAAATATGATTTTTTAATTGTTTTTGGCACATTTCTTAATGGAAAATGTGTGCTTTTTGTGTATTATTTGGATCTACTGGTAATTTTTTACAATTTTTGACTGATATCTGACTAGTCAATTGACTGGTCAAACAGCCAACCTTGGTTTAATCTAGCCCTATTAGTTAAGAGGGGGTAAAAAGGTATTTATTCTTTCAATCCCAGCCACTAAAGAAATATATGAAGCATTTTCATCGGGAAACTTCTCTCTTTGCTGTTGCCTAGGCATAACTTTATTAGTCAGATACAAAGGTTAAGTAGAAATGATGAGCAATTAATGGGAAGCTGGCTCCTGGGAAAGCAAGACATTTTGGAATTAGTATGTCTGTGAGATTTTTAATTAGCCTTTTATTTTTGCAAAGTCTTTCTTCGTGGTTTGTGAGCAAGTTTTAAAATGATTGAAACTAACACTGAATAGATACCTCAAAGTGTTTATGTGAAGAGGTTCCTGAATTTAAAAAAGAAAGAGGGGAACAAGTGCTTCAAAAGACTTTGTACCTCTCCAGAAATCAAAGAAGAATTTAGACAGGAACATATTCTTTTTATTTAAAGGTATTGTGGCGGAAAGCAAATTATCAGAAAAACTCATGGATGTTTATACGTGGCTTATTCCAGCTTTTTGCTGCTTTATAACCAAAAGGGTTATCCAACAGGGGAGCTGGGATACTATCACAGGACTCATCTGGCCAATAACAGCACGACATGCTGATGCATGAGGATAAGAGCATATCATAAGAGCAAATAAAGGCAATCTCTCTTTGCAAACATTAGATGGAATAAGTAAGGGGGATAAGATTTGTAAGAGCAAAGTCATAATTAACAGATCTGACTTGGTTTCAATAAGGCCAATAGCATAATTTTCCCAGCTACTTGCTACCTGCAGCCCATGCAAGAAATCCCTGTATTTATAGTTATGTCTATAGCGAGTTCAGGGACTTGCCTGGCTCCAGGAGTCTAGTTCCCTGGGCACACTTACTGCACAGGAAACCTCCTACGTCAGGCAGTGCTCAGTAACACATGTAACATGGTCTGTAGAAGGGGACCCACAGTCCTGGGGTCTCTCCAGCCTCTGAGGAGGTGCTGGTGGCTCTGTGTCACTCCCTTAACACTGCAGTACAGTCCTCTCATAGCCTCACGGTGCTGCTGCCTCCAGCCTTGCCATCCTGGGTGTCTTGACAGACCCTGGGAGAGTCCTTGGCTGAAGTGCCTTTTTTGCCTCAGTCTTCACAGGCCAGGTCAGCTCCCAGACTACTGCACTGGGCAGCACAGTTTGGGGAGGAGGTAAGCAGCCCTCAATGGTGAAAGGACAGGTTAGGGACTACTTAGAAAAGCTGGATGTGTTCAAGTCCATGGGGCGATATGGGATGCACCCAAGGGTGCTGAGGGAGTTGGCTGATGTGATTGCAGAGCCACTGGCCACCACCTTTGAAAACTTATGGTGATCAGGAGAGGTCCCAGGTGATTGGAAAAGGGCAAACATAGTGGCCATATTTAGGAAAGGGAAAAAAGAAAATCCAGAGAACTATAGCCTGGTCAGCCTTACCTTAGTCCCTGGAAAAATCATGGATCAGATCCTCGAGAAATTCATTTCTAAGCACTTGGAGGAGAAAAAGGTGATTAGGAACAGTCAGCGTGGAGTCACCAGGGGCAAGTCATGCCTGACCAGCTGATTGCCTTTTGTGACAAATTGGAGGATTGGGCCAGAAGGAATCTCATGAGGTTCAACAAGGAAAAGTGCAAAGTCCTGCACCTAGGACACAGCAATCCCCTGTACCGGTGCTGGCTGGGGGTGACGGGCTGGGCAGCAGCTCTGCAGAAAAGCACCTGGGGGAGACAGGGGACAAGGAGCTGAATATGACCCAGCAGTTGCCAAGAAGGCTACCGGCATCCTGGGCTGCACTGGTAGGAACGTTGCCAGCAGATGGAAGGAAGTGATTATTCCCCTTTATTCAGCACTGGGGAGGCCACATCTGGTGTCCCATGTCCAGCTGTGGGCCCCCCACTACAGAAAGGATGTGGACAAATTGGAGAGAGTTCAGCAGAGGGCAATAAAAATGGTTCAGGGACTGGGGGACATGACTTGTGAGGAGAGGCTGAGGGAAATGGGCTGGTTTAGTCTGCAGAAGAGAAGACTGAAGGGGTCTGAATAGCAGCCTTCACCTCCCTGCCGGGGGGTTGCAAAGGGGACAGAGCTAGACCATTATCGGTGGGGGCAGATGACAGGACAAGGAGCAATGGGCTCAAGTTTCAGCAAGGGAGGTTGAGATGAGATATTAGAAATAATGTTCTCAATAGGAGAACAGGTAAAACGCTGGACCAGGTTACCCAGAGAGGTGGTGCAGTCTCCATCCTTGGAGATTTTTAAGACCCAGCTAGACACAGCCCTGTCTGAGATGACGTAGTTGGGGCTGGTGCTGCTTGGAGCAGGGGTTTGGACTGGCTGTGCCCTCCTGAGGTCCCTTCCAGCCCTCGTTTTCTATGAGTCTATGATCCTGCTACAATTAGCTGAGCACCCTCTCCCTCTTTCAGGATCAGTCCATCTCCTGGCTGCCTTCCCTAGGAGCCTGTAACTTCCTGTGGCCAGCTACTCATCCTTTGCAGCTAGTCTAGGTCTCCAAGGCAGGCTGCAATCACTCCTGGCTGCCTGCAGCCGGCTGTAGTCCCTGCCAGCCGGCAGACTTTGGCAGAATACAGGGATTTCTTGCATGGGCTGCAGGTAGCAAGTAGCTGGGAAGATTATGCTATTGGCCTTATGGAAACCAAGTCAAATCTGTTAACTATGACTTTGCTCTTACAAATCTTATCCCCCTTGCTTATTCCATCTAATGCCAGCCTGGAGTGCGCAGTCCGCTGCAAGCCTTTGCCAGCCATCCCGCTGCCATGCCTTTAACCTTTCTCAAAGGGAGCAGTGAACTTTGACGCTTCCTTTAGTCAAAGGATTTGAAGCAATGAAAAATTCCCGCCAGGTGAGGCTGACGCTGATGATGGGGCCCACAGCCCTCTTCTGTACGTCTATGCCAACCAGAAACCTTCCTTAATATCCCTGTGAGCAGATGACAACTGTGTGTACAGTAGCTGTTGTTCAACTTGCTGGTTTTGCTCGGTGAAAAGAAATGTATACATTTGACGGTCGGCCTCGGTTGGTTAGGAGGCGGACGCTTCATTTTAAAATAACAAAAATGTGTAGAAGCAGGTGAGATTTATAACAATACTTCAGTACCTTTTAAATTAGATTTCTTGAGCGTGGTTTTGTTAGGAAGGCCTGTCTGCATTAACGTGCCCCAGTGAAGACGACGATCCTTCGCTGAAACTCACTGGAATAACGATGAAACTCTGTTTTGACCTTGCCGGGACTCCAGAGTCACCGACATGATTAACCACTTCCAAGGCAAAGTTTCCTTTTCGTTCCTCAAGCAGCCAAATGTCTGAATGCATGTGAAAAATTCACGGACCTTTTTCTTCATTTCCCCAAAGACATCATCAAAATAACTCTCTCGCCCCAAAATACTACCATTTAATTACTCCACTTCCCACGCAAACAAAAATCGAACATTTAAAGTTGCTGAATTACTCTGCGAAGCACACGTGATGAAAAACGTCAACGTTTACAGAAGCCTAAAGGCAAACCATTACTCAGTAGAGCATTTCCTGAGTTGTGCTCCCGTACCGCCAGGAAATGGTATTTGGGGCACAGCTCAAAGCAGCCTGGGGGTTATAGATACAGCCTCATCATGTGGTTATAGGTCCATGAGGGATGAATGCGCAGAGCCTTACACGGTTCGAAATTATGGCATGAAATCACTGGCTTTTTCCTACGCCAGCATTAATGACGTGTTTCGTTTGTCCATTGTTTTCTGATTGCTGCAGCTCTCGGGTTCTGCACGTTGACCTCTCCTTTTGCCACCCAGCAAAAGGGCTATTAACAACCAGGCACTCGCTGCCTCTGTTAATATTTCACCCAGGCGTATCTACCCCCCGCGTGGCAGCGGGAAGCGGCACCTTAGCGAGGGAGGCCAGTGGCTTCACCAGTGTCAGGGATGTTAGGAGTGTCCCACCCACTGGTTTTGGGAAACGCCAGCAGTTTTTTGATTTGCTTTAGTGGAGAGCGTCAGATTTGGGGGCTGGAGCCGTTTAGTTTCCGAACTGCATGATGTCCTTCAGAAAACCTAATGAATTTTGACAAGGATCATCAAATCTACTTAGCAAAGGAAATTACTCAGCTGGTAGCTCAAAATTAAAGTGCCTGCATATTAACTTATGGAGTTAAAAGGTCTGTCCTCTCAGAATTGAACAGCTGTTGCATAAATTTCTCCTCCAGACAGTGAGTTAATAATGTTGCCTTCATGCAAATATGAAAATAGGTGGACGGCTAGATTATCTAAAGCATTTTGGTAAGTGATGGCTGTTATAGCGCTTACTAGAGTAACCTGTAAAACTGCGCTTTGCATTGCAGTAATTTGCAGCTAGCTGGTAGGCAGGGAAAGGGGAGGGTCTGAATGCCTCTGCCATGTGTTGCTAGAATACAAAATATCCTAATGTGCCTTCTACTGAAATGACTGAATCCCGGCTCTTTCTGTACCTTGCAAATCTGCTGTTCTGCCTTTCCAGGGCCTATAAAAACCTCTCACTCCCACAGAAGGTCATTATTTGGCAGTTTGCCTGTCCTAGGGCCTAATTCAAAAAGATGTCTGGGTGAGAGCTGACCTTGCAGGATAAAGTCACAATAATGACAGCCAGGACACGTCTACAATGCCCGTTCCTTCACTGGGATCGGAGAGCTATGTCCTCAGCTGTGCCCTAGTCAGGGAGTATTATTTTCATGGCTTGTTTTTTCAGTGCAAATGGAAATATTTTAGTTTGGGAACATTGCCACTGGAGTTGCAGTCCAAACACGTCATGCTCCCCTTCCTCCCCTCGGGGTCCCGCATTGGACCGCAGCTCCTGCCATGGCCACAGTCTTCCCTGGTAAAGGCGGGAGGTGCAACAGGGCAGCCCCTTGTCATGGCCCCGACAGCAGATGCCATCCCGCAGGGAGCCAGGCCTAGAGCAAGGGTTCCCATGTCGTCATTTCCAAACCAGAATATTTCTGTCTTTAACGGGGCTTTTTTGATGAAAATGAAAACTTTTGGCCAAAAATGTGTTGCACGCATGCACGCTGTGTTCCACAAACGATGGCGTCCTGCGTGACAGAAGCCACTGCTTCGGCTAAGGTCGTGCCTTGAGAGCAGGCGGGCCGCGGAGAGGCATAACTGGTTGTATTTGAGGCTGCGTCATTGGCCACAATCACTAGAAATGACAGACGATTCCTCCCACTGTACTTAGCAAAAGCATCCGTTGCTGTGGTGCTAGGAGCCAACGGGTACAGCCGAAGACATGTCTCTGTCAGTGCGAACGCGGCCTGCCCCGGTGCGACGGGCTTGTGGCATGGGTCGTCGGGTCCTCTCCTGCCAGACGGACTCAGGCACAGTAATCTCCGGGGGTGACTTACTGAAATGCAGCCCACAGTGCAGCAAGTGAGATGGGCAAGGGGGAAAGGACATCCATAAAAGCATGTCCTTATTGTGGAATAAAAAGGGGTCCGTGTCTTTCTTGCTTCGTGATTCGTGTGCAATGGGGGTGTCAAATGCACAGCCCATGGGCCAGTTCCAGCCCGTGGAGCTGGTCTTTCCAGCCCACCAGGCTACCAGTGAGCCACCAGAAGTTGGAGAGTGGCCTGCTGCAGGACAGTCCACGGCCCTTGGCTCTGGTGGAGGTGGCAGTCAGCAGCAGCAGGGTGAGCAAAGGCTGCTCAGAGAATCATAGAGAAATTGGGCAGGGAGGGACCGCCAGAAGCCTCTAGTCCAGCCTGCTGCCTGAGGCGGCGTGATCCCAAACCAAACCATCCCATACAGCCCTGGTCACTGTCCAGACACTTTGCCCACCGGTGCTGCTGCAGCTAGCTGCCTCCTGGATCTGGCCCGCTTGGAGCCCCACGGTCTGGATCCAGCCCGGGGCACAAAGTGAGTCTGCCGCCTCTGCCGTACAGCATTTCTGTGGCTTAATGAGGTCAAAGTCAGTAGATTTCCCACCAGGGAATGCAAAAGAGCTCCTTGGATGGTTTCGGGATGGCTGTGTTGGCTCAGCGCAGCTTTCCCCGTGGTTCCCAGCGCAGGGGTTCACCAGACTGGCAGCAGCGGTGACCTCGGTTTTTCCTAGTTATTTCAGTGCAATCCAAGGCTGTTTCAGCACCCAGCCCTGGAAGAGAGGCGGCTCAAAGACAGGTGACTAAAATCTCCTCCACGCCCCCTGTTACAGCACTGAGCCCAGTTTACCTGGACTTAGACTATCGAGGCCTTAAAGCATTGCGCAGAAACAAAGGAAATGCGATTTGAGCAGAAACCAGTTCTGTCTGGCTCCCCGAACGCTCTCTCGACTGCCGATCCCATGTGTTGATTGCAAGATCACCGTCTGTGACAAGAGGCGTCAGAGACATTGGAGGAAGGGTCGCTCGCTAGGAATTACGTTCATCTCTATTCTCCGTCTCTATGGTCTTTGTATTTTGTCTGCGATAGCAAAAAAATACAGTCAGAAATCTAGATCTCATTTACATTTGTGTAAATTCATTTACATCTCATTTAGCCCATTTACATTTGTGTCAGACTCTTTAGACCAGTGCACTCTACCCTGAGCTACTCGGTCAAGCACTTTTCTGCCACAATTAGGGCAGAGAGGAGGGAAGTGATTGCTACATATTCTCCTTTTTGTCCCCAAAAAACAGCTGCTGGAAATCGGAGTGTGCATCATATGCAAGGATTACGGTTAGAGCAGTTTCTGCCATTTGGTGGGCAAAAGTGAAAGTAAATTCTGGGCGCGTCTACGCGTTCATTAATGTGCCATAGACATCATGCATTTAGTTTACTACTTCCTTAATAAAGGACTAACTAAATGCATAGCACCTGAAGTTACTGTGCAGTAGTGCCAGCGCACAGTTATTTTGTGACGCTTACTGTGCTTTAGCCTAGTAACACTGCTCAGTAGGCGATTAGCACGGTTTCTGCCATGACACACTACTGTGCAGTGTCGTAAGGCCATGCGGATGTGCCCTCTGTGCGTGATTCACAGGGAGCAGAAACATGATCAGGCTCAGCTCCCTCCCTCACTGCTGCTACTTGGTGTGCGCATCTACTCGTGCATTTCATTTGGGATCGGTTTACTCCTGGAAAGGCGTCTACACATTCAGGGAAGTGGGAACAGATTTGCTGTTGATGGCAGCAAACTGCTTCCGCTTCCTGCCACCACCGGCGGAGGGGGCTCTAGGCTCCCGTTGGGTGCTAGACCCAGGACTGGCAGGGAGCACTGGCCAGGACTGGGACTTTACACCTTGCCCCCAGGGTGCTGCCTGGTACCAGGGTGGGGACAATGTCCCTCTGCCCCAGCAGCTGGGAGCTCTTGGCCCTGGCTCCCTGATCAGTGGCAGGGGACTTGGAAAGAGCTGCAGGGGAGGGGCAGGTCCCAGTTCTTGCTGCTAGCTGCCCCGTTGGCAGATTGAGACCTACCTCACCCATGAAGCTCTTTCTAAGCCCCATGCCTTGGTCACCGGACTGGGGTCTGGGTTTAAGACCTGCCCCGACCAGGACAGTTCCCAGCCCTCACTCCCCGGTCGCGATCTCAGAGCGGGGGCTGGGAGCAGGGGGACATAGCTGCTGCTTGGGCCCCAGTGGCAGAGCCCACCCTGGCAGCAGGCAGTTCCTGGGGCAGGGAGCAATCTCCCACCCCGGTGGAGGGCTGACCAGGAACAGATTTGCTTCTGGTCAGGCGTCTACACGACCACTATTGCACCGTTACTAATCACAAGTAAATCTGCTACTTGCGTTTGCAGGTAGCACCTTCGCTTGCGGTTAGCAAGATTAACTCTGTAGTAAGCACGTGCGCATGTAGTTGCACGTGCTTACTGTGCAGCAAACTGTGCTACTGTGCAGTTAAGCATCTCACCCCGTTACTACAAGGAAAGGTCTTTTCCCCCCTTCGTTCTGCCTTTTATAAACAAGGTATGTATCTTATTCTGGTGCTGGTTTTTGGTTGGGCTAAGGACCTGAGCAGGCCACGTTCTTTGAGTAGCGATGATACCTTTTATTAGACCAACTGAGTAGTTGGAAAAAATTTCCTTGGCAAGCTTTTGGGCACAGTCACCCTTCGTCAGGCATGGGGAGTCTCTGCTGGGCTGCGACTCCAAGAAATGAAAACTTTTCATGTTCATGGAGTCTCCAAACAGCAGAGTTTCATTTCTTTTCACTTCTTGGAGTCTCAGACCAGCAGAGACTCCCCGTGCCTGAAGAACGGTGACGGCGCCCGAAAGCTTGCCACGACCATTTTTTCCCAACTACTCCGTTGGTTTAATGAAAGACATCACAGCTACTCAAAGAGCCTTGCCTGTCTTATTCTGGGGCATACTGCGTGCAAGATTATCTGGTAACTCAGAATACATCAGGTGGAGGAGCTGAACAAGGAGCTTGCTTTGGAGTACGCACTTAAAAAGTATTGCAAGCATCTTTCGTGAGCTTGTGACGAGCCAGGTAGGACGAGTGGCTGGGAAGGGAGAGATGTGTCGGGGTTGCCATCCGAGGACACGATTAACTCCGTGGAATCGTCCCTTCCAGCACCGGTGCTATTCAGACCCTTGCAGCGCTGCTGCGGGGGTCCGACAAGGCCATGGGAAAGGTGTCCAAAGAGCGGCTCGTTTGCTTTTACTCCTCAAACTCTAAAGCAATGCATAATAGCACTAATGATCTCCGACTGGAGCACTTCCCGTGGAATTAACCACCCTCGACTCATTCAGCCGTTCATTAATCCCTCAGAAGTGCCCAGCACATCGATCATGATTACTTAATTAAAGCAAAGTTACCAGACAATTATGGTGGTCAGGACAGTGCAAGACAGCAAATGAGTCTCGTAGAAGCTGAGAGTCTGAAATGGCTGGGGACGAGCTGCTGGTTCTCCGGGGTCCCCGATGGCAGGCCAGAGGCGGAAGCAGAAAATTGGGATCTCTGGGGTGATCCAAGCCCCAGCATCAGAAAAATCCCACCGGAGACCAGCAGTCAAGGAGCGGGTAGGCAGCACTGCCCCTTTCAACAGCTCCTTCTCCATTTTGCCTTCAAATCCGGACCTGGCACAGCTGAAATGGGGCCTAATATAGGTTAAATTCATGCTGACGGATGCTATCAATCAGTGGAGTAAAAAGGAACCACGCGCCATATGTTTGGGGAATTCATGTTACGTGCCCTAATTAAAGGGAGGCCCGGCGAGTTAGAAATCCGGCTACTCATTGGAAGCGCACTGAACGGGATACGGTCCCGTGGCCGTCATGGTCCTGGACATCAATACGTCTATAATGAATTTTATTGAAGGGCAGGACCCTGTTACTCAGACAGTGATGTCTCTAAAAACGCCCATCGCTTCGTGCCTCGAAAGTAATAATGTTGGATACCCATTTTTTTTTTTACATTGCTAACTGGAAGCACGCAGGTAACCGGTTCCTCTAGGTCTCCAGGATAGCTTGACACACGTGTTGGGTTTAAAGGCTGATTTCAGTGAAGCTGATGTGTTGGGTTCGGTAAGTAAATGCAATAAACCACGTTAGAAATCCTGTGAAGACCAGAGCGCAAACGCTGGGATCCAGGTGGCTGCAACGCGCTGCCCGCTGCGTGGCAATCTCTGCTGACCCAGATTTTGCTGTCAGAAGGAAGGCGTTCCCAACGGCGCAGGCTGCTGCCGCCTCCTGATGCCTGCTGGAAACATCCAGAGCTCCTCCGGGAGCCTCGGGCGCTGCGAGGAGCGAGCAAGAGCCCGCACGCTTCTCCTGGGAGCGACAGCGGCGCAGCCTGCAAACCTGCCCGGGGTGTTTCCCCAGCTTCGCCCCGCGCTGCTGTCTCCCTGCCTGCGCACAGTCAGCACCGCCTGCGAGCGCCCGTCAGTGGAGCGGACAACTTTGCAATCAGTGCTGTGTTGGTTGAAGTCGGTCGTGTTTTGGCCCAAGTAGAAAACTGAAAAATCGGAGCCGGGGGGAGGTTTTGCGAAGACCCAGTACATTTCCCAAGGTTTTGCCCCCTCCGCTAGCTGCCCGTCCCATTCGCAGGCCTGCATCAGACCATCGCCACGGTACCGGGGTAGCTGGCGTTGGCCGTCTCCCAAATTTGCAGCTCGTCTTGTAATTTTGCATTCTAGCTGTGCCCTGTAGTTTCTTTTAAAATGCACATCAGAGGCGCTGAATAACACAGGAGCCTTGTCTCCATAATATAGGCGCTTGGCATCGCAGGGGCACGGGTCTCAACATTTGGGCCTTAAGGTCTGTGGGCTGATGAGCGCGGCCACCGCCCCGATCCCTTATTGGGTGCCTCTGTCTGCGGCCGCGATCCCAATAACGATCAAAGATATAGAGGAAGCAATTAATATTCCTCCGAAAGGAAAGTGTTCGCACCTGCTGGACCTCCGCTGGGCTGGTGACGGGAGCGGTGAGGAATCAATACGTTCAGCAGCTGCTGCTCCGGTTGCGGCGCGTTGCGAGGGCGAGGCTGCCCGCCCGGCTGCTGGGCCAGACCCACGCTCGACTCGCGTCTCGCGGGGAGGATGACCGTCTGCTGCACGCTGTCTCCTGCGCCCCGATGGCCGGGATAGAGAAACAAACCTGCCCACGCTTGAGGAAGCAGCAGCCCCACCACGTCGCTGCGGCAGCCACCGAGACTACCTGGCAACTAGCAGGCGTGCTCAGCGGGGGCAAATTCATTCAAATCATCTCCCCAGGAGCCGTGTCTGAGGACCGAATCCCCGTGTCTGGTGTGTCAGGCTCCCCGGGGATCCGGCTAGACCCTGGGCCCCCCGAGCAAGGCGGCGGGCAGGGCAGCCCTGGCAAACACCCCTCCTCTCCCTTGTGCAAGCACATCGTGAAACGGGGGGTTTGATGCATTGTTACGAAGGACGCCTACGGACCCGTCGCACGTGTACCCGGCTCACTAGTAGACGACCGCTTGCTCCCGGGTGCCGCCTCGTTTGCACCGAACGTAACCAGGAGCTAAGTGCTTGAAAAGGTCGGGCTTGAAAGCGCCATCAAATATTTAACGTGTTTCGTGCTCTGACCTATTTTGCTTTCAAGCCTTAGGAAGCTGGACAGTACCTCCTAGTGGACACACCGAGCCCAGGCGTGGAGCTTGTCCAAAAGGGTGGGCCGAGGGACACGGAAATGCCCGAAGCCTCCGGTCCAGACGAACAGGTCCTTGGCTCCCGAACGCCGCGGGCTTGGGAGGGAGCAGGACGTGGAGTCGTTGTTTCGCAGGCGGCGAAGACGGGGACGTCCTCGCACTGGACCGAGGACACGGAAACACGAGGGGCTGCGCGTTCGGGTTGCTCTTTGCCGAAATCTCTGAGCGAACTGTGCTCCTCCCCAGAAGTCACGTCTGCCACCAGGAGAAAAGCAAACGTTTTCCGGTCAGAATCTTCGCCGGTCGGGAAAAAACATCACATCGATCAGGAACGAGGTATTACTGCGTTTAAACAAAAAATCGCCAGTGCTCCTGCTTTCGAAGCCATTACGCGTGGTTGTCGGAAGTGTTTCTTTCAACGGACGCAGCGCGGTCACTCTCCCTTCAAACGTTTGGGAGGAGAGGATTTAATTTAGGTTTAATTCCCGCGGTAATGACTATGTTACGCCACTTGCAAGCATTCGCTATGCGACGTTTCTCCCTCCGATCATATCCCTTCCTCCCACGAGCTCTGTAACAGCCACAGGGGATGAAGGGCTCAGGCAGGACCTCTGCATTGCCAGAGCTGCAGGTTTTATTTTTATACGCCTTTCCCACAAACACGACGCAAGCAGCAGCCTGCGGCTTGGAACACCTCGGACGATAAAAATAAAACCATTCGTCTGTCAGACTTCTCCGAACTCGTCTGAACTCTCCGACGGACCCAGCATCCTCTGAGCTCCTGAAAGTCCTTCACCATTTTTTTCTAAGATACAAGCCTGCGGGAAACCGGTTCACAATATTACACCGGAGGACCCGAAGGACGTTGTGTAGCGAAGGGCAAGGGGCCTATGAACATGTTTCTTAATTTAGGAATAGAGAGGGGCCTAGAAGGGGAAAAGGAACTTTCTCCAGAAAGCAGGAGAGGAAAAAAGCCCCATAACTGTTGCCGGATTTGCAGCACGACGCGGCGAGTATCTGGGTTCCCTCGAGGTCGAATAACCCAGACGGCTGTTACGGCAAACCTCTCTGCCCGAGCCTCAGCGCCCGAGTTGTGGTTTGGTAACCGTGTCTCGGCGGCCCCGACAAGTTTGCTCTTGATCCGTCCTGACTTTGTACCGCTGCCTGACTCGCTCTCCTTTCTTTGCTACACTGATGTTCCTCCCTGTCCCGCAGGCTGTGGGCAGAGTGGTCCTGCACCAAGCGAGCCTTTCCTTCCAGCCAGCTCTTTGTGGCCGGGCCATATTTTTGCTCGCTTGACAGACCCCACGCCGCAAACCGGCTCGGAGGCCCCTGGCAATCGGCCGCTCTCGGATAGGTTTTGCACGCGTGCGATCAGCCTCGCCACGTGCATCGACGGGGTGGAAAAGCGGGCGAAACCCAGTCTCGCCTCTCAGTAAGTCAGGCCCGAGGACAAGAGCGGGGTTACTGAGCAGCCGCTCTCCTCGTGACAGATGGTGGCGTTATGAAAGGGTCGGGAGGGGACTTGTCACTGATCCTCTGTTTCTTGATTGCAGACGGGTCGGATCGAACCGAACCACCCCAAGGTCTGCGGCCACCAAGGCAACGTGCTCGACATCAAGTGGAACCCGTTCATTGAGAACATCATCGCTTCTTGTTCGGAGGACACGTCGGTGAGTACAAACCCTGTGAACTGAGGGCTCCTCCAGGGTATAGATTTCAGCGGGAGATGAGTGTGAACAGACTGTACTTCCCTGCCTGGTGCCATCACTTTGGCAAGCTAATCGGGTGCTCCTGGATCGGTCTCTCGCTCGTTAGCAGGCATCGTTAGCCCTCCGGGGAGCTTAGCAGGGAAGGTACCCCCCCGTGAATCCACGCAGGGCGTTCCTCTCTCCGTAAGTATAACCCTACGTGCTTGGGGCACGAGCTCCCACGGCTGCGTGTGTGTGTGTGGTGCAGAAGAGGTGTGTTTTCAGCTCCAAAGGGATGCGTGCAAAGAGAGGAGGAGGAGGAGGAGACCGGCCGTGCGACTCCGCAGCGATTTGGAGGAGGCGGCGAGTTAGTTCTGTCATTTCGCATTGATTCTTCCCCCCCACTTCGTTCTGTTTGGTTTGCGCGGCTATCGGGGTCCTTAGTCATCCTCCCCGGAGCAGACGAGGGCCCAGGGCTCTTCCACAAGACAGGAGATGAAAGGCGGGGGGATTTGGCGGGCAGCAGGAAGGAGTGGGCTGGAGCCCCGGGGGAAGCAGAGGGATGAAAGGGGAGACGGTCATGGGTGGAGGGAGGGAGGGAGGGAGGGCTGGAGCGGCGGCAGCAACGCAGCTGGAATTTATTTGGTGAGACGACTTAGCGAAGGGATTTAGCGTGCCGGCCGCTTGCGGCTCTCCGGCCTCTTCATCTGTCACGGACAGGCCACGTGGGACCACGGTGACCCGGGAGGGGACGCCCTCAAACATCTGGCCGCCGCACTGGGGAACATGCTGTCGTTCCGGTCCGGCTCGTGAGAACGCCCTCGACCAAAGCTTTCCCTCCCGACCACCTCCGCCCTGTCCCTCCCGAGCCCGTAAGGGTCCAGCTACGTTCTGCAGATCCAGTCCCTTCCTCTCCTGCAAGAGCGGGGCAGGAAAACGGGAGAGCCCGCCCCCGTCCCAGCCCCCCGGCATCTTCCATCCGACGGGCTCTGAGCGTGCACCTCCAGGAGCGGAGGGCACTTCCCGCGAAGGAGGCAGGTTGGCAGTCAGGGCCGCGGCTCCTGGACACCAGGCACTGCCGCGAGGAGGGCGACAGCGCCGGAGGGGCGTCTGCTTCTGGGATGCACGTTGCCAGCTAAGTAGTTTGCTTCGGCAAATCCCCCGGCAAAAGAGAGGTGCCGCGGGTGTAGCCGGACCCTTCCTGCTTTGCACGTGCGAGGGGCTCTGTGCGGCGAGCTCTCTGCGGGTCTCCAGCTGACGTCTGGCCGAAGCAGCTCCCTCTGCTACTCAGCGACGTCACGCGTTGCCGGCGTCCTAGCTTTCCCTTTATGTCCCCGCGCTGCAGATGTTCCCCCCCAACGGCAGTGCTCAGATTAATCCCCTCGTCAGCAGAGCGGCGGCAGCGATGCTAACGATGCAACGGTCGCGGTGAGAGAAGAGGGGCCTGGCAAGCTGCTGAGGCAGGAGCTAGGTCGTGTCTGTTCGGCTGGCGTCGAAGGCTGCGCTTTTGCTTTCGGGTTGCTAAAGTTTCCCCCTTGAACGGCGACAACCGGCCATCGCCCACAGAAACCTGCGCCTCGGCCCCCCCCAGCAAAACCCAGAGCCCGGGACGACCTGGGGTGGAACGGGGTGCCGTTCTGCCTCGATACGCCTCGCTGCATCATTATATATCATCGTCTTAATGTCTCGTCCTCTGCTCCTAGTTCAGCGCGCTGGCATTTTTTATTAACTGAAACCTTGTCGGGAGGCTTTGGACTGAGGGGAAAATATTCAGATCGCAGCCATGAATCACTGAAAGCTGTCTCCCTCTTTAAATTATAACCAATTTCATACCATCAGCTCAGAATATTGAGTGTCTGGAGGGTACGTTGTGATCCATCACGGCCAGTTCATTGAAACCCAGGAAATCAAGGTAGTCACCCGCAGCCCCTAGGTAATGGTTCTCCTCTTGGTTTTTGGTCTTTTTTCATTTTAGAGAAGAACAGTCATTCTGGTCACCATTTTGTGATGCAGGCACTCGGTCTGGTCTTGGTTGAAGCTCAGCAGACATCCGGGATCTCCAATGCCTACTGTATGGGTTTTGGGGAACCTGTTATAATACGGAAAGGAAGTTTGGAAGCAGTGCTGTAGCCTTTCCCTCTGGGACGTGGTCTAATAGATGTCCGTGGCTTGCACTTTCCAGATGCCGCGCTGCTAGGAGGCATGAGAGTTGCTGACGACATGCCGGTCAGGTTCCTGTACAGGGCCAGCTGCTTGGCACCAAGACTCTGCTTTTCATGTATTGAATGAACGAACCCGTGTGATACGACGTCCTGCCTCCTGGCACGTTATGGATGCAGAGCTCGGGTTTGATGTTGCAGATGCAGCGCATCGTGGAGTACCATTCACCGTAGCAGTTGCATTTGCTGCACCGTAGCAGTTGCTGCTCCCTCGTTGAACTTCCTTGAACATCGTTTTCCGTAGGGACGTCCCTTGGAGGAACACTATTTCTTTTTCTCATTTGCTAACGTAGTCCATGTAGCAAGCCCTGCCTAACAGGCTGTAGTAACTAGTCTGACCACTGCAGCCCATTTCCAGGAGCTAAGCTGCCCTTCTCAGAGGGTCTCCATTGCACAGCTCACCCCAGAAGTTCAGTGGTTTATGGCACAAGCTTAAATTCAAATGTCTCACTCACGGGGAGAGGCGGAGACCTCATATGACACGTGCTAAACCGACCAAACAGAAAACGTTTCCCCTGGAGAGCCCTGTCTGGCTGCCTCTGAAAGTTTAGTGGTGCAGTGGGCTAACTAAGGGATGCTCAGGGATTTTATGGACCCTGCTTGCATGGTCAGCCTTGGTCTGATTGCTGTCTCCCAGCTTGTTTAATGGTGAATCACCTGTAGTCTGACTATAGGTATATAGACTATAGCTCCATAGTCTGGAGAAGAGAAGACTGAGGAGTGATTTAACAGCAGCTTTCAACTACCTAGAGGTTGTTTCCAAAGAGGACGGAGCTGGGCTGGTCTCAGTGGGGCAGATACAGGACAAGGAGCAATGGGCTCAAGCTGCAGCAAGGGAAGTCGAAGTTGGATAGTAGGGAAAACTGTCTCATCAGGAGGGCAGTAAAACGCTGGAGTAGGTTACCCAGGGCGGTGGTGCAGTCTCCATCCTTGCAGACGTTTAAGACCCAGACGGACAAAGCCCTGGCTGGGCTGATGTAGCTGGAACTGGCCCTGCTTTGGGCAGGGGTTGGGCTAGATGTGGCCTCCTGGCGTCCCCTCCAAACCAAATTTTCTATGATACTAGGAACTGGTACTGGATTACCTAATCTTCAGCGGGCAGGCAGCGATTCAGGTTGCTCGCTTCCTGCGTAGCCGATCCAGCCGTAGCTCAGAGCATTTGGGAAGAAACAAGGCGTGCACTGGGCATCCGTCACCCGCTGCTCTCTCAGCCCCTGCACTGGCTTTTGTTCTTGGCAGCTGGGTCTTTTGCTTTGATGTGCGGGAAGCAAGTGCAAGGTTGCTGATCCCTGACCCTCAGAGAGTAGTGAGAAGGTCCCTGGATAATGTCTGCTTATTACCTAATCAGTTGGACTGCGCCTAGCTCCGGTATCTGTTTCCATTAGGTATCATTTAAGGGTGCTTTAGGCGTCCTCTGACTCGGGGATGTATTACAATGCTTGCATCATGTGAGGGATAAACTGCTTAGAAATGCCATTGATCCATTACAGATTCAGTATGCAAGGTCGAAGGCAGCGTGCATGGGGCCGGGCTGCCCAGCTCCTCTTGCAGTTAGCCGTGCCCTGCGGGAAGAAGCTGCCTGGCCCTTGGAAGGAGAAGGACAAGTTGCGAGAGAGAAGGATTTGGAGGAGGCATCAGAAAATCAGCCCATTGGCCTGCGGTTCGAATGCAAGCTGCAGTAGCTGCACCTCAGGAGCTTATTTAATAAAGAGCCCCTTGCCTTCCCGAAGCACCGACTCATCTTGCATTATTACCCAGTCCGTGGAACAGGAGATACGGTGGCAGGGAACAGGTCACTGAAAACCAATGCAAGGGAGAGGGCAAGCGTGCGATTAACATGCAGACAAAGCTGTGCCCGGGAGCAGGGCGAGCAGACCGCCGGGAGAGACGCAGGCTAGCAGGAATGCATTTCAGACGGAAGTCTTGCTCAGCCTGGGAGCGGAGGGAAGAGCTGAGTCTGCATGCACAGATGACCCGGCAGGACGACGTCTGGCAAAATCCCAGACTTAGCAATGGGATTATTTATTCCAGAGAAAAGAAGATGGAAGGGAAGGCGGGAGGTTAATAAACAGTCTTCAAATGCCTGAAGGTTGGCTATACATAGGATGGTGATTGATTAGCCTGCGTGGCCGCCGGGAACGGGACCAGAGCAGGGGTCTTAGCTTGCAGCAAGGGAAACTGAGATGAAGGAAAGCTTTCTCAATGTGAGGGTGGCTGAGCAGAGCAGGCTACCCAGACAGGATGTACCCATTCTCAAGAAAGATGCATTCAAGGGAGAGCAGAAATGGAAGCAGCTTTTCAGCTGCAGTGGATGATCGGGGGAATGGTAAGATTGTTTTATGGGGGGAAAAATTAGTGTTTGGGTCATTTAGCCTAGAAGAGTGAAAGGGCTTGGGCACGCAGTACGTTTATACTGCTAGCATGGGCAGTTTGGCGCACCGATGTAAATTATATCAGGATTTCGGCTCAGCTGCTTGAAGGTGGTTTTATTTCGGTGCCTCGCCACTGCGGGGTGGGGGAGCAGGACGTAGTTTCTTTTCCTGGAGCACGTGGCTGTCCCGGGACAGCTGCAAGCACGCAGGACTTGAACTGGTAGAGTTACCCATGATTTCTCTCGGGATAATGATGCCTCTGATTCGGGTAGAGCTGGCGTGCCGCGGCTGTGATGGTCCAGGACACGCCTGGGAGGCAAGTCAGATCAGCAGCTGCAAGTGGTGAGCAAGTCTTCGAGTAAACCGAGGCCGTGCCTGGGCTCTGAGCCATTGAGCCGAGCACTGGAAGAAGCCACGATGCATTGCTAGCGATGGGGAACGCACGGCCTGGCTTGACCAGGGCAAAACCATTCACTGGAAATGTGATGTCAAGATAAGCCATCAAGCCACCAGGCCACACTGCCATGAGACCCCGTTGCCGCACCTCGGGGCAGTGCTGCGAGCTCCGGGTGCCTACGGGCATCACCCAGCTTCAGAAGTGGGCCAGAGCAAACTGGGCCAGGCTTTAGAGGGATTCCCAGGCATCGAAGTAGTGGCTCCTACACTCCTCTTACTGCAGGAGAAGGAGGAAAGAGGCCATCCAGGGCCACGATCCCAAGCTGCGACAACTCCTATGCAGGCGCGCGGCATGAAGCATCGGGTTGACTGCAATGCATGCCACCAAGGAGAGCAAGGCATCGGTCTGCGGTCCTCCGAAGCCCTCCAGGTGGGTCTTGGGAAACTCGGAGCCGCTAAGGAAATGCCCGGAGCAACGTTTGTCCAGACGCGTATAGGGCTGGACAACTCTCTTTTCAGATTCTGTGTGCCCCGCTCAGAAAGCCTGCGAGACCCGGAGGCAGCGAGGGCATTTTCAGAGTCCCAGGAAGAAGCATCCCCGGCGCCAAAGACCATCGCAAGACGTCCCAAGCGTCTGCAGTCCCGAAGCGTGGAGCACCTCAGTAAGTGACTTGGGAGAAAATCGGAGACAGGTGGGATCCCAGCGCGTGGGACAGAGCCCGGGCTTCAAGGTGGCGGACCCTCCGGGCAGGCTCGGTGAAGCAGGACGCAGGGCTCTGTCGAGACGCTCAGCGGGCCGGAGCCGGGGAGAGCATTTGAAGTCATGGCCCTGGGGCATCATAAAGAGCTAATCCTCTCCCAGGGAGTGATGAGGATTTTACTACAGGCCTAATTTCACCATCTATAACTTACACACCATGTCCTGCCCTGTGCCTGTCTTGCTAATAGACCTCTCTGACGGTCGTTCCATTTTAGCGCGGCGTTGTAATTAATCTATCGCTATCCAGCCCCCGTCCATACGTATCCGTCACCTCCTCGTGCCCATGACGGGTATTCAATCTTCTGCCTGACACCTGTCCTGAAAGGAGCCCGATGCATTATATGAGATTGCAAAAACAAGAAGCAGCAAAGGGACCTCCGCTTCGCGGTTCCTATTCCCATGGGTTGGGTAAGGTGTGGTATTGCAGAGCACAGGGCATTGCTGTGAATATGATTTGTGCCAGGCCATAAATGAATGTGGTGCTTTGCAAACAGGCTGGGAATGGGTGTGAAATCCAGTGCAAGCCAATGGCAGTTGCTTTGTGTTGCTTTTCCACATCCACTGAGGCATATCCCGAGCTGGTTGGGTTGGCGGGGAAGGTTGCAAGTAATAGGTTTTTGGCTGGCAAGCACAGATGCATCACAACACAAATGGGAACTGTATGTCCCGATGTAAACTTTCTCAGCCCCAGGCTGGGAGCAGATGAGAGACTGGCACCTCCTGACTAGCCCGAGGTGATAGGAGTTATGATTTTAGAGAAGCTCCGTAACGGGAGACCGAGGGGCTGGGAATTGGGAAATGGGCCCTCAGGCAGCAGTTAGTTAATAGTAGCTGTTAATCAGTCACTCGGAGAGAAACGAAAAGCCTGCAGACGCTCATAGAAACACGGGAAATGAGGGTTAGCAGGGAGGTCACGTCTAGTGCAGCCCCCTGCTCCCAGCAGGACCAGCCCCAGCTGCATCATCCCGGACAAGGCTTTGTCTGCCTGGTCTGCAACACCTCCAAGGATGGAGACCGCACCACCTCTCCGGGTAACCTGCTCCAGTGCTTCACCATCCTCCCTGTGAGAGGTTTTCCTAATATCCAACCTCAACTTCCCTTGCTGCAGCTTGAGCCCATTGCTCCTTGTCCTGTCGTCTGCCCCCACGGAGACCAGCCCAGCTCCATCTTCTTTGCAGCCCCCTTGCAGGGAGGTGAAGGCTGCTGTTCAATCCCCCTCGGTCTTCTCTTCTGCAGACTCGCTCACGTACTGCTCCACAATAAAACTTGGTGTTAGCTCTTCTTATTCTGTATGTGCCTGCATTTTATAAACCCAGCAATCTCCATGGCAGTCACCCCAAAATATTTAGTCTAAGCGCCTGGTATCAGCTTCCTCGGTCACTGCCTTTGATTTCCATGCTTTCCCATTAGCTTGAGAATAGCTCTCCATCGCACAGATTTTCAGATGCTCTCCGTACCACCGCGCTCTTCCTTCGGTCCTCTCAGTCCCACCGTCGTACCTCTGGCTGCAGGGCAGACTTGTGTTGAGCTGCCAGGTGGGGGAAAACCCTGAGTGCAATGGTGTAGTGGTCTGATCTGAGCTGTAGCAGCAGATGTGAAGTAAGTGCCGCTCTTGTGACACCAGCGTCCAAGCATTTGAGCAGAGCTCAGAGTTGCAGCACGTCTGAGCCATTGCTTGTCTCCGTTGGGGTGGTTAAGCAGCACACAGGATGCCGGCCTGAGTTAAACCAACGCCTTAGGTTTACCCAGCGTGTCTCGCGATGCCGGTTTCTGAGTGTCCCCTACTACCGCGACGCTCTGCAGAAAAAGGAATCAAGACACGCTCTTTGACTGAACTAGACAGAAGTGGAGTGGCTCATGCGGGGCTCAGACTCACACCAGTGCCCTACGACAGAGACGAAAAGAGTTGTACCCCCGTTAGAGATCTCTCTCAAGCCATTTCATTAAAGAGGAGAGAAGTCTTCAAAGAACCTCGTCTTCCCCTGCCCGGTGCACCCTTTATCTTCCAAATGTTTCTTCCTGGGTTTTGTCTGATACCCTCGGCAGTGGTGCAGGCCTCAGAAGCACTCAGTGTTGCCCTGACTCTGCTCGTACGAAAGGCAATTACCGTTTAGCAGCCATCGGGGACCCTGTTTAATGAGGCCCGTGCAACTGCGAATCCCCCTGCAATGCAATGGCCTCTCTGTGCTGCTTCCCATCCTTGGAGAAGTGGCGTAGGCCAAGCGCGCTGCTCTGCCTACACCCAAGTCAGCGGTGTGACAGCAGGGACCGGTCGAGGGTGCGCACGGGTGTTTACAGCTTTGTGAATGCTAGCTGCGGTTCAGGCAGAGCAGACCTTCACAGTACCTGAAGGGCGATTACAGGGAGGATGGAGATGGCTTTTTCCCTGTGGCTCTGCAAGACTAGGAGCAATGGCCTCAAGCTGCAGCGGGAGAAATTTAGGTTGGAGATTAGAAGAGGGGTCGGGCATTGCAATAAGCACCCAGAGAATTCGTGGATCCTTGGAAGTCGTCGCGAGCAGCTCAGATGGGTTAGTTAGGGATGGTCCTGCCTTGAGCAGAGGGCTGAACTAAATGACCTTGCGAGTCCCTTCCGGCCTGACTTTCCTGCGGTTGCGGCGATCGGATCGTGCAAAGGCACAATCATTCCTTGAGGATTTCAGTCGGTGATTGAACGCTGCACCCCAACCGCCTCGACTGCCATCCGCGGCGTCGATCGCTCTGCCCTGCCAGGCCGAGATCAGGGGCCGGTCCTGCTTTGAACCGAAGCTGCGTGAGTCACGAGCGTCCCTTTTAACTCCGTGTTAAATGGCAAAAGGAGGGTATCACATAACCATCTTCCTCAGCCTGCCACCGTAGTTCAAGGCTGCCCATCAGGCGGCTCCTACCAGCAAATGGGCAACGGCTTGCACAATACTCGCTCCCCAGATACGACGGTTCGTCAGGATGGTGTGCCCAGCTACGGCGGCACAAACAGCCTGAACTATATTGCTGCCGCTATCGCTGTCCAGCAGTTAATCTTTCAAGAAGACTAAATCTTGAGGTCCTTAGTTCTGGTTCTCCAGGGGGTCTCTTGCGAGGTGGGGTTTCTTTCCCCCGGGGGTGTGCGTGTGTGCACGTGCACGTGAATGAGTGGTATATCTTTCAGGTGCTGGTTTTTCAGGGCTCTCCTGTATCTTTTTACCCAGTAAAAAGCAGCATTACTTTTCACTTTGCATTACGGGCACCAGGTGCACACCAGGTCCTCTTTGCCGGCCGGGACACCCTGTTGATGCCATTGCAGTTCCCTCCCCCGGCTTGGAGGACTAGACCCGCCAGCCCATCTCGACAGAAGAGATCCAAGGTTTTGCCTTCCCAGTGCCAGCCAAAATTTGGGGAGCGGGTGGGGGACACAGGAGATGGGAGGAGGGAATGCAAGCCCACCCCATAGCATTTGGGGATCCCGATGATCTCCCTGGGAAATGCCCGGGGGGGGCTTAGCGAATGCAGACTCGGCGGAGCGAACGAGGCTCTCGTAGGCCTCTCCGACCGGGGCAGCGGTGTCTCCTCCCGGTAACCTTTGCTCTCCCTGTCCTTTCAGGTTCGAATTTGGGAAATTCCAGACGGAGGCTTAAAGCGCAACTTGACAGAAGCCGTGCTGGAGCTGTATGGGCACAGCCGACGGGTCGGGCTCGTTGAATGGCACCCGACCACCAACAACATCCTCTTCAGCGCGGGCTACGACTACAAGGTGAAGTATGCCGGAAGAGTTCGAGCAATCGCATGGCCGTAGCTGGGGCTGCTCTTTACCAGTACAGCTCCAGTAAGAACAGTGGCCCAGTAGCACTACCCCAAAACCAGCCATTGCGGGAAAAGCACATTTTTTTCTTATATTATTCCACCAATGCAGCTTCCCACCCCCACCGATATGGCTGCACCGGTGCGGACCTGGCCCAGGTTCTTTGAAGGGTCTCGAAAGATCGAAATCATGGCTGGCCAAGCCTTTTGCTGTTTTTTTTCATGGTCACTTCTCCTCCTCGGATCTTTCTACCACTCTCTGCTAATCACCGCGATGAAAATGCGCTTGAGCCCCAAGGATCTGCTGAGGCAGGTGCTTTGGGGTCTCGCTCCCCAAAGAACGTGGCCTGGAATAACATGGGCACGTCGAGGACGCAACGGTATTGTCCTTCCACCCAGTCACAATGGCCTTCTGTCTGCACAGTGCTCATGTCAGACTCCCGTGTACTTTGGTCACCCCGTACGGCTAGCGCCGAGCTCGAGCTCTTCTGTGCTACCGTCCTCGCCCGCACCGTACAGCAAACCCAGGCCACCCGTGTCTCCAACATCCGAGCACAGTCCTGCCTCCGCAGGGCTTGCAGAAATAGCTGCGGGGAGTGGGTGTGTTGGCTCTGCGGGACTCTTGCTCCTTTTCTGTGGGGGTCGTAGAGATGCAACCGGCCATTTCATTTGGACCGCGGGACACTTTTGCTGGGGCGGGGGGAGTTGACAAGGGAAACCAGGGAGGGCCACTGCACATGGAGCCCCAAACTGCCACGCACAGGGTCCTTCTGGCAGCAGGACGACACACGGCTACGACCAGAAGTTATTCTTTACCCTCCTTCATATAACACGAATGCTAAAGAGATCAAATCGGCCTGGCGAGCCCGTCTTCTGCGCGCGAGCACGGCTGCGCAGCTCTCTGTCCCGGGGTCGGATCCTGCCACGACACCAGCGTGCTGACGGGGGAAGACGCCATTCGCTGGGGGTCGCAATCTGGCTGCCCGTTGCCGGAAGCGGTCTTGCACGGATGCGTCGGTGAAGGAGCCTTGGCACTGCATCTTTCTTTTCCAAACGAGGGTTAACATAATCCTTCCTCGTTTCCCTCCAGGTTCTCATCTGGAACCTGGACATCGGGGAGCCGGTCAAGATGATCGACTGCCACACGGACGTCATTCTCTGCCTGTCCTTCAACACCGACGGCAGCCTGCTCTCCACCACCTGCAAAGACAAGAAGCTGCGAGTCATTGAGCCGCGCTCGGGCCGCGTGCTTCAGGTGAAGAGCTGGGTACAGAAGAGTTGCCAAGGATCTGTCTCAAGGAAGTCCCAGGAAAGGCATCTGTTATTTCTGGCAAATGCACACGCAGCCTCAGGCTTGATTCAGTGAAGAGTTTCCAAAGCCGGTAGTCGCGTTCCTCACGTGTACGGCCGGGGGAAACCGGGGGGCGGTGGGAGGGAGGGCGATTTAAGCTCAGCGTAAGTGTGCCATGAGGGAAGCGCTCCTGAGGAAGGAGGGGTCCTAGGAAGGGGCGGGAGGGGAGCGCACCCTGATAGTCGAGAAGCATCGGCATCTCAAATGTCAGCGTGCGCGTAGTTCTCCACCTTACGGCAAGACGGCAGAAGGGATCCGGCCCCGTCCGAGCCACCGAGCCCGTCACAGACGCGGCTGCGCCCCCCCACCCCACCTTGCGTGAGCGCCACGCTCAGGGTTTGCAGCGCGGGAGGAGAGGACGGGCGAGCGGAGGCTGAAACTCAAGGCTTTTCCCGGGGCCGGGGCCGAGCCGTGAACACCACTCCCCGCAGGGAAGTACAGCAGAGACCGGGGTCGCGGAGGGGGGACGGGGGCGTGCTCCCTCAAGGGTCACGCGCCGCGGCGCCGGGGCTTGGATTTCCACCGTCGCTTGCCTAGAGAGCCGGGCGCTGGAACGGCGCTGCCGCCTTGCCCGCGTAGCACATCTGGCCTCTTCTCCTTCCAGGAAGCCAGCTGCAAGAACCATCGCGTGAACCGGGTGGTCTTCCTCGGGAACATGAAGCGGCTCCTCACGACCGGCGTCTCGCGGTGGAACACGAGGCAGATCGCGCTCTGGGATCAGGTCAGAAGCCGCCCCCCGCCGGGGAGGGGGCACGCGGGCGAAGCGTTGGCCCAGGACGCAGGCGGGCCCGAGGGTCCATGCCCTGCTCCGTGCAGACGCAGGCGGCCGGAGGCAACTCATCCAGGTGTCCGGTGCCCCCCGCAGCGTGCAGACACCGGCCTGGCGGCAGTGGTGTCCCGTGTCCGAATTCGTCGACGCTGGTCAAGAGCCGAGATCCTCGGTGGGAATGGGCTCTCCGTTAGTGGACCGGCATTGTCCTAGGGACCGGTGCCGGGAAGGAGGTGCCTAATCCAGCTCTCGTTGACTTCCGCGCCCCTCGGGAGCTGCAGAATCCCCCAGCACGTTGCACGGTTGGTAGCGACCCAAAGCCGAGCATGTGCAGAGTAGTGTCTTTGCTCCTCCTCGTGTCCTAAGGGATGCTGCGTAGGTCTTTATGTAACCCGGGGAGTCTGGGCCAGCGTCTAGCGGAGGAGAGCGAGCCCCTCGGGCAGCTGGAGCTGGGCGTGCGCAGAGGTAGTCAAGGCAGAGGCGAGCTGACCGGCTCCAGCCCAGCAAACCTTCCCATGCTCTCCTTCGACGCCGTGCACAGCCGTCTAGACGGCCGCCACCCCAGCCCTGTCTTGGGAGAGAGAAAAGGAGAACGTGCTTTGCACGCTGCTCCTTTCTCCTCCTGCCTCCCCTCCCTGCTCGACGCCCAGCCCATGCTGGCCCAAACTGGGTCTCAAGCCCAAACCACGCAGCAACGCCGGCGTCCGGCACGGCTCTGGGGTGCGGGGTGGCTGGATCCTGCTTAGACTGCGTCCCCTACAGACCCGGCCCGGAGGAGGGACACACTCAGGGCCCAGCCGTGTGCTTGCACAAGACCTTAACTAGCCACGCTTTGCTCCAGGTGCCCAGGGCCTCGATCTCCCCCTCCGCTCTGACTCGTACGATACTTCTTCCCCTGGCAGTGCTGGGGCAGGGCAGGTTTGCCCAGGTCTCCCAGACAAACCCCATCCTCCATACATTGCTCACCAGCGGACCTCGCTTGTGCGAAGCCTGTGATGCATTCGGTGATTTCCTCCTTGTACAGGAAGACCTGTCCATGCCCCTAATAGAGGAGGAAATCGACGGGCTCTCGGGGCTCCTGTTCCCTTTCTACGATGCCGACACGCACATGCTGTACTTGGCTGGAAAGGTACGTGGGTCTGCGTCAGGCTGCAAAGCAGCGCGTGGCACTAAGGTCGAGACTGACTTATCCCCTCCAAAGCGGCGTTTCAGTCATCTCCCAAAAGCCAGCAAGCAAAGGGGCCCGCCTCCGGCGAGCGCATTTGCAGTTAAACAAGCTTTCGTGAGCGCGGATTTGGAGTCACTCCTTTGGATTTGGCCCTGGATTTTTCCCTGAAAGTCTCGGTGTTGTGTTGCGTGTCGATGGAGAGATGTGCCCACGTCTCTCTGAAGGATCACCTGCTTGCTTTGGAGCCAGCCTAGCAGCCGGCTTTGGAAAGAGCCATCCGGGATGCAGACACTGCAACGCAGGCAGGAGGCCCCGAAAAATATAAATGCAATGGGTTTCCTAGTGGCTGCATACGGGCCCCCGCCGGAGCCAGCATATGGCCCTGCGTACCGCACAGCGTGTACTTTGCCGGGAGCGTGCGTATAAATGTCAGCACGGTGGTTCCCTGCCTGTGCATCGCAGCCCTGCTTACTGTTCATTGTTTCTCCTCCAGGATGGGCCAGGCCCATCTTTAGCCCGTGTCCCAGCCGCTCGGATTGTTTAAAGGATGCTTCTTGCTTTAGCTGCGCTCTGGTATTCGTGTCTGTCTGTGCTGGAGCACGCACGGTCGACGTGTACGTGTAAGCCCTTAGCAAACGCCTGCCGTGTGGCTAGGAAAACCTCCAGTCGTCCTGCAAGTCTCCATTCCCAAACCATGCAGCTGTTGCACCTCCTGCAGCCTGCTGCAAGATCCTCGCGGCGCACAGCAGCGTTCCCATGCGCAGCTCGATCCCCGCGCGGCGTGATGGGCAGCATCCTGCGGTGCTCCTCCGAACCAGCCCTGTCATTTGTGTGAAGCTTTCGCATCCCGCCGTTAAACCTACCTCTGTTCCCCACCCCGCAGGGAGACGGGAACATCCGATACTACGAAATCAGCTCGGAGAAGCCCTACCTGAATTATCTCATGGAGTTTCGCTCTCCTGCCCCACAGAAAGGACTGGGTAAGGGCTCGCTTGATACGGACTGTTCTTCCCTTTGAGCACTCCCACCCCAAAACAGACTGAAGTGTTATCGTTCAATTTTGCTGGTAAACACGCATAAAAGAAAAAAGCCCCATGCTGTCTGCACCACGCTGACTTTCACTGTTCAGCTATGTTCTGTGCCATTCGGTAGCTGATTATTTGCTGGAAGATTAATTTAGGATTGCAGTGGTTTTCATGGTGGTGTTTAATACGTGCGGCTCTTCCCATGGCAGGAATGTATCCTCCAATTCCAAAGAACAGGCATGGACGATTACTCACCCCATCTGTAGTCTT
This sequence comes from Caiman crocodilus, assembly GCA_030014935.1. Taxonomy (NCBI): domain Eukaryota; kingdom Metazoa; phylum Chordata; order Crocodylia; family Alligatoridae; genus Caiman; species Caiman crocodilus. The sequence continues at coordinate 3,014,827 of JAGPOW010003364.1, read as the reverse complement.
CCGTTTCCAAAGAAAATGCATGGACAATTACTCATCCCACCTGTAGTCCCAAATCTTTAATATGCATCCCCAGGCAGCGCATGGTTCCCCACCATTACTGCAGGATCATATTCCCGTGTCGCTGGCGGTGCTGTGCCCTGACCGCTGCACCTGCCCCGCTCTCCGCTGGTTGCAAGCCTGCATGTGAAAAGAACATGCATTCGCGGTATAACCGGCTTCTACTAGCCATGCCGTTCGGGCAATTTTCTAGCAGCTCGCTCCGTCCTGAGCTGACCTGAAAGCAGTTTCAGACCCGTGTCACGTGGATCTGATGGGAAAAGGCTCGGGGGCCCTCAAGTTACCGTGCGGTCACGGCTTGGCAGAGCTGTTTGTGCAGCGAGCCCGGCGCCGAGCGCCGAAGGACAGGCCCCTGCAACTTGAGCTGAAGTCACTGGCAGCACTGGCAGGCTCTGGGTTATGCAGGGGGGGTACAAGACAGCCCTCATCAACACCTTGCTTTTAAGCAAAAGGCAGAAAATCATGTCCTTGTACAGCACGCTGGCAGCTCGTCTCCATTTGTGGAGCCCTGTAGATTTTCTGTAGGAAATAATGATGCTTTTTTTGGCGGTGGCTTTTACATGAAATGGTGTCGGGGCCGACACGACGTCTCGTGGCATTGGCACGCAGCACGGGCACCCTGTCCGTGGGCCTACGCTGGCAATCTGGCGGGGGCTCCACGCGGTTCCTTCCTCGCTGACAACGCACCTGCATTGCCAGAGCCCTTGAACGCTGCAGTGCAAGCGGACGGCCCCTTGCTCACGTGTGCACTCTCCAACAGGTGTGATGCCAAAGCACGGGCTGGACGTGTCCGCGTGTGAGGTGTTCCGGTTCTACAAGCTCGTTACCTTGAAGGGTCTGATTGAGCCGATCTCGATGATCGTGCCGAGAAGGGTGAGTACTTCAGTGCAAATCAGCGCTTCGGCTCGGGGCGCTGAACTCACCACCGTAACGCCTTGTCTCTGGGCAAGTTCGGGCAGCGGAGCGGGGTCGCTTCATTTTTGCTACCCAGTGGCACCAAAGAAGTCTGGGTCCTGCCTTTCGAACGATTCCCACGGAAGAGCCGCGGGGACTCGGTCGCTCGCCCTGAGACCGCGCAGGGAGCCCAGCTCTCGTGCGCGTGGATCGATGCAGTGGATGACAAATGGGCTGTGTACAGCAAATGAAACACCTTGGGGGTTATATCGCTGCCCACAGTATTTGCAGGAAACTATCTGTTCTTGCTGCCTGGGAAATGCCCTCTGAACCTGCCAGCCGCGTCCCTAGCTCCCAACGTAGTGTCACAAGCTTGCTTTTCCCCAGGCTGTGGGCGACCCCCCGCCAACGGGCCCAGCTCCATGTCGCCTGCCTCGTCCACCAGTTATTCGGTTAAGATCCCAGCTGCCGTCCCGGCTGGGAATTTTTTTTGTATAATGCCCACAGCTTGCAACGACACGAACCCATCGCTCTGCGCTCAAGGAAACTTTCTTCCTAACGAGGTGATCCTGGGCTTGTTATGGCTCGTGCCGCTGCTGCTTTTTGGGACGCCGACCTCCCCGCTCGAGCCGCACAACAAAGGGCTGTCTCTAGGCTTTGCGAGCCAAAGCCCCGTACGCCGGGGCCGGCTCTGCCCGGCCGTCCCTGGGAAGGTCCTGGGTGCAAGGCTGGTTGAAGGCGGTCAGTCAGCAATGCTTTTCCAACAGAAGCGACTCAACAGAGCCTTTTTTTCCTTTTCTCTCTGAGCTTCCCAGTCACTTGCAGGCGGATGAATGGAGCTGGGTAGGGGAGCAGAGGGGCGGAGAAGGGAATATATTTTTGGCCCCTTCCCCTTGTGCGCAGCTTCCCTCATTTTATTTCCCTTGGAGATTTGCCTTTGCACGCTGTGTGCCCGGCGCGCGTGCTCGTCGCCTTTGAAACGGGCTCTCCAACGAGTGGCCGTAAGCTCGGTGCGCCCTGCGCTCCCTGGCCCGCCTCCCCAGCAGCGGGAACCAGCCCAAAGTTTCCAGTTCCAGCCCAAAGTTTCCAATTCCAGCCCAAAGTTTCCGGTTTTGGTGCTGTTGTTGTGCCTCTGAACCCCTTTGTCTGCTGCGTGGCCGTGGCTCAGGCGGGCACTTGGGCACGTGGCGCAGCTCGGCCTGGCTGGGGTATCGTTTCCATGCACTTACCAGGCAGCGGCGAGGACTCCTGATTTCCCATTTCAGCAAACGGGGGAAGCACAGCTAGTTCTTTCTTGTCCTTGGGAGGCCGCTGAATGTCTGCGCGGCCGTGCGCCGGCAAGCGACCCGTCTTTGCTGACAAATGTACGGAGGTGGCTGTTCTTTATTCTCCCCCGTTTGCAGTCCGAAACGTACCAAGAGGACATTTACCCAATGACCCCAGGCACGGAGCCGGCCCTTACGCCAGATGAATGGCTGAGCGGGATGAACAGAGGTAAATGAACTAACCCTGCGCGGCTCCGTCCTGCTTTTTTCCTGATACCTGAGACAGCCGCTGGCCTCCTGCCCTCGCAGCGAAGTCGTGACGTGGGGACCGTGCCCCCGGCACATGCATTGGCAGCAGTGGGCCCCCAACGGGAATGCATGTAATGCAGAAAACCTGCAGGACCCAGTTCAGACAGGCTCTGCCTGGGGTTCGGGAGGCTGTTGACGCCCTGTCTCCGAGATACCTTTGCTCGTATAGCTGTGCTTGGGGCTGCTGTGCCAAAGACGGCACGGGTACACCTTGTCCGAGCAGGTGTGGGTGCAAGCCATCTGCTTTGGCTCCGTCACAGCTGAGGACTGACGTATTAAACAGCCTTACCTAGGTGCGTGTGGAGGCCGTGCCTGCACCGGAGGGTTTGTGGGGGAACGAGACACGACAAAGGGCAGGACGGGAAGCGGGGTGTGAAGGTCACATAATAGGTCGGTCGCTGAGCTGGGACTTGACACTAAGGTTTTGGCTTCCCTGCACTGGGGTCGAACTGTATCTGCTGATGGGGAGCGCACTTTAGCAAGCGCAAGAGAGCAGGGCCTTTGAAAGGAAAGAAACTCGAGTCGCGCGGCGTAGCAGAGCAGGCGGTCATCTCCCTCTTGGTTTTCTCACCCTAGATCCCATACTGATGTCTTTGAAAGAGGGCTATAAAAAGACGTCCAAAGTGGTCTTTAAGGCCCCGATAAGAGAGAAGAAGAGCGTCGTCGTTAACGGAATAGACTTGCTAGAAAACGTGCCGCCTAGGACTGAGAACGAGGTAAGACGCGGGGATGGACCTCGCCCGTCAGAACGGAAAGCTGCAAGCTCCCCGGGTCCAAACCCGGCTCCTCTAACACGGGGCAATACAGCCGGTCGGCTCGCCTGGCTTCCCTGGGAAGTCAGAAGAGGCCAGATCCAGCCCTGAGGGCTCTGTTGTCTCAATCAACTCAGTCATATACCAGGACTGCCGCCTCCTGGGCGCTGTCAAATGCAGGGCAAAAAGACAGGCCCTGTTCTGAGCGCTTCGAAGCCTCTCCCCTGCTTGATACGGCACAAGCTAGTCTGCAGCGTGCTCAGCATCGGTGCTGTCGACACCCATGCGAGCAATGCCCCTGCGCTGTCCTGCTGCCCCGTGGGTCGAGGGACACCTGCGGCATCCCGAATCGCTTGCATACAGCTCTCGCCATCACAACCAGGGGCTCGAGGGCTGTTCCCGTGCTGGTCCCCGGGACCTTCACAGCAGCCGTGGGCCAGGGATGCTGATCCTCCTTGGAAACCAGCCGCCCATCACCTCCGCGGCCCCCGTCGCCGCTTGGCCACTGAGGGCTGCTGGCAAGTGGTGGAGGTCCTGATTTTCCCGGTGGCAAAGACAGCAATGCAACTTGGGAAGCACCGGTGTGTGCTTTCGGGAGCCTTTGCTGCAGTTTAAATGCAGAGCGTCCAAGACAAAGCTCCCGATAGCGTTCATCAAACCCGTCTCGTGGAGCCACGTGTTGGGGCTCTGGGTGCTCATCGGTGCCGAGTCCGGCGCTGACTTTCTTTCCCGTCGGGTCCTTCGCATGCAGCTGATGAGGAGGGGCAGGGGCTTCAAAGCGGGCCGGGCTGCGGGGTTTCCAGGGAGCAGAGCCACCGCCTGGAAGGAGCATAGAGGGCGGTGCGGGGGGGCCGGAGCCGGGGGGGCGAACAGGCGCTAGACAAGTTAACACCGCGTGCTACCGCTATTTTTACTTTCCCTTAAGCTCCTCCGAATGTTTTTTCGACAACAAGACGAGATCCGACGGCTGAAGGAAGATCTCGCGCAGAAGGATATAAGGATTCGACAGCTCCAGCTGGAGCTGAAAAATCTACGCAACAGCCCGAAGAATAATTAACTTCAAGGGACGTTTTATAAATAAACTCTTTTTGTTTATACTCACTCTTTAATTTTCCTGTATCCACTTACACAGAAAATGAGCCAGAAGTCAAGTGAGCTGCCAAGAGTCCACACGCTAACTGGAAATATGTCCTTGTAGTCTTATCTAGCACTAAAATGGCCTGTGCATTATAACTGAAAGCTACTGCATGAAAGGAAGCTGGATATGTATTTATATCCCAGTGTTTTTCTTGGAGTAAGTAGAGGAGCAATTTATTCGCTATATCTAAAGACTCTGGAACTAACTGGTGGGACACAACGTACACGACACTTGAACTGCAGAGCAAATGAGAGGTAGAAAGCAGCGTGCCCTTAAGAAAGCAAAGGGGTTAATTGCTATCAACCATTTCCTATGCAAAACGTGACCGAGAATGCAGACGGGCTTCAAGACTGGAATTACTCACTGCACTAGCACGTATGTCAAGGGCTTCGCTCACAAAAGGTCTCCCAACCTCCTCCTGTCCTGGCCTGTCTTTAAAGGAGGTTCGCCCCCCCCAAAAAAATGAACCCCTCCCTTTTGCCGGGGCGTTACGTTGCCAAAAGGTCAGGGAGAAGGGGGTAACAGCTCAGATCGGTGTTTTCCGCATGAAACTGGGACCCACTGGTCAAATCTCCAGGTTTCATGATCGGTTGCTACAAGAGCGCCGTTTAGCAGTCCCTTAGGCTTACCCACCTGCACCTGTAACAGCTGCACTGGGGGGGCATGGGGTGCGTGCATGCATGCGTGTGCATGCATGCATGTGTGGGTGCACACGTGTGCACAGCCACGGTGTAATATATACAGTTTAAACTGCCCTGGGTTTTCTACAGGCATTGGGACCGTCAGTCTGCTCTCACGAGGGGCTTAGCTGCCCGTTTCCTCCTGGATATACAGCGGCGCCGGCTGCCATCGTTGTATATGCATGGGAAAGCAGAAAAGGAGCGAGCTGTTGCTCCCTCCCCCACGTCGAATCTTCCCTCTTTAGGGGCGACCTCTTGTAGAAAAGAAGATGAGCTCTAGCTTGTTAATGGAAATCTCCACGTTGGTGGGAATTGCTCCCGTGAAACTCTGTCCGAGAGGCATTTTGTGACTGTGGGATTGTAAATCTGGGAAGTCTGGATGTGTAAATCTACGTCCTCCTGCATATCTGTTCCAACTGATACAATTGCAGAGCGTTTAAGCTGCACTATACACGCACACATATATGTGTATGTATCTACATATACGTATATGCATCTCTAATGTATACATGTACAATCATGGTTTTGCGAATTAGACCCACGATGCAGGGACAAACACCAAATACGGCTAGTTTGCCTAGATATATTTTCACTGAAACGAAGTAGGGCGTGAACTGCTCAGCACTATCCGTGCAACAGGTTTCTCCCTGCCCCCCGCCCCGTGTTAATTTACACCGCGCTCTGCACCTAATGCTTTCCCTCCCTTCCGTTAAATGTGCTGTCATTCGCTATTATTTATGCTACCACAAAATAGTGACGAAATAAAACGTTTTCAAGATACCAGATCTTGCAAGTGACAACGTCTCCTTTGAGTTTCTTTCTTTTTTCTTTTAAACCAGCAAGTTGCTTGGAGCTGGGGACTTGCTATTTCAAAAGCCTAGAGGGAGCCTGGGGTGTCAGGAGGGACTAAAGTCCAGGTAGTCTATTCAGATGTCGCACCGGAGGAGGACGACATGGAGTAAGCTTCTAGTAAGCGAGGGCTCGTGCTTCCTGAGCGGAGGAGATAATAGTCTAAGAGGGTGCCGCAGGAAGCACATTTCCTCTGGGACCTTGCTGAAAAATACCCAGGTGGAGGATGTGCAAAGGCACAAGAGGCCGGTAGACTCCCAGCTCCCAAAGCCAGAGGTCTCTGAACAGTTCCCCCCGGAGCATTCGCTCACCTGATCTTCCGAAGGTCCTGGAGAGATGCGACGGGCCTGATTTTGACAGCAGATTGGGCAAGATGGACCTAGGGTCTGATCCAGTACATGGCAAGGCTTATGTTCTTACCCAGGTGGACGGTGGAGCAGAGTGTTTTGAAAGTACAAAGTACCTTGTCGAGCCCCTCTCAGTTGTATGCAAAAGCCTTTGCTTCTCTCTGGGCACGTCTACACGTGCATTAATGCGCCTTAAATCTAGTGCTTCCACTGTGAGGCGCTAGGAAAATGTGCATTAGCCTGTCTTAACGCTCATTAACTAAAGAGCACAGTTTAAGTGATGCTTAATGTGCATGAGCCTGTTTTAATGCGCATTAGCTACATTTTTTTTAGTGAAGCTTTAATGCGCATTAAAATAGGCTCATGTGCATTAAAGTGCACGTGTAGATGTGCCGTCCAAGCCCGGAAGCAACCTGGCCCAGGTTTTTTACTGTCAGCAGCACTCGGGGGTCTTCGGGGCCTCCAGGAAAGGCAGGTTTAACATTGCACCTATAGCACAACGGGGCTTTGGTTCCCTGGGACACGGGGAGGTGTGCAGTCTCGGACGCTCTGCTGCTTTGAGGATCTGGAGAGGGGCTTCGTTTTGCCCTTGCTCTGGGCTCCCCCTCAGGGGACACCCCCTACGCTGGGGCAACTAGCACGAGAGGCTTCTGCTTTACTCTTGAGGTCTGAGCCTGGAAGCGCCTTGAGCGCGGCCAGGTCTTCTCCACGTGCCCTCACGCTGGCAGCACAAGACCCAGTTGAGCCACGGCCCTGTCCCTCCTCAGGAAGAAGGGGAATGCAGAAACCCGGCTTAGCTGGGGGAGGCAAGGAGCTGGCTCCCCTCCCTCTGCAGCTGATGGCCATTTCCCATCAATTAGCTGCCGGCGCAGCCACCTGCCTGCCTCGGAGCAGCCCAGCTCCCCGCCCCAGCCCCAGCTGTCGGCTCTGGTCCTGCCCTGCGCCCGGGGCTGGCCGCAGCTGCGGGGGACGTGGGCTGAAAGGGGGGTTTCTGCTGCAAACGGTGGCTGGGGGAGGGGGAGGAGGTTTTTCCCTGTGTCGCGTTGGTCTCTCTCTGTGGGAGGCTGCATGGCTTGGAGCTGTTTGGGGGTCTCAGCCAGGCCACGATGCAGGGCATTGGGCAGCTGCTCTACCTGCCTTCACACTCCTCCTCCCCGGGGCCTCTCCCTCTCGCCCCCCGCCCACGCACGGCCCAGCCTCATCTCATGCAAAACCCTCCTCCAGGCCTGGTCGAGCAAGCAGAGAGCAAGCGATGCCCGCTCATCTCCTACGAGATGCACAGGACTTGCCTTGTGCCTGTATCTCCAGCCAGGCCTGTGCCTCGCTCCCTGCCGTCTTGTGCCCGAGACACCCTCGAAAGGACAGCCTCCACCCCGTGCAGACGCAGGCAGTCCCTGGTTTCCAGAGCTTTTGTACAATGCACAAAGAAAGGAAATGCCGGTAGCGTTTGCAACCGAGGAAAACCTCCCATCTTGGAAAAACAGCCGTATTCAACCACCAGGCCTGCCCCCCGCCCTGTTAAATGGCTTGTGCGAAAAATGATACGGCAGCTGCCCCCAGCCCCTTGCGCCACGTGTACTCAACCCAAGTACAGCTGGCATTTTGGCGCTGATTATCCTATCTGCCAACACCAGCGCAAAGATTTTTGTTTGGCGACAGCCACTTCCCAAGCCGGACGGAGCCGGGCTTTTTAGCGCCTTGGGAACTTCAAGCTGAGAATTTATGTCATGAACTGCAGTCATAGGGCTCCGGGACCTAAAAGGGTCTGGTATACCTCTTTCGGTATGCAATCTCGTTTACACATACCGATACGGTTTAAAATGGGAGACCGCCCAGCAAGTGGCAGACGGCACAACACTGCCGTCCCGCTCCTGCGAGCCTGCCTTTTCAGTTCACCGTTTCAACAGTGACCTCTCCTTAGTGCTTCATTTTCATTTTTATTCCCCGGGGTAATGCTGTCACCGCTCCGCCAGCACAGCGAGCCTCGCGCGCAGCCCTGAAATGCGGTACCCTGCATGGCTGCCCTTGCGCGCTCCCAGAGGCCAAGACAGCGGGGTTGCAACAGTGCTGCCTGGAGGGGAATCTGTACTCGCCCCGGGGCAGGGTCTGATGGTGCTTTTCATCCAAACAGATGCAGGTAAAGGGGGTCACGTGCATCTGCCCCCACTGAGAACAGCCCAGCTCCATCCTCTTTGCAGCCCTACTTCAAGTAGTTGAAGCCCAGCAACAAGGGCACGTCGCTGGCTGCTGTTCAGCTTATTGCCCATGGTAGCCACCAGGTCCACAGTAGCACCCAACCACTGCTTAGCCAGTCAAGTCAAGGTCAGTTTGTGCCTTATAGACTAACCAAAGTAACAGTCCTGCAGTCACAGGTAGATACCGGGACCCCGTTCTGGCAACTACTCTTCAATGAGCCTTCATCTATACACAGGTTTCATCTGCAACAGCAAAGAGGCTGGATGGAGAAGACCAGGGGATAATGTTTCCCTTGGCAGACATGCTGCAAACAGCTGGTGGGGTGTGAACGGGCAGAGAGAAGCAAAGCTAAGTCCCCGGACGAGCCCCCTCCAGAGTCCTAGCTTGCATCTTTACCCTAATCCCTTCAGGGCAGGGGTTACCTCCTCTCTGGGTTGGTACAGTGCCCAGCGTAAGGCTACGGTGATAGGCTATGGCAAACTGATCCCGGGGCGAGGGGAGGCAGTGGGGTCTAGCCTTCCAGCCACCCACGTCCCCCCTGCAAAACGGCACCAGGCACGACATAGGCTGGCCTCCTCGTCTGAGCAGCAGGGATCGTCTCACGTCTTCCACCTCTCAGTGGCTTAGCACCCGACTGCACTGGACCACGCGTCTCTGCAGACACGGCAGGTCAGGCTCGCGGTCCTCGCTGGTACCTCATGGAAGCCTGGGACCCTCTAACTTCATTAACTTTCTCCCTTCTTGCTGCCATTCACATGGCAGTTGGTTCAACAAGGACAAGTGCAAAGTCCTGCACCTAGGACAGAGTGATCCCCTGCACCGGGGCAGGCTGGGGGTGACGGGCCAGGCAGCAGCCCTGCAGAAAAGGACCCGGGGGGGACAGGGGACACGAAGATGGATATGACCCAGCAGCGTGTGTGCCCTTGTTGCCCAGCAGGCTAATGGCATCGTGGGCTGCGTTGGTAGCAGCGCTGCCAGCAGACGGAGGGCAGTGGTTCAGCACCGGGGAGGCCACGTATGGAATGCTGTGTCCCGTTGTGGGCCTCCCACTGCAGAAAGGATGTGGACACGTTGGAGAGAGTCCAGAGGAAGGCAATGAAAATAGCTGAGGGGGCTGGGGGACAGGACCGGTGAGGAGAGGGGGAGGGAAATGGGCTGATCTAGTCTGGAGAAGGGAAGATGGAGTGGGGTTGAATAGCAGCCTTCACCTAGGCTGGTCGCAGTGGGGGCGGATACAGCACAAGGAGCAATAGGCTCAAGCTACAGCAAGGGAGGTTGAATATTAGGAAAAATTCTTACGAGGAGGGTGGAACAAGCTCCCCAGAGAGGTGGAGGACTCTCCATCCTTGGAGGTGTTGAAGACCCAGGTAGACCAAGCCTTGTCTGGGCCGATGTAGTTGGGGCTGGTCCTGCTTGGGGCAGGGGGTTGGACGGGATGTGACTCCTTGCCCCCCATTTTCTGATTTCATGACTAAGTACATCTCTCTTTTTGCTTTAGCAGGAAGCTTTTAAGTTATCCCTGTTGCCCAAGTGTTTGCAGGCCAAACACCGAGGCAAATAGTCCACACTGTCCGATTCGAATTAATTGCCATTCAAGCTGCGTGTGCAAATGCCAGCCCCAAGCTTGTTTTGATGGGAGTTGAAGCCCAGGGCAGTCTCTAGCCCAAAGGTTGACGCTTCCAGGCCAAACCCTTGCTGAGCCACTGCACATCAAAAACATATACTAAAAACAATTAAGACTTTCCCATATCATTTGTCTGTTTAACCCTCTCCTCCCTCTCTCCCACCAAGCTTCCTTTCCTAAGAAACCAGTCAGCTTTTCATTATATTTGGTTTTAAAAGATCATATATGCAACGGTTCAAGTTTAAGCCCTTGACATTAGGCTGGACAAATTCGGCTCAGAACAAGTTCTTGGGGTAACGATGGCAGAGATGGGAGTTTGAGACTGGAAATCAGGTAGGGCTGGTACAATAAAGCAGTTGGATCTGAAAAAGCTCAGATCCAAGGATTTACTGCAAAAGTCTATATCATCCACGGGACCCAGACACGTTTGCGATAGCAGGCACCTCCTTCATTGAGCAAATCAAGGCATAACAAGACCCCTGACAGCTGGAATCCAAACCTAGACAAAGACTAGAAATATTTTTGACATGGAGAGTCATTAAGTATTGGAATCAATGGCTATGACGACAGCTTCTCCATCACGTGGGAGCTACCATTCAAGGTATCGTCTAGCTTCAACCAAAGCTAAGGGCTGGATACAAGAACTTCACAGTAAAATGCTCCGGTCTTTTCTATGTGGGAGGTCAGACTTGACGAGCGATATGATCCTTCTGGCTGTGACCTGTGAAAATGAGCGGTCACAGCAGAAAGGGATGCACTCCTGTGAGATCAGAGTAAATGCACCAAGGGACAACTCGCACACAGACACACCATTACCTCTGGAGCAAATTTTTCAAAGGCACCAAGATCCCGCTCGTGACTGAGTGCCACTGACCGTCAACAGGAGCTGGGCAGTCTGACCCTCCTCTGCGCCTTTGGAAATCTCCATGCCCCAGGGGTCGGTCCTGGGACCAGCTTCGTTCGATATCTTCGTTAATGATCTGGAAGATGGGATGGAGCGCACCTTTAGTGTCATCCATGAGCTTGCTAAACTGGGGTATGTAGTAGATATGCCGGAGGGTGGGACTAGGATTCAGAGAGACCTAGATACATTGGAGGTTTGGGCCAAATAAATCTCATGAGCTGCAACAAGGACTAGTGCAAAGTCCTGAACTTAGGATGGAGCAATCCCCTGCACTGGGGCAGGCTGGGGGTGACGGGCTGGGCAGGAACGGACCTGGGGGGATGGGGGACAAGAAGCTGAACAGAAGCCAGCAGCGTGCCCTTGGCGCCATGAAGGCGACCGGCATCCTGGGCTGCAATAGTAGCAGTGTTGCCAGCAGATGGAGGGGGGTAATTATTCTGATTTATTCTGCACTGGCAAGGCTAAATCTGGAGTCCTGTGTCCAGTTTTGCACCCCACTACAGAAAGGATGTGGACATACTGGAAAGAGTCCAGTGGAGGGCAATGAAAATGGTTGTGGGGCTGGGGGACAGGACTGGTGAGGAGAGGCTGAGGGAAATGGGCTGCTTGAGTCTGCAGAAGAGAAGACCGAGGGGATTGAACAGCAGCCTTCACCTCCCTGCCAGGGGTTGCAAAGAGGATGGAGCTGGGCTGGTCTCAGTGGGGGCAGATACAGGACAAGGAGCAATGGGCTCAGGCTGCAGCAAGGGAAGTCGTGGTTGAATATTAAGGAAAACTCTCTCACAAGGAGAGTGGTGAAACACCAAAACAGGCTCCACAGAGAGGTGGTGGGGTCTCCATCCTCAGAGGTTTAAGGTCCCGCTCTGCAAAGCCCTGGCTGGGTGATGTAGCTGGGGCTGGTGCTGCTTGGAGCAGGGGGTTGGACCAGATGTGACCCCCTGAGGTCCCTTCCAGCCCTCCTCATCTGTGATCCTATGAAGGTCTGGCTCCACAGCTCTGCTCGGGGCCACCATTCGTAGGCAAACACTAGCTCTTTCCTTGCTGTGTGTGATCATGCTTGACCCCCTCCAGCTGGCACACTGGCCTGGTGCAGCAAGGAGCTCCGCTCCGTACCTCATGCTCAGTAGATGGGAAGTGCGTTCAACTGGAAGCAAGCCAGAGCTTTTAATGGCAAAGCAGCCCATGTCCACTGATGCTTAGAGAGGAGCAAACTTTGGACCAATCTCTTAAAATAGGGATGGCTGGCCTGTAACAGGCAGCCCGCGTGTGCGGTGCATGACAGATCAGGGATGGGACAGGCAACAGAGGAGCGGATAGGGCAGGGAGCAGAAGGCAGAGCGGCAGCTCACACTGGGGACGATCAGAGTGATCCTGGGAGAGGATGCAGGGCCAATTTGTGGCACGTCTGCCAAGAAAGGTTGGTCCCTGCTGTTTCACAAGCTGCAGTAAAAGTGGTGCTGAAAACTGCTGGACGTAGAAGCATTTGCTGCGTGGCAGGAGGGTTTTCCACCCATACAAGTGTTTGGCTTAGCAAGCCAACACGCTTTGACGGCACTACTTCCCTTTCCGATAACATCTGAGCTTTTCCCTGTTCAAGGGTAGGCCTGAATGCAATAGAAAATGAAAGAGTTAAGGAGAAATGGCAGGCTTTGCCAAAATTTTATTCCCAGTTTGCATTGGCCCAGCATAGGAGTGGGGGGAAAAAACCCCAGTGTCAACACACGGCTGCTAAAGGGAAAAGCAACACAGTGGTTATCTAGCCCGAACGCTTTGTAGAGGAAAGCGAGACATGCCGAACGAAATAAAACAGCAGTCGAAATGCTTTAGGGAGAAACAGCAAGCGCTATTAGGAGTAGCACAGATAGGAAATGCTCGCGTTCGCTAGTTAAAAGGGCACGGAGGGAGCCCTGTAACGACGCGTGGTCTTGCCCTGACGTTTTCCAGTTCATTCTTTACCCGCTCGGCGTCCGCTAGAGTCCCGAGCCATGACATGAGATGCTCGCGGTCCTAAATCCAAGGCAAGTTTCTCTCCTAAGCAAAAGCCACGCGCTTACCTTCGCACCGGCTGCAGCACCATCTCCAGGCACGCGCTCCCTTCCGACGACTGCCGTGTGTAGCAATCAGGGCCTTCCATCTAGGAGGATAGCTAGGAGCTTGACAAAAGACCTCCTCAATCCTGTCCCCCCGGCTGGAGCGGGGACGCGCTCAGCAGCACGCAGCAACGCCACGCCGCTCTTGCCCAGGGGAATTGCCGGGGGCGTTTGCGCAGGCAGGAGGCGAGTATCCGCGCGGGAACGCGAGCAGGAGAACATCCCTGCTCAGAGCCGGGGCTCCTTGATGCCGCGAGCCCTCATCCCTTGGTTTTCCCTGTGGCTCTCGGAGCAAAGCCTCGTCGGGTGGATGCTGTGGTTGGAGGAATCGGCCAGGCGAGGATGTGCACGCGATGCTTTTGATGGCGCTGATCCTGCCTCAGGCAGGGGTTAGACTAGCTGACCTCTGGAGATCCCTTCCAGCCCCACTTCTCTAGGATCCTATAATCAGTTGAGCACTAGCTAGGAAAACAAACGCCACCGGCTTCCCACACTGCGCTTCCTGCAGCTCTTGGGATGTTCCTGTGGGCCAAGCGCACTTGGCTTTAGCCTGAGCTTGGGCAATCGCAGCCAGCGCCGCCGAGGACAGCTCATCCTCTCCCCTTCTAAGCATTGCCTCCGACTAGGGGGTAAGAGGAAGGACCAGGGAGGAACAGGACCCCTGCTAAATGGGCAGAGGCAATTGGTGACGGACGGGGGGACAAGGCTGAGCTCCTCAGCGAGGTCTTTGCCTCAGTGTCCCTAAGTGAGGGCAGGACAAGTCTCTCCCTGGGGTTGTGGAGAGGCAGCAGCAAGGTGCCAGACTGCCACGCGTAGACCCTGAGACGGTGCAGAGTCACTTGGAGGAACTGGATGCGTTTCAGT
>JAGPOW010003364.1:2973089-3000758 GCA_030014935.1 Caiman crocodilus | reverse complement strand
TCTCAAGGGAGGTGGTGCTCTCCCCTGCCCTGGGGGTCTTCAAGAGGAGGTTGGATAGGCATCTAGCTGGGGTCATCTAGACCCAGCACTCTTTCCTGCTGCCTATGCAGGGGGTCGGACTCGGTGATCTATTGAGGTTCCTTCCGACCCTAACATCTATGAATCTATGACTGTCCAAACACTTCCCCGAAAGGGCCGATGAGCCATTTCCACGGAGCACCAGTGACCCCAGGATCTGGCCATCTCCAGCAATAAGTCCATGCTCTCTTCTTGATCTGCTGCTTGTAGGCTCCAGGGAGTCGATCCGAAACCAGAGAACTAAGCCGAAGCGCTCACCGGGTTTGCAGAAACGTTGGAGCAGTCCAGCTGCCCAGTGCCGCTCCTCTTTCATCCTGCTTTCTCATCCAGCCGGATGACGCCGAGTCTAGCCACGATGGATGTGCAGTGCAACCCCACTCCTTTCAGCAGCGTGGCCCTCCCCGACTCAAACACCATGTGCACCACGTGCCCTGTGCATTCAAACGCCACGTGCATCGCTGCCCTACCAGGCACTTAGGGCTAGTTCAGGGCTATGAACAGGCTGCAGCACTTGTCGTTCTGCCTGCTCTTCCCTCACCCAAATTGGAGTAAGACGTGCCAGGTGAAACGCCTTGTGCCTTGCAGCTCCTGGGTGTTGGTTGCGTGCTGGATTTTCCATGATCCTAGTCCCGCGATGGCTGGTTCTGGAGACAACCTACAGGGTAGGCCCTCGCACTAGGAATAAGCCTGGCTCTTCAGAACCACGTGCCTCCAACCCCTGTGTCCACCAGCAAGTAAAGGAAGACAAGGCAATAAATCCAGTTCCTTGCCCAAAATCCTGGGTGAGAAGTATTGCATCATGCACCCCGAAAGGCCAGCAAACCCAGAGCCTGGCAGGCAGACATGGGGGTGCATGCCAATGCTTCCTTTGTGGTCATTAGAAAGCCGTTTTGGCTCAAACGCTGGTGTCCATCAGCGACAGCCCCTCAGGTTGTGCCGGGGTAGGCATCGCTCAGCTGAGAAGACATCACCACTCCCTGGAGCTGGTGCATTGCCCGGTTGAGCTCTTCTGTGCAGCAGCAGCTGGAAATACTTTGCATCGTGTGCAGAAAGTCAGCCCCTGCAGAAGCTGGGAAGGAAGCCAGGCACAGGCACCCAAACTGCAGGTGCATCGCTACCGCCTGCTGGTCCCCAAAGTTGTGCGTGGCCAATTAAGATACTCGCTACCCATGAGGATCATCCCTCGGGCACTACATTTTTCTCTCGCTCGTGTCTCACGTGCATTGTTCTGCCCTGTCGTCAGCTATAGCACAACATGCACATGAAAAACATCAGCCCCACTGTTTCCTTCCACAAGAAGATGACTTCCCTCATGCCAGTCTTCATGGTGCTTTCTTCCCGTTGCTCCAATAGGTTGCAAACCCTTGTGCAGCTTTCTTCCGAGATGCACTAAGCCACCCTTTGGATGCAGCCAACACTTTGCCTGGAAGGATGCAAAGGTTTGAAGGTGACATCTGAACTTTGCAAGTGTCAGCGGGGGGGCGAGTCACAGCCCAGCTATTTAATGGATTTCTGGTCTCCCCCCCGGTGACTATCTGGTTTCCAGGGGATTTGAGGGAACTGCACCACTGCTCTGCAACTGGAATAGCATTAGAGAAAGCAAACTGCCTGCCTACCACTAAAACACTGATCGTGGTAACCGATCCTGCTTCCAGCCTGCATCGACCTGCTGTGCACCTGAGAGCCATCTCTCTTCTGGCTTTGCAGATAAAGCTTTCCTAGCACTGAAGCAGCTGCCGCCATTTCCTGAAGGCAGTCGCTAGCTGCTGCTTGGCCTGCTCATGGGATGCACGAGCGCCTGGCATGCCTTTCAAGATGAGCTGGAACAACCCAGCCTTAGCGTGGCTCACGTCCAGACACAACCCCGCATCTCAGATAAGCTCCAGGGCTGTCCTGCTGTTTGCACAGTGTATGGCGAGGACGGGGCCATCGCGCGGCGGTCATATCAATAAAACCGAACCCCGCTTAGTGCCTGCCAAACACCGGTCACAAAAGGTCTTCCTCAGTGCTGTAGAAACGGCCCATCGGCTTTCCGACAAGCTCGCAAGGTCAATGCTTATAGGATGCAACTCTCAATTATTTAAATGACAGCTATGCTCTACAGTATAAAAATCAATAGGGGGAAAAAAACCAACACAAACAGCACACGATGGCCAGCAGAACGAGGGAGAAACAGGCATTTTCGCATCGGGGCAAGTGCCACAGAACGAGATCATTAAAGAAGAGGAAGAAATGACGCTCACGTTCTTGAGGAACACATTCCTCCGACTGCTGGGTTTCGTCTCTTGCGTCGGGGATGGTTAACTATCTCCGCTGCCTCGCTGCTCGTGCCGAATTTCTGATTTAGCCTCAAGTCTCAGCTGCCAAAGATTTGTATACGTTTCATCGCGGAACGATCCACTTCTGAAGTGAAAAAAGATTCAAAAGAAGCAACCCCAACCCACTGAAAGCTTTATTTAAAGGAAAACACAAAGCAATAGAAACTCTTGTTTTGGCCAGCTATCTAGAGCTAAAGGATTTCCCCACATTTGGGCAGGACTTCTCTCTTTCCAAGCAGCAGTATTATCAGTGTATGCACAAGAGCATTAATAGGGCTATTGCTAAGTAGAGAATTTTTACCGTGAGGATTAATTACTAACACTGGTTTCTAGGGAAAGGGGCGGTTTCTCCATCTCTTGCCATCTTCAAAAAAAGGCACCAAGCCAAGATACCTTTCTGGAAGACGCTTTTCAGCCAAGCACGGATTACTAGGCTCAGCGCAGGAGTAACTGGGTTAAATGCAATATCTTGTGATATATAGGACAGCCTGAATGATCTAATGCTCCCTTTAGCCTTAATCTCTATGAATAATTCAAGCAACAAGAAAGCATTATCAAGCAAACCAGGGAGAGTCCTTTTGGAGGATACCAATTTGAACAACGAGGTCATTATACTGTGGAGACACCGGGCAGGACACCGAGCGATTGCATCTTTTTCTTCTTTTTAATTGGTGCATGATATGTTGGGATTAACAAATCGCACGAGCCCCGACTTGCAGACCTTGTTTAGCTTCCACGCGCTGCGAAGCCCCAAATGAACCCTCGTTAACGCCTTATTAGCTAAAGGGTTTAACAGGGAGAACACCAAGGACAAGCCTGCTTGCATACCACACGCCCCGTACGCAGGCGCTAGCATGGCTCGGCGGGCTGAAACTTCAGCGGCCACACCTGCAAGGTAGACCGACCCCGTGCAAGCCTCTCATTGGCTCACCGAGTTGCGGGATCAGTAGTCAGCACGGAAACATTTCATTTTTAAAGAGCGACGTAGGGGTGTTGAGGTGCGATTCTGCACTCCTCCTAATAAAAAAAAGACACCTCCCTTTGTACATCCCTGTTTTTATAGGCTCGCTGTCTGCCTGAAACCTGTAAGTCGGTATGTATCATGTGCTGCCTGCATGGGTTTTTTCTTTTTTAATCCCTCATTCATCCTCCGACACTTTTTGTTCCAAGAAAGAGGGGCCCATCCTGGCAGTCCCGAGACGCGCAGAGCTCCCACTGACTTGCTGGGAACGTTACCAATGTAAGGACTGCAAGAGCCGAACCCTCCCTGGGATTTGGACATCCGCCTTTCAACTCAGACCACCAGGTTTTTCCAGGCTGTCCATCACAAGCCTGTTGTGCGAACATTTTTGTCTACCTTAAATGGAGACCATTTAAATAGTACTTCACAGTACACGGAAAAGCCTTTTCCTCTGTGTAGTGGTGCAAAGCCATGCAAGTTGGCTGCAACAGAGTTAAAGCTGGCCTTGTGTCTTTCAGCGTTTCACCGCTAGTGACCTCTGGTCGGCATACTTCGGCGCTGAAGGTTGACTGACCGCTCCGTGTGCCTATCATCCTACAAAAACAAGAACGTAACAAGTATCAAAAAAGTTTGCCAACGTTTGGAGCTAGCCAAAGACACCAGCCACCGGACAAACTACAGCACTCCCTCTTGCCGGACGTGGTCAACTCCAAGATGCCTCAAAGTCTCTCTCGAGCCAGATCTTCCACCCACCCATTTAAATGCAAACCGACTTGGAAGACTGCTGGGTCTCCCCGCACCTCCCCTCTCATTTTGGTGGGATTCAATGGCATTGTAAGCAGTGGACGGGTAATGGAAACCACCTCTTGGTGCACAGAATCCTATTGTGTGTGCAACACAGTTCTCTCTCTCCATGCATCTATTCCCGGCCCGCGCTTTCAGCAACTTGTAGCCTCCCACCTCGCGTTTCATGGGAAATCTCATCCCTCTCCGCCGATTTCTTTGGAAGTAACACACTTTCCAGGACACACAACTCGATGCTTCCTGCTTTGCAACCGTTCGCAGTACAGACACGTGCGACTCGAGTCCTAGAAGCTGTGAACAGCACCGCTGACATTTTGGAAGTGCTTTTAAGTAATCCTGCACATGCAGGGACGCTGCTTACAAGCTTGTTACACCATGCAACGGCCCAGACAAAGGCAATTTGTGGGTTTGCTGAGTGGGGCACAGGAGACTGGCACAGCTCTTCTGTCTTGCTGGTGTACGCTTGCAGCGACCGTGAGCATCACAAATGTTCCCACCCACTACCTCAAACCAGCTGTCAGGAAGAACGGTGGTGAGAAGGCTTCTGGTGTTTAAGTGGCATAAAAGCAACATATGCCGGGGTAGCATTTGCTCTGGCCTGTCTTTAAAAACTTACCAGGTTTGCCCAAGGTGAGAGAGTAGCCAACATCACGTATACATGAGCCAGCTGCATTCACTTGTCCTTTTTTAGACTTCAAATCTCCTTAAGTGCTGCAAAGGGTGCAGTTGCCTGCCTGCCAACGTTCAGTTATAGAAAGCAAATGGCATGGTTTTAACGAGGACAAGTGGAGGAGAACGGGTACGTAGCAGATACTGCCGTTACCTGGGTTTGCCTTCATCTGTAATGAAGGGCCCATCACCACCAGGAAATAAAAAATCATCAGACAGTATCCCTGCTTTTGGGTCTTCAATGAGAAGCAAGAGACTTGCCTCTATAAACCTTCACCTCGTTTATTTGCGGGGAGGGGTGGGGAAATCACGGCCAAGTTGCTAAACATACTAGCCTAGCAACTGCCATGTAGAGCCATGGTTACTCAAACAACCGGATGAAGGAAGCTAACAGCTCTTCTATGTTAGGGTTGGATTAATATGGATAGTAGCAGACACGGGTGACAAAAATGAATGTGCTGAGCTATAACCACCACCTTGCTGGCCATTAAAAAACAAAACCCCCTTCTTCCGAAATAAAAATGGTGTACCACCGTTTGCACCGGAGCCAAAACAACTCTCGCTTTCACCCAACCATGGCTTGGAGGAATTTTATAAAGGAAAACATATCATCAAGCTACTAAAAATATCAGGGAATTCACCGGAGTAGGTCATTAAATGCCTTTTTAAAAAGGTATGCAACTCGTTCCCAGTGGCCCGTTTTACTCAAATAAGCCACAGAAAAATTGTATAAAAAGATTTATTGAAATTCATCAATGACAAACAGACATAAAACTCAAAGTTTGGCTCTTCTGGGAAAAAAACTGTTGCAAATGTATTTATACAGATGAAATATTGACTAGGAAATACAAGTCACTTCTAAAGCTATTTTAAAGAGGGATATGAAAGTAAAACTGTACATTCACTAGGTATTTTCAGTCATTTTACTGACTTCCACTAGGTAAGAAAATACAATTTTGTATTAGTATTTCGTGCTTGAGTGTATGAAAAGAAATCTCCTACACTACATGCTGTAACTGTCTCCTGTATTTAGGTTTGTAAAAATTTTCAAAGTATAGAGCACAAGTGGAAGTAGTTTCTCATCACTTAAAATTGACTAGGTGTTATATATTACAGACCAAAATAGTACACACCTTATTTAAAAGGGTTGAAACATTTTTTTTATTACAATTGTCAAATTCATTTCACTAGTAACTCAGGAATTAGGAACACTTTTTTTTTTTATATATATTTATATATATATTTAAATGCCTGCCATTTTCAGTGTACTGGCTATACCCTAGCCAAGAAAACCCAAAACGAACAAAAAAAAGAAAAAACAACAAACAAAAAAGAAAAGAAAAAAAGAAAAGAAGAACACAACACACAGAGGGTGGATTGCAAAGTCACCCCACAAACCAGATCCAAAAAAAACACCCAACGAAAGGGAGGGAAATAAAAATCCAACACGTTTGGTCACTATTTACAAACAGCAAAAGAAAAGGTACCTACAAAAGCAGGGAAAGCATGGGCTGAAAATGGCAGTCATCCACGAACAGGCAACAAAGAAACCACTTTATCAATATGCCATTCTCACACCTGTTGCTGTGGCCAGGATGCTCTCGTTAGGATTGGTAGCATCCAAAAAAATAAAAATTAAAAAAAAAAATGCTCACCAGAGGTTTCGTGACCAGCGGAGGTGGACTATCCCAGCGACCGCAAAAAGGGCTTTCGCTGTTCCCGAATGGACGACGCAATTTCTGGAGCTCGTCCGCGGATCTTAAAAGATTTGAAGATGTTGAACTCTCCACTCCGATAATAAGAAACAAATTACCACTTGGTTTATACTTACTATTGCGTTTACAGGAACTAAAAAGGGGCCAAAAAGGGGGGAAAAAATTAAAAATGAAGGAGGAGGAGGAGGAGGAGTGGCAGTAAAAATAGTATTTTATTCCCTCGCCCACCCAATACGCTTTTCCCTCTCATTCCCACAGCAACGTTACAATCAGAAAAAAATAAGTCTGGGGGGAAAAAATACAGGGTAAAAACAGTCAAATCACAATAGGAAATTTTCAAAATAGGTTATTCGGTTTAGTCGTCTTCATCCCCCTCGTCTTCAGCTTCTCGTTTTCTCTTTTGTCCCCTTTCTTCATCTGCAAAACAAACACGGCGCGCGTTAGACGTGCACCGGGCCAGGCTCTTGCAGCAGGACTTCTACCAAGTCGCTCGCGCTGGCACAGCAGCGCATGCTCGGACGTGGCTCTGCTGTGGCCACATTACGTTACTACCTTTGCCCCGTGTTAAGTACTGGCTTATTGACATACCAACTTCTTCTTCATCTTCGTCATCGTCTACTTCACCATCGTTATAGCCTTCTTCATCTTCCTGCATACGCGTTGATAGAAAGGAGAAGAAAAAAAGAACGGATTACTCTCACTTACCCAGCTTGGGTTGATGATATCCAACACCCGGCGTCTTACAACAGGGCAAAGCCTTGTAATGCTGTTTTTCAGCGTGTGTGTAGGATCCTCCTAACATTTTAGTGAGTGAACTTGCCTGATCTTCCTACAATGAGGCCAAATGGCTGGATTCTGGACTACACGGCGGAACAAGAATCAAGGGCCGACATACTAGCCTGTTTCCTCTAACCTTTTACCCCGTCCCAAAACAGAGAGTGCTGCCTTCTGTCCCCAGTAAGTAGTTATTAGAAGAAGAAAAAAAAAAAAAAATCCACTGGTTTGAAAGTTTTGAGATCCCTGAAGTCAAAGAAAACTTTCCCTGACTTCAGCGAGGCCGGGAACAAACTGAGTTTAGTTTTAAGCATCCCACAATTGCACGAAGAACGTGCGCGAGGCAGAACCGCGCCGCGTCCATCGCTACGCTAACAGCAGGAGGGAAAACACGGCTGCGCAAAGTGGGAAGAGAAGAGAGTGAAGTCGGTCGCAGGCGTAAGAGGCCGGGTGGTACCCTGCCCTCCGTTAAACCCACGCAACCTCAGGGAAGTCTAGCTCGGGGGGAAAACCTTTGAAATGCAAAAAAAAAAGTGCAGAGATTATTTGTATAAATAACCCCACTGACACTTATGCACCGCGACCCTGGAAACAACAACTCTGTTCTTCATCTCGTGCCTAACTCTACGTAAGGGTGCAAATGTTTGGGGTTCGGCTTGCTCTCAGGTGTTGGCTTTGAGGCCCTGGCTCCCCCTCTCCGTTCTGCCAGCCGGCGCGCACGAGGAGAGGTTAGCCGTGGAGGCGCTGCCTCCGAGCCGCTGGAAGTTAGGCTGGGTTTCAACGCGGACCCAACAAGCCAAACGACTTCACGTCGGTGGTCACTAGATGGCAGCTGGTTCTCAGACAACAGCTCTTCCCTGCCAATCCCCCCGTCCTTGTTCGGGGCCGCTTCCTAGACAGATGGAAGGCGGGCGCCGAAACACAAAGGCCGGCGCGAGTAACGTTTCCAGCCCGGACAATGCAGGTGTTTCACCGTCACGCCGACAGCCTTACCTCCTCCTCCCCGCTCACGTCCTCCTCCTCTCCTTCCTCCTCCTCCTCGTCTTCCTCTTCGTCTTCTACTACCTGAGCGTCTTCATCGTACTCCTCTTCTGCACGGGCGAACAAGAGAAGCAACCTCAGTTTTCTGCGCAGAATGACCCTGAAATTCTGGGAGCTTCGCTCTGAAACCCCGTGGGGCAAATATTCACCCACCCGCTCCTTCCCCCTTTCGTGACGGGCTAAAAGCTGCCCAGGTACACCCAGAAAGCAGAATCTAGCTGCATGCACTTTTGTGTTTCGAAGACAGGAGCTTGCGTGGCTCCCGGCATAAATCAGAGCAGTCCTAGGGCTGCTCTAACTTACAGCACCCTCCTTACTGCTGCTAATGGGCTTCTCAAGGGGGGCCAAGTCCCCCAGTTGGCTCCTACATGCTAGTGGGGGTTGCACGGTAGGGTGGAGGTACATGCTGCCCTTGCAATGGGAACGCTTCCCCAAGGCTTGTCCCCTTTAAGGCTGCTACGGAAGCACGAAGCAGCCTCTCCCCAGCTTGCATTAGGCATCATTTTTAATCTGGGTCTGCGGGCAGCCAGCACCCGGGAACGTCCCCTAGGCTGTAGGACGAGGCGCTGGGAACGCTCGGATGCAGGCCCGAGCGCCTGCCCTCCACGCTGCGCCGATGAGACCTTGTCCCCGCTGACCCCGCGTGCCGCTCCACGGCTGCGCGCGAGCCAGGCACTGCTGCAGCACTCGCCCCTTCCGCCACACTCTGCGCTCGAGGAGAAAGTGCAAGTGCAGCTATTTTGGGCGCCGGGCTGCTCAGCGGTGGTGCAAGAGGCTAGCAAATTCCCCGAGTCACGCAGCCGGGGAAGCGTATCTGGGGCAAAGCAAAAGGCACCCCAAGAGACCGGGGCGGACCCTCTGATCTAGCCCAGCCATCGCTCAGGTCGCCATCACCGGCCATCTACCAGGAGGCTTTCCTATTCACCCATGTCAGCGCCTCTGCCGGGCTCCTTAACCTCCCCGCTTGCTTTTGTCTGCTCTCAACCTTCTCCTCCCTACCTCGTCCAGGGTCTATTATCCACTCAAGTGATAATTATCCTGCGCTTGCCTCATCTCTCTTCCTCTCCCTTCCCTCTCTGCTGGGAAGAGAGGTGGCGGTGGGAGTGGGGGTGCCTAATCAGGAAGGTCTTGGAAGACAACGCGCCGAGGCGGCTGCATTCTTTCGGTCTCATCTTTCTTCTCCGTTCCCCCTCCCGCGTCCTCCCCCTCAGTCCTGCCTCTCCCCAGCGCACACGTCTCGTTCCCACACTGGGCCGGTCTGCCTGGAGATAAGGGAGCGCATCTCTCGAAGGCCCTGCCTGGGCTCTCAGATTATTGCCTCTTCCTCAGTCCCTACAGAGAGGCTCAAGGTCCTTCTCCCTCCACACAGGGCTGGGAGGAAGCAGCCAGTAAAACCCTGCTCTTGCCCGCTAGACCGTCTTGCCTGCTTTTGGAGACAGAAGAACCAAGCAGCCCACGCATCAGTCTGTTACGATCCAACTGCACTCAACAGGGCCCTCTACGTACCGTCCTCATCCTCTTCCTCGTCCTCTAGGCCCTCCACGTAGCCCTCTGCATCAGAGTCTGGGGCTTCTTTGTCATCCCGGTCGTAGCCGTCGAGGTACGTGAGCTGCGGGAGGAGCTTGAATACGTTTTCTCTGTAGTCGTTCAAGTTGGTTACCTCGCAATTGAAAAGGTCTAAACTCTTCAGGTTTTCTAACTTTTTCTGGAAGCGAAAGAAGGCTCCGTCAAAGGCCTGGTCGCACGCACGTTTTAAAGCCACACCCACCCACGTAACTCCCAATGGCAAAAAAAGCGGCCCGGTGATCATGATTTTTACAGACAAAAAAGTCAAAGCGAGGGAGAGGGCAAAGTGACTTGGCAAGGGTCACAGAAGAAGCCAGTGGCAGAGTCACGGATCATACCCAGTCCGGTCGTTATCCCCACGGCCACCCCAGGACAGACCACGATAGAGAAGCCACCACTGCACGTGCCTTAAAAACGATCACTTGAAGTGGAAGAGAATCAGTCTTTTCTCGAGGCATTCCCCGTGTTGGAGGATATATAAAAGTGCGTCTCATCTTTAAAGAGAGTTAGGAGAGAGCCTACAATAGCTAAGGGGTCAGGGTCTGCCCACATATACACACTTCCAAGCGGGAAGAGGTACCAAATCCACGAAGTTAGAGGCCCAAGTAAAGAAAGGCCGGAGAATCCAATACGAGGCGGTAGCTGTTACGTCTCCTGATCCGGGGATCGCACCCGTCATCCCACTGGGTGGGCCGGGGCAGGGGAGACGAGACGCCTGTTGTCAAGACACTTGCTATCTGGTCCTATTCCAGCGCGGACTTGTTCTGCACGGCCCAGCGGTTTCACACTAGGGGCTGCACAAAGATGTTTGCTGGCCGCAAGGATATAGATAGCCAGGGCCGAGGGAGAAGGTCACAGCAACAGATGCTTTTTTGGAAGAGGTTCTTCATTTCCTTTTAGCCGACAAGCTACGCAAGAGCACTTCTCTCGCCACTCGAGAAGTATTTGACAGCTGCCTTTTGTACTGGAGGGAGCGCGTGGGGAGGGAGAAACGACTGTGACCTGGGGTGCAATGCTAAACGCTCTCATGGGTTACACACCAATTGCTACGGGGAGCCCGATCCGTTCTCTGGTTGCAAGATAAAGCACGGCTCAGCGGGGAAACGTGCCTGACCCACCGTGCCTGCTCTCAGCTGCCACCGATGCCGGGAGGCAAGAGCACAGTGATATAACCACGGCCTTTCCCACACATGGCTCTTCTTTAAGATGAGTAATCAGTGTGCTAAGTCGCCTGACGCACCGCGGGGTGGAGTTGCTGATGTCAGTCACTGGGAGCGGGGTGGAGCCACCAGCTCAATGCGAGCCATTTAGCTCCCATCACAACAACCTCGCTGCATCGGGCCTGCACTGCGATGACAAACCTCCTCCTCCTCCGCCCGTATCCCTGCCCAGCCCCAGGCATCGCTCCAGCTCCGTCCAGGGGCACATGCGGGCTCGCCTCCTTGCCGAACGCTGTCCGCTAGAGGGAGGCACTCGCACGCTTTCCTGCCAAGTGTCGGTGGGGAGGGGGAAAGGCTTGCATCCTATTTGGGCATCAATTTGCACCAGACAGAGAGTGGGACGTTGCACCCTGGGCTGCAGACATCAAAACCCGACTCTCAGCCGCGAACAGGCTTGCTAGCTCGGGACAGACTCCCCGCCCTTCAACATTAGACGCGTCACAAGAAAGCAGAGGGTTTCAAAGCCCCCCTCGAGCGGCGCAGCGACTCACCAGAGGTTCTATTGTACTGAGATCTTTTATTTTGTTGCCACTTAGGTTTAGATGTGTGAGGTTCGGACACTTTTCTGCCAACACTTCCAGCCCTCCTGAGATTCTGTTATCGCTTAGTTCGAGCTGCAAGGCAGACAAGCACGCGAGAGAGAGGTTTTAGGGCAAGCTTTTACCACGCAGCAGTGCCACCCGCCCCTCGAAATCCTCGTGCGAAGCTCTGTTTCACGCTGCGGGCGCTCAGAGCAGAGGCGAGCGCGACGCCTTCACTTACCTTCTTAAGTTTGTTTAACTTTGGTAAATTTGCAACTGAGGTTAGGCCTACGTTGATTGTACTTAAGAACTCCAGCTCTTCAAACTCATCTGTGAGGCCTTCAATTTTGCCTTCATTTGACCTACAGTTGTCCAGAACAAGTTCTTTAACCTGGAGGAGGGTGGGGAAAGGAAAGAAAGGGAAAAAACAAACAAACACGTGTTTTGAATTGTCCTTTTTATCCTACAACCAGAGGTATGAGCATTCATTCAAACAAATTCATTTACAAGCAAAGCACAAGGAAACTGAAGCTATGGGACTGAATGAAGCCGCCTGCCGGTCTCCTCCGATAAGCTGTGCTCGCCCCAGATAATGGTTATTTCCAGCGCGTCGCCCCGGCTTGCTAACAATGCCCATTCAGCATCTCGGGGCAGAGTCTAGCTGTTTCACAAGCACCGCTATTAGGCGAGGACAAATGACACCAAGCCCAACACAGAGGATAGCTGGCATTCAATAAACGCCTTAGACAGTTCGAAAGCATCAATCGTAGTTTATCCCATTCTGTTGTTAGGAGCCGTTTCCACCTCTCCAAGCGAGGGCTGCCGGCATGTTACTACCGCGCAGGGACACGCGCTTTTTAAACGAGAACAACTCCAACAACTTCAGGCCCATGAATACAATACAGACCCAGCTATGAAAACAACAAAAAAATGCCCTCCATCCTCTCATTTTCTGCAAAAATCCTGATTTATCATAAACTCTTCAGAGAGAGACATGACACTTTAGTTTTTGACCACTGGCCACTATAGTTCTGAGACACAAAGGCAAAATGAACTATGTGGAGCTCCAATTTAGGGAGAAACCACCATTCTCTGGTACAGGCAGCCTTAAATCCAGGAGGTGCTTTTTGGTAATCTCCAGCCCCTCGGTATTCAATGTCTTAAAACAAGATCTTCCCCAGAGACAGGGGAAGGTGTCACAAGGCAGCTCCAGGTGCTTCCACATGGAGAAGTGTATTGGATACAGCCTGGTGCTCCTCTATGCTCACGTGTGGGCTTGCACCCTTTGCTTTCTTACACACACACACACACACACACACACACACACACACACACACACACACACTTGCCATAAACCTCCACTCTGCATGCCAAGCACAGAGGAACGCGTACGACGTCCCCTCCCCGGGACCTCTGCAATAATGATTGCAATATAGCAAAAAAGTAGCGCTCCTATTGCAACTGGAGGCGTGTGCACACAGCTGTGCACACACGTGAGCCCACGATACAAGTGACCACGCGTGCACTGCTCATTCAGAGTCAGTGTTTTTGGCAGGTGCCAGTTTCGAACGACACCACGCTCCGTTTCCCCAGCCCTGTGCCACTCCAAAGCCTTGCTGCAGCGATGGAAGGAGCAGCCAGTCCATTTTTAAACAGGAGTGCTGATTCACTCTGACGAAACTCAAGTACAAAGCTGGGAAAAATGTTAGCAGTGTGGACTTCCCCGAGGCCTGCAGACTTAGAGATGCTTCTCCGTCGTGGATTGGGATTGAATCGAGTTAGGGATCCACAGGAAGCTCCCGCGCGCTGGCTGCGAAAAGGGATCCGCAGAGACACAAACACCCGGACGGCTGCATTACAGAGTCTTTCGTGAGACTGAGTCATGGGCTACAGCACACTACTGAAGGTAAAATAGTAAAATGGCTGGAGGCAGGGCAGGCCAGCTGCCTGGTGCAATACAGCCAGCCACAGAAGTCTTGATTTTCTTGCCTTTTTTTTTTTTTTTTCCCTTTTTGCAAAAGACACAGCAGAAGGGGAAGTTTGCAAGAATTAAGAAACCAGACACTTTTCTTCGCGTGCTCAAGGCAGTTAATATGCAAATGGCTGCTTTTTTTTTTTAAAAAAAAAAAAAGCAGCCAACCAAACGGTTATTGCAGTAATCTCACAGTACGAGAAAGAAACCAATGTGATGGTCAGGCAACCAATGAACTGCACTTGATTTCTTACCCTGCTCCGTGTAACCGCTGCATAACATCTGCGTGCGAAAGGTCAGGGCAGGATGAAGCGCACGGGAGGCAAGGAGGAGGGAGAAATGTTCAGAGAAGGAGGGGAGGGAAATTCAGTTTTCAGGCCTGTCTGCCATGTTGTGGCTGTTGTTGAATGGCGATGGGTATGTGAGCCTGTGCAGGTGTTTCAAAGTGTCCTGATCTAGTGCAAAGAGGCTCATAAGCAAAAGTTTTGTGGGGGAGTTTGCATAAAATCTGTCATTTAAAAACAAAACTAACGTGGCAGCCCCAAACCCTCTTTTCAGTCAGAAAAACAAAAAACCAGGAAACAGGAGTGAATAGCCCAGTGTGGGGATCTTTTGGCCACTGCATGCCCCGCTGTCAGAGAGCCTGGTTAGTTAGGACACGGACGAGACAGGCGCCGGGTTTAAAAACGGCCGGAGTCCGACACACAGGTGCGATGGGAGCTTTGTCCCCAAGGCAGGCGTGGAAGGCTCTGCCAGCACAGAGGGATTAGCGCTGCTCGAGAAGAGAAGAGGACCAGGTCCTGTCCCCAGCACACACAGCCCTCACCCTTGCCACCTTTGGAGAAAGAAAAGAAAATTCAACCAAAGGATCCAAGCCAAACACAAGCTGAGCGGGTCCCTTCGGCCCTCCTAGCTCTCCTGGCGGTTTTGAATGGACGCATTTAGGACAGGAAGTGAAGAGGGCACGCAAAGGAAGGTCCAGCACGTTCCTATCGATGCCACGGACGTGTCCATCTCTGCCACAACAGCAAGCACTTCTGGAGAAGCCCCGGGCGCTGCAGAGGCCTCTGTACGGAGGGTTTGGATGCAGTCCCGGGGGAGGACTCATGCACAGAGAGGGTTTCACAGCTTCAGGGCCTAGCAGCACAGGACACGGCTGGGGCAAGAGCAGCTTCCCAACTGCCCCGAGACCCACCCAGGAGGAAAATGGTGCCCAAGTCCCGAGTCAGGAAAAAGAACAAAGGAAGCAGCAGTCTTTGTTCACCTTCCAGCTGGGAGACAGGCACGGAGAGCGAACCTTGGGGAGGGCAGAGCCGCTCCGCAGGGGGGTGGGAGCAGCAAAGAGCAGACCGGATGCAGCAGGGACAGAGCCAGAGACCCCCACCTGCACCCAGGTTCCTGCCAGTCCGTGCTGGTTGGGCAGACCCGGCAATCCAGCTCTAGAGAAGCAAGGACAGCTGCATTTTCTCCTGCCCCAAGACTCGAACGCATTCACTTGAAAAAGCCCCCAGTCACCCAAACCGGGCACCAGCACATGTGCATGGCAGAAAGCCTTGGGGCGGGGGGCGTTGGGGGGGGGGGGGACAGGAATCTGCAGGCGGCAGTTTCAGAAGCACGAGCCTCCCGACAGACGCCAGCAGCCTCGGCAGTTTGTGAGGCCTCGGAGCAGCTGCGCTGGGGTTTCTGGCCCCTGCCTTTGCAAGGAGGCAGAACAACTCAAATAGTTTGGAAGTTAAAGGAGCCACAGCCACGTTTGCCGAGCCTCGCTTGAAGGCCGCGTGAGCCCAGGACCCGCCTTTGCCCGCCGAGTTTCGCTCAGGCAGCGCAGACTCGGTGTTGCATTGCAGCCCTTCCCTCCGCACGCGGCGCAGTGGGCAATGCCTCTGGAAAGTCTGCCGGCTCCTTCTGACCCGGGGAAGCTTATCCTCTTCCCACTTCCTCCCTCGCTCTGCGCCCTCTCCTTCCACTGCCCTCGCTTGCTGCTTCCTTCCTCTTCTGCTGCTTTTTCCTTGAGGTCGCGCTGCGTCTTTGGTTAGCTGCAGCACCCCCGCCCCGCAGCAGATATGGTCTAACGGAGATGTTCCCTCCCAGGCTGCGAGGAGCGACGCGCTCGTCTAGCACGCGGCACTGATCGAATGCTACATAACCAATGGCCAAAGTTTCCAACCAAGACTACAGCTGCAACGTGGGTCAAAGCGCTCTTTCCTCAGTGCATCCACACCTGCATCTCCCTCCGAGGCCGCGAGGATGACTCCCGTTCCCCAGCACCAGAGAATTCACAGTGCATGCGAATACGTGCAGGGTACGTTAGCCCAAGAAAGCTCCGCGGAAGAGTAAATCAGACTTTAACAGAGGCTACTGTTCTCATCTAGTCCCTCTAAACAAGCCACATTTCCACTGCAAAGGATCATAAGGTTGTCTGGACACAAGGCATACGCTACAAGGATCTCCCTGATCATGCAGTCGTCACGGCCCGAGCCATAGCTCCCCAACTATCCATCAGACAGAACTGCAAGAATAGGGCCGAGGCCTTCGTTTTAAAATGGGTCCTGCCCAACGAAGCAGAGCAAGCAGAGCGCCTGCTATCTGGGTCCGCCAAGCCGAGGCACCTCATCCCATCGGGCTGCAGGCTGGCTCAGGAGCATCCTTTCTGTAGCAAACAGCATGTGAAGCAGTGATGCAGCTCAGCGCAGCCTCCACGACAGTCACTGCGCCCCTTTACAATGCAGCCCGCCCGCGTGAGCCCCTGTACGGGGCTTACCAAACATGACAAGTGGGCCCCGAATCAGAGCTAGCCAGATCCCCCTGGAAGCCACTCGGCCCTCCTGGCAGGCTGATATTCAGACCCTGTAAAAGAGCCTGCTGTTGCCAAGAGGCACGGCATTCGGCTCCAGAGACAATTATTACTCAGCTGCGGCAAGGAAGGGTGAGACCGAAGCTGCGAAAATCATCTCAACCCTTCGCTGTTTTGTCTACCAAGTTGCACTGGAGCTAAAACCTGCTTCTGATGGGCATGGATCGCAACACAACCCACTCTACATAGGAGTCGGCACCAAAGAGATGCCGCTAAAGAAAAAAAAAAAATCACAGGACCCGTTCAAGGCCTCAGGCATGGTGTAACGCTGGAGCGAAGGCAGCGCACGCCACCAGCTCAGCAAGCGAGCATGGAAGTGCACTACCTGCTTGGTCACCACCCTCTGCACCCCTTAAAGCGGGAAGGTGCTGGGAACCAGCACAAGGACTGCAGGCGACTGTACCCTCCACCGGTAATGCCACATTTAGGGGTCTACCTACTGAAGAGGGACTGCTGTACGCGAGCCGATTTGGCCCAATCGAACAGCTGCCAGCGGGGTCGCAGACCCAGCCTGCTGAGAAGGAACCTGCAGGAATAAGCCGAGTGGAGCTGCTAACATGCAGTCTTTATTTCGTACAGGATTTGGGACACACCGGCTGGGTCTTCAGCACCGCCGCTTGCATCCAACATACCGTGGCATATGGCAGTGGGGGGAGGCGAGGGGGAAACGAAACACCAAGAGCTGCACGGCTGCAGCCATCTACGCCTCGCGCCGAGGTGCACAGCTCCAGACCTGCATCTGGCGCGCCGCATCACCCTCCTCGTGTTTGAAGGGACAGCTCCGGGGGCTCCATTTTCCCCTTCTTCCACCCAGCAAGCTGCCATCTGCCGCAGCAGGTGCTTCCTGGTTGCAGATATGCCGTGCAGTTTGCAAGCATCCGTCCTCGCCTGCATGTTGCCTTCCCTTAATGACAAACGGGTCGCCGGTCCCTCCTCGGAGCACGCACCTTGGCACCGACGCTTCTTCCCATGGCAGCACTACGCCTGGAAACTGGAGCAGTTCGACTCTTCCAGACCATGACCTCATACTGCTGCTAATCCACCGTGCACTCTGAGCTGCGTGTATCCTGCATCTCTCCAGCCCTCCAATTACATCACGCTTTACATTACTCCATGTCTGATACCCAGGGGCTCCATCTGTTTCCTAGTACGGGGACTGCATTAAGCTGTGTTCACCAAGGATGCTTATGTAGCATCCTTAAATATAGCTGGTGTATGCGCTTAAATCGGGCTGAGCGTGCACACAGGCACCGTACACCATGGGGAGCTGCAAGCCACTTCTGTTGCCTGTTCACAGCAGAGTTTACCAGGATTTTCCCCCTTGCTCACTTCTCCCTACGAGGTGCTGGGTCAGCTGGCATCTTTGGGAATGGGCATGCTAGATACTGTAACGCATACCCAAGCAGTAACAGGCATCCAGGTTTTCCAAGGCATTTATGGCACTGAGGTTTTCTTAGGTTAAGCCTTCGTTTCCATAACACCACAGAAATGCAGGAAAGACAAAGGTCCCTACTGGGGCAGAGCACAGGCCCAGAGGCAAGACACCACAAGCCACTAAGTCACAGATCACGAGGCCCAGAAGAGAGACGCCTTCACGAGCGTGATGAAAGGCACAGTGAGAATTGCAGCTAGGGACTTAACAACAAGTTTACTAGTACAACTACCACCTGCTGTCAGAGGCAAGAAAACGGGGAGATCGGCATTGTTTGCAGATGCTTTAAGGCCAGCCCTTGAGGCAGGAATACCGGCTCTTCCGCCTGCCCTTGCAGTGGGCGAGGGCAGGATGTTCGCTCTGCACCCCACAGCTCCCTACCTGCACCCAGCACACTGGGATGAGCCATGGAGCTGAGATCCTCTCTCCCCCTCCACGCCCTTACCTCGGGACTAAATGCCCATTTCTCTTCACAAGGGAAGGCAGACAGAGTCTGCTCTGCTAGATGGGAACAGGCTCCACCCTGCTTTGTTCTTCCAGGGCACCCATCTCCGCTCTATTCCTCCCCCAAACCTGGGAACACTGCCACACTTTAGGGCTTACTCCCAACTAAGCTCCATGTCACGGAGGAGGGCCAGGAGGTGACTTCTGCATCTTACAGAGCCACCAGATGATCACCAGGTCCTACCCTGGGTTCGACGTCAGCAGTCCCCAGGCTCAGACCGGCCTCTCTGCCCATTCCCCGTCACTGCCACATGCCAGCATCGCCCAGCTGGCACAAACAAAGCCATTACCTCTGGACATATTTTGTTGAACACAGCCTGGTGCTCTGCGGGCTGAGTGACATCCTGGGAAAGGAAGGGTGGGTGGATTCGGAACAACCTTGTGAAGCTGGCGTGTCGTTAGGATGGCCTGACCTCCACAGGCATGCCCGCTGGAGGGAACATGGACACTAGGGAGCTTTGCATTCTCCCTCTCCCCAGGACTGTCATCTTCTCCCCGATGTTACTTTTGCCACCCCCTAGCAGGAGGGGACAACTCCCAATGGACATGCTATTTGGGAATGTGACTGGACCATGAACTTCCCGAGCACACGACTGGATTTAACCTGCTGCACTAGAGCTGCAGCTTGCAAGGCTCCGCGTGGCACCATTTACGCAGACCTCTGCGCTTCCTGCTCGAAGCTCGCCACCGAAACGCAACCCGGGGCATTTCGAATGGCCGAGAAGAGGCAGAGGTTGCACTGCTTTCTGTACAGGCCGAACCCCAAACCCGGGGGCAGCAGAGAGCTATGCTGGATCCCGGCTAGGAGGAGAGCCATGTCAGGACTGCTCTGTCCACTCAGACGTGTTCTGCCCTTTGAGGTTTGCCAGAGCAGAGCCAGCTCAACCCGTGCCCCCTCCTGCTCCTGGCTTTCTGCCTACACATAGGGCAGAAGGGGGGAGGAACAGGTGGCATTGCACTGACTGTGCTGGCTTGATGCCACCAGGGATTCCCCTGCAACAGGGTAATCCTCAGCTGCTCCTTTTGGGCGGCTCTAAATCTCCATGGGGGAACCTCGCTGGGGTGACAGGATCCTTAAAAACAATTCTTGGCGTCCCCAGATTTTTCCACTCTAAAGCCGTTCCTACGTCGGCTGGGTTCTGGTTGCAAACAACTCTAGTCAAATGTTTAAAGCCCAGAATGAAGTAAGTGAGGGTCTGTCCCCCCACTCCCGGCTTCTGCAAAGACAACTCGGGCACCCTGATCCCAAGCTGGAGCATATCAGGAAAGACCAGTTCTCTTTCCAACTGAGATCTGATTATTAGGGCTGGAGACACCCATTGCAAAACCATGCTGCAGGCCTCTAGGATTAAATACATAGGTTTTGGTATGCATGTGGAAGTAAATATATTAGAGTGCTTTATGAAGTTTAGGTGAGCAGAAGTGCCAGAGCTTGCCTTGAGTCCTAAATGAGTCTGCCTTCTGGGAGGGGAAGACCCTTCCTCAAAGGCAGCTACTGGGTCCAAACCCCTCCTAGCCAGAAACAGGAACGAGATCTCTAGCAGCCAGATTCCTGAAGAACTGCATTAGCAGAGGCAGCAAGAAAAGAGACTGCTGGGGAGATGCTGCAACGGCCCAAAGTGCATACTTCATCCACGATCCGGGGCATCCGGTCACCGCATAGGAATACAGAGTATCCCACTGACAACTTCACTGTGGCTGGGGTTTACATGCAGCCTCAGAGGCCCTGAAAACCAAGTTGCAATAAGTTCCCCTCTTGTTTTCCCCCACATCCCAATGAGGCAGAAGTCACAAGTCCTTGAAACCTGGCTCTAAAACCAGTTCTTTTCATGCAGTGCAATTGAGGAAGGCTAAATGAAGTGTGGCTACAAAGCGTGCTGGAAATAAAAGGCAGCCCACCCACCTTTTCAGCTACTGCAACTGCTCAGGGCTGATCCACCGAAGCGGGATTCTTAGTTCTTGTACAAAGGGCTGTAAAATATCCCTTACAGGATTTTACCAAATGAGGCAGACCCATCCAGCTTGACCACTCAGGCTCTTACACACATCTCTTTCCTTGGAAGCTCCCTGAACCACATATCCTTATTGCCAAATGATTAGGACCAATGCGTTTTTCTTAAGGGGCCTGCTAACGCTGGTATCACGCTAGCACAATTATTGACTTGCTTCTACTCTTGCTGGAACTGCAAGTACTTGTCTATGGGAGCAGGCGTCTCTTTTGAAGTTTCAGATTTGTGTCACGACACAATAAGATGCGTGCACGTTACAGGCAGCATGCTGCTTCCTCGTATTAGCATTAGATCAATGACAATAAAAAATTGAAACCTGCCCAAACTTTAGTTCTGAGCAGTTCTTCACGCTTCCTCCGTTCTAACATTTTGCCCTTGATTCACAGTGAGGGTGGGGACAAGACCCCTGGCAGGTTAACTGAAGGGGAAGAATAGCAAATACAGGATTTACACCGAGCATTTCCTGCACTTAAGTAGCCCCAAAGAGCCAACAAAAGAGGGGCAGATCTCCCTGTGGATTTTATACTCCCCCACTCCATCTTTTGTCTCAAGATGCCTCAGCCTTTTGCAAAATAATGACTCAGATTCTCTATTGTACCCAGCTGTGCTAATGCAGGTTTAGAAAGGTAGTGAACCAAGAGGCCTTTAAGCCACATTTATATTCTTCTGATACGGAGGACGTCACTGCAGCATGGCTACACAATGCAAGGTGCAGCAGCTGGAGAACCGCTCTGTGGTCTCCTGGCTCACCACAGCCAGGTGCAGGGGTGAACTAGCAATAGCCCCTGCACCTTGGCCATACACCAGGGCCCAGCAGGGAGCACACAGTAGGATCTACTATTACATCAACTGTTCTCTACCAACGGGTTCTTATACACAAGGTGTAATGTAATACTTCCCCGTCTGCTTAAACTGCATTTAAAAGAGCTTTGTGCTGCTCTGACCCAATATCCATCTATTCACCTTCTTGCACATTGCAGCGTTCAGTGCTCTCCCTAAACCCAGAAGCTGACACACCCGTCTCGGTTCTAACAGATGCGATACCATCTTTGATGGCGACTTGTTGTGGGAAGTTGTAATGAGGTATGAAATGGGTAAGTGGCAGCAAGCTTAAGGCACAGCCAGGGCTGCTGCAGTTGCTCTCTAGAGGGTCCCACTGGGAAAAGCTCCTAAACAAAAGAACCCATGGCGTGTCTCCCTGTACGGCACCCACGCACCAGGAGAGGCAATGTGCTAGCTCATGTCTTTCATTCAAGGGCACGTAGCTCTGGTTTTGGTTTTCTGATGCTAGATGCATGCAGCACACAAGCCTTAGAAGACATTATTTCTTTCGAGGGGGTCCGTCCCCGACCGTGGTGTCTGATCCTCTTGCCTGGGGAACAAGATATCCAATGCCATTTCATTTGCTTTCAGATTTACTTCCACCGCCTCTTCTTTTTAGGCTTAAATGTGTAGGGCTGCTGAATGATCTTAGGGAAAGAGATCACTTGCTTCTGCAGCTTCACCCAAAGGATCCTCACTGCCTTTGTAAAGAAAGCCCTTTCCCTTCTCCCCCAGTGCAAATGGAAACCAGGCATTATTAAATAAACCCCAGCCCCCCATGGCAAACTCATGTTCCAACACCCTGGGCACTGCACACCCCCGCTAGAAAAAAGGACAAAATAAAAACCACTTAATTCATTCCAGGCTTTAAACATTTGACTAGCGTCATTTGCAACATGGAATGTACGCCACATATTGCCTTCACTATTACAGCCATGCTGCAAAACTTGAGGTAGCATGAAATGTATTTCATGCCCTTATATATCAAAGCAATGTTTCCTACAAATGCTAGCAGAATAATCGCTAGCAGCAAAAACAATACCTTGTCTAAAATGCACTTGGTGCTGCTTTTACTGGGCCTACTGGGAAAGGCTGTTTCCCTTTTAATAGCTGCAGGAGGCCTGGAGGGAGTGCCCAATGGACTCACATGACTGACACACACATGCACAAATAGGGAGTTAGCCTCGTTAGATGGATTAGGCTGCAAAGAGCCAATCCTGCACCTTGATGAGATTCCAGGGGGCTGCTCCTGTAGCTAGGGGCGTCAGAAGCAAGGCCAAAGAGAATTTAAAACAAAGAAGAAACGCAACCTATCTGAAAGGATGCAGGAAGTTAGATGAATCTGCAGCCACGAGAAAAATCCCGTGGGAGGGAAGCACGGTGAGGTCAGCAAGGAAGGCAGAGCTAAGACTCTACCAGGGATTTTTGGCTGAAGTAGTGCAGAGGAAGGAAGAGGTGAATCAAGAAATGGGTTGAGGAATATAGTATGCTGTTACAGCAAGTATTCGAGCTGTGACCAGCATGGCATTCAACTGCGGCACCTGCCAAACAGAGCAACTGCTAGCTGCTCCTATCCAGGAGCTGTACCTGGCTACGGGCAGATGTGGCTTCCTTTTGCCCAGCATTTATCCAGAAAACTATCGAGAGCCGTCACGGTCTGCGCGCTCTCCAGACCAGCAGCAAACATCATCTCGGCATTAGCAGAGCTGCACATTCTGCCTCTATCTCCCAGCATCCCGCGACTTGCCATTTCAGGAGGCGCCGGTTGGCGGCCTGGTAACCACGACTGTCACGCGGAGGTTCCTGCTCATCCCCAAAGCTTTCCTTAAATACACTTGGAAGTGTTTGAGGCCCTCACAGCATAAGTCGGTACATCTGTATGGGTCTAATTCTTGCCTTTCCCAGGCCTCTCCGGCTCTGCTATGCAAGTTCTTACCCACCCAAAGGAAGCATGATATGAAAATACAGGCCTGGTCTATACATTTAAAACACAAACCTAAAACACCTTTACAGTAGGACTTATTTGTAGGTAACGTGGTCGTTAAAAAGCAGGCTGAGTTAATAGGAAAAGAAGTATACGTTTTAGGACCTGAAGTCTTGCATTTCAAAGGTCCACATGGTTAACCCCAAAATACTACCAGATCTTAGTGCATAATTAAGGCAGCATAACAGAGGGCAGATTCTGCTTGCTATCTTTCCTGATTTTCTGTATACAGCTGGCTATAAAGCGGGCTATCAGATTCAAGCTTAAGCCAATTACATCACCCGGGCCCTCAGAAGTCTGTATGAGGAAGTAGGTTTTCAACCTGCCTACTTCCAGCTGCTAGACAAAAAGGACAGGAACCCTTGTTATTTTTTCATGAGACATACTGCAGTTCCTGATACCATTATACAGCCGTGTGTTATCTAAAGCTCAGTTATTTTTGTTCTGATACCTTTTTTATCAGGAGAGAACCATTTTTCAAAATGCTGTTTTCTTGTTTTTGCACATGTAACTGAATCATCCGACAGCTTGCATAAACACGATTGCGTTTGAGATACCGATGGTCAAAAGGGAATTTTGAACAGTTGAAGGTGAATTGTCAAGATTAAGTCAGAAGAAAAGCCATTATCTGATGGATTTTCTAGCAACATTATCAAGGGATGAGGCAGCTAGGCAGCAAGTTTGGTCTCATACGAACACAGATCCCTTCCCATGCGTGCAACTTGGTCAAAAACAACAACAACAACAAAAAGGTTGGTACCGTGGGGTAGGATAGGGTCAACTTTGTCAAAACAACGTTACTGTGAGAGCTCGCTACTGGTCCCACATGCCAATGGCACATCTACTCTACATTATGATAGATGGACTCTATTTCTGACATCAGCAATTGCAACACGAATTTGTACATTGTGCTAAGGCATCTTTTTGGAGATCCACCAAGACAAGTGCTAATGCACAGTGACCACATAGTGTATGGACCATAGCAGAATTGCAGCAGTTTACAAACAGAACGGCTATGACCAGATGCATAAAGAGTGAAACAATTCTGTTCCAAGATCCACAGTCTCAAACTGAGCATGCTGAATCAAGTTTGGACATGCTGAACACATGCCGGGCATTATCACATTATGTATCTGCACTACTTTGGCAGTTTCAGAACCTCAGACTGTCTTCCTTTTGTATTCTGAAGTTGGTCAGCAAAGAAAAAGTACAATGTAAGAAGCAACACCAAGTTGGAAAGCCGCCCGGGTTTTTGTTAGGATGCAGGCCTTTAAAAAGGGACACCGAGTTACACCATTTACTATTGTTGCAAATAGCTCTTGCAAACAAGGGGGTGGGGAAAGAGAGCTATGTTTCACCTTCTGCATTTGACAGCACTTTGCCTGCTCCTTTTCACTGGTTTTCCCTTTTTGTTTGTGCAGGTTTCCACACAACATGCGAGGAGGACAGGCATTTTATAGCAAACAACCTGACAATTAAGAGGCACATGAAATACTGGAGTTACTCTATACCTTTGCATATGAAAGACTAGAAGTCGCTCTCCACTTCTATTACTAAGGGATTTCAAAGTGACCTCCCTTTTAGGAGAAGCACTACAGCTTTGGACTAAAGGTAACTGCCAAGGTGGCTGCAAGCCACAAAAAGCTGACAACTTTGCACAATTTCAAAACATACGGGTGAAATCCATGCTGCATAACTAACAAGAACTTGAATACCGGTATTCATTTGTTTTCCAGCCTTTGTGTTTAGCTACTGAGCCAAGCTGTAGACCATACAAATTAACAGGAGTGCCCCGAAAGTCTACGTGGCAAGCTGCCGCTTTGGAGCTCAGTAGTAACGATGGCTTTTTACTAACCTACGTAAGGTAGACTAATTTGTCCATGTCTGCATTGGAAAACTAGTACTCAAAGCAAAATAAGACAAGGTATGAAGGATGTGGTAAATGAATGTCCTGCTCAACGTTAAACAGGGTAGCTGTAAAAGAAAAAAAAAAAAAAAAAGGAGAAAATCCTGCTGGACTGGTAAAGGAAAATCTATATGCACACTGGCTGGACTGCTACTGTGAAACACCTAGAAGAAGGATTTTCGGCACTGCAAACACAGATGTTTCACCAGCGGTAAATACATGTTTAAGAAATGAGGGAAGGGGGGAGGAGGATGTAGTCTGAGGAGGAAACCCCCCTATGCAAGTCACTTTGTAACACATTTGTCTCCTATAGTTCTGTTAGCTAAGGGAAACCTTTGGATGATACAAGTTAACCATTCAAGTAACACAGCAGTATTACAGATG
Organism: Caiman crocodilus; assembly: GCA_030014935.1. Lineage (NCBI taxonomy): Eukaryota > Metazoa > Chordata > Crocodylia > Alligatoridae > Caiman > Caiman crocodilus. The sequence goes on along the minus strand of JAGPOW010003364.1, from coordinate 2,975,224 downwards.
TGGTTAAGTAGTATTCCAAAACAAACAAAAAAGTGTTACTTCTTTCCCAAGCCTATATAACATTCAAGTAAGAAGAGGAAATTTGGATTCAACGTTGTAGTGGATGGTTAAATACATCTACCTTTGACCTGCAAAGCCTTTATCTTGCAAAAAGCTGACATTAGTGTCTATTAAAAAACAGAACATGATGCAGTATTTTGGCATAAATGCTCAGCAGCTTCACATTCAGCTGATTTGGATTCTGTACTGTGAAAGCTAATTTTCTTACTGGAATACATTTCTTCATGGGGCTTTAAAAACAACACTCTCAGTAGAACAAACCGCCCCCCCCCCAAACAAAACCCAAAGGATAAAGAGTAGTGGGAACCATGCGTCTGCCAGTTACTTCCTAACCACACTGCATCATCTTTACCTGAGCAAGGAGGACCTCACAGAAAAGAGAATTAATGATGAAGTGTCCAGTAAAATCCGTCTAAAATGGTGGATAATGGATAAACTTTTAAAAAGTGCAAACCCTGCAAGGACCAATAAACTAACCCTAATGTAAGGGGGCATTTTAAAGAGGTCTAATAAAAGATATCACATCTACTCAAAGAAGTTTGCCTGCCTAGGCCGCAAGCTGTACACTTCCTTCCTCCAGATCAGAAGGCGCATGTGTGCACCCATCATCACCCAAATTCCGCATTACAAAACAGCAATCCTGAACGGTGTTTCTCCCCTTTAATAACCTGCAGGAGGGCAAAGCAAACGCGCATGGCGAAATGCTGTGTTTCGGAAGCACGGCAGTTGCTCTGCGGTGGGCGATTCACCGAATCGAAGACTGAGCAGGTAAAACAAGGTGGCACTTATATCTTAAGATCAGAGTGGTCCAGGCGGCGCGATTCGCTTCAAAACAGATCCGAATTAAGGACCTCCCCGCCAACACTACTGTGTGAAATGTCTTTTAAAATTGGACTTTGCAACAATCCAAACCAGGAGGAGGAAGTTAATCAAAAAAATATAAATAAATAAATAAATAAATAAATAAATGGATATTAAAAACAAAACAACACAACCCCTGCCTCTTAGACGTCCCCATTTGGATCAAATCCTAAAATCTGCCTCTGCTGAAAATGGGGCGCATTTTATAGGGGTGCAGGGGCCTTGAGCCTACAGCCCTGATATTAATCCATCAACACACACACACACACACCAGAGACCTACCTTCCCGGAGGGCCCTGCCCAGGAAGAAGGCGTCTTCCCCACTCATCGATAATGCGCTCCCTGCCTCGGGAAGCTGCAGCAGGCATTTTGGATCATCCCCCCCGGCCCCCCCGAAAACCCTGCATTATGCAAACGACCTTCTCTGTCCCCCCTGGAGCACTGTGGGGCCTGGATAACAACCCGCGCCCATCCGCCAGCATCGCTGCGCAGCGGGGGGAGGCCGAGCCGCCCCTCGGAATGTTGCAGCCGCATGGAACGCTGGCGACCGCGACGTTCCATTTCGAGGTACCAACGTTCGATTTAAAGACACAGGCTCCCGCCAGCTGCCAGGCAAAGCAAGCCCCCTGCCACCACCAGCCCAGCCCACTCCGGGGATCGGGACCCCGCTTTTCTGTTTCAATCATCAAAAAGGAGAGAAGGAGGGGGGGGGATTTAAAAGGGGGAAAAAAAAAGCTTTTTGTCTTCTTGGATTGTTCCTCCCCCTCCCCCCGCCGCCTCCTCCCCTTCCAACTCCGCGACAACAGTGACAAAATGGCAGACCTGAGCGCTGGCAGTCATGTTGCACGCGCGCTCTGCCTTGCACACGCGTGCACAAGCCGCCCCGCACCCAGGCGCCGCCACAAAGGGCTTCGCCAGCAGGGCAGGGCGGATCGGGAGAAACTTTTGCGCCGGCGAGGATTAACCCCCCCCCCCTTGCATGCACGCACACCGCCGCTTGCACATACCCCCCCCCTCCCCCGAGAGCAGCTCGGGAGCGTTTGCACCGAGGCAGCCCCCCTGCCCACCCTCCTTCTCCTTTCGAGCTCGACCGGAGGAAGACCCCCCCCCAAAACACAAACCCCAACACCAGGGCGCCTTGTCCTACTTGGGCTGCACCGCGGTCTGCCCAGGCGGGGATGCAAAGTTGGGAGCGCGGGGGGGTTGCATTTCAG
>JAGPOW010003364.1:2948204-2972989 GCA_030014935.1 Caiman crocodilus | reverse complement strand
CTGCCCACCCTCCTTCTCCTTTCGAGCTCGACAGGAGGAAGACCCCCCCCCATAAAACAATCCCCAACAACATTGCGCCTTGTCCTACGTGGGCTGCACCGCGGTCTGCCCAGGCGGGGATGCAAAGTTGGGAGCGCGGGGGGGTTGCATTTCAGCTCCCCGCCTTCGCCCCTTTGTCCCCGGGCGCCTGCAACCGCGAGCCTCGGGCTCGGCCCGGCTCCCCCCCCGCCCTGGACTTTTTGCAACTTTAAAGCGCAGGTTGCACCGAGCATCCTGCTGCCCAGCTGCCCCTGCCATTGTAGCACAAGGAGGGTGGTTGGGGGGGACGACCTGAATCCTGCCCGCTTCCCTCCCCGACCCACCGCGCTGTTATTTAAGCCATTATGTAACGACCTTTCCTCCCCAAATCAGCCCCATTTGGGACCCGGGAGGCGGCCCCCAATTGCTGGGGGGTTGCACTCCAGTCCGTCCCCCCCAGGAAGGGGTGCACCCCTCCTTGGTCCCGGGGTGCATCGGGAAAGAGGCGAGGAAGAGGAGGGGGGTCCTCCCAACTTTGCTGTGCCTTTCTCTTACAAGGCAAAAAGCAACAACAACAAAAAAAGCAAAGAGGTTTTTAGGGGTTTGGGGGGGTCCCCCCTCTGCATCATTGGTACGCAGCCACTCGGGGACTATTTTCGTCCTGACAAAGTTTCTTGTCCCCGTTTATTCAGCTGAACCACCAGCAAAGTCCAACCCCGAGCTGCAAAAAAACCACACCGCCTTTTTGTGCATGTGCATGTGTGTGTGTGTGTGTGTGTGCGCACGGAGAGCGCCCGCCCGCCCGGCCGAGGGGGATTGCGCCGCTTTTCTCTGCCCTCTCGCCCCCCAGGAGCGTGTCTGCTGGGCGGGCAGCTCAACCCGGCTGCTTTTGTCTTTAAAAACCCGGGGCGTTTGGGGTCTGGCAAGCATCTGGAGAGAGGCAGGGAGAGAGAAAGGGCGCGTTCATGAGGACTACAAAGTTACAAATATGGCTCCCCAGTCTCTCCTGCCTGATCACTGCAAAGAAATGAAGGCGCACTTTAAACTCCCGGCCCTTCCCAAGTCCCTCCCCGGGCCAGCACCCGCTGCAAACCTTTTGCAAAGCAAAAACACACACACACACACAAAACAAAACACAACACCACCACACAACAACACACACCAAAAAAAATTTAAAAAAATTAAGCCCAGCCGGAGAGGGGCAGCAACTTGTATTTTCTTACAGCCCCTCCAAATGCAGCATCGGGCTGCCCCCCTCCCCGGGCGTGCATGCAGGGGTGCACGCCGGGGGGTGCTGGCGGGCCACGGGGCACCCCTCGCTTTGCAATGCGCCCCCCTCCCACAGAAAGAGGGGAGAGGGGGGGGTTCGATTTTTTTTTTTTTTTTGCATGCATGCATGCATGGCTTACATCCGAGGGCGTCCTGTTCCGCAGCTCTAAGTGGATCCTTTTCTTCATGTCCATGTCCGTGGCTGGCCCGGCTCGTCGCGTGCAGTGACACCCAGGCGGACCCCCCCAACGCCAGCGCGGCCAGGGACTGTGAGCGCGCAACCAGCTCCGCTCGGGATCCCCGAGCCCACCACCCCGCGGCGGACACCCCAACCTGATGGCTGCGGGGGCGGGCGCTGCCGCGGGGACTCGGAGGGGACGGGCGGCCGCGCCCGCCAATGGGCGCGCCCGAGCCGGCGGCGCCGGCCAATGCGGCGCGCTGAGGGGCGGTGCCGGCCAATGGCGGCAGAGGCGAGGCCGGGCCGGCGCCGGGCGGGCGGGCGCGCGACGGGCATTCCGCGCTGCTGGCGGACGGGCGCGGAGCCGCCCGCGCCCGCGGGAGCCCCCGCCCCGCCCCTGCCCCCGCCTCCGCCCCCCGGGGCCGTGCGGACACTCGTGGCGCGCGTGAGGGGGGCGCTCGCGCGGGGGGAGGCGAGGGGGGCGCCGCCTCGCGCGCGTGGGGGGGGGCAGAGATCCACCCTGAGGTGATCTACGCTGAGGTGATCTCCCTCCTGGCCTATGAAGGGGCAGTGTCCCGAGGGGCTGGGGGATCTACTCTGAGGCGACCTACTCTGGGGTGACCTCCTTGAGGCGACCTAGTCTGAGGTGACCTAGTCTGAGGTGACCTCCCTGAGGTGATCCACTCCAAGGTGACCTCCCTGGGGCGATCTACTCTGAGGTGACCTCCGTGCTGGCCGTGTGGCAGGGTCCGAGGCTCGCCCGCGAGGTGTCTGGTCGGCCCGCGCCGGGCTGTGTCACCGGGGGGGGGCAGCGTGGTCGCGGCCTCTAGCGCTTCGTTGTGCGCGGGCGTGCAAAATGGTGAGCGACGGGCAGGGTGAGGCACTTCGGTGGTGACCGCCACATACATTTCCTGGGAGAAGTGGGAGCCAACTTATGGTGAAAACTGCTTAAAACCACCCCCCCCCACCCCACCAGGCAATTGATAATTGGTACCAGAAGTGTCTCGAAGGCGATCGAAAAGGTTTTTGCTCGTTTCCTACGGACCGTCTCGTCTTCTAAACAGTAGCTCAGAGCCTGGACACCTGACTTCTTATTTTGGCCTTGCTTCTGACTCCATCTGACCGGTGGATGGGTCATTTTTATTTACTTCTGCTGCATGTTCCACTAGGACCAAAATTAAGTAAATTGGCACAAAAAATAACAATAATAATAATGTTTGTAAAACATGTTAGGATTCCTGGGCATGCGAGTTGAATTTTAGTTTAAAAGTAGCACATCCTTTTCAAGTGCAGGCAACACTGGCTCTGTAGAAAAAAACCGAACGCACAATTTTGGCCTGGAATGAGTGTGAACAGTAGAGCTGAAAGCCTCTGGAAAGTCGCATTTGCCGTGGGAATAACTGTAACGGCCTTAAGTAGAGTTGTATTGTAAAAAATATTTCCGAGTAATATAAATATTTTTCCTTCTCTTTCATCCAAATGAAAGACTCGTGCAATAAAGTTTAGCTTTGTTTTTGTTCGCTTGTATAACATTAAAAATGTGTCTTAAAATGAATGATACATACGCATCCTCTGTAGGTGAGATCACACCAATATTTTGAAGAAAATACACATGGAAATGTTTCCGTTTCTATCTGTTTTTCTAGGAATCAATATATCTATGGGGGGGGACACACTAATATATATCTCCCCCCGCCCAATCCTCCACAAGTTGAAAATCAGAGGGCATATTTATGGATTTGGCATTGTTTCTCCCAGCAGAGAAAAAGCACCCAAACACGAGAGCCACGCTTCACAACTGTTAATGCATTTCAGATGATTGTCGTGGGTAGATACAGTTTTGTAAACAAACTACATTTTTGTGTCATCACTGTAACGTGGTTTGTGTGGTATTGATCGCTTTTACAACAGAAGAGAAGACGTAAAATAACATAGATGTGATTATATTGTTTAAATTAATAAGGGCACAATTTTGTTCTCTTTGTAATGCGGAAAGATAGTGTTTATTTCAAGTGATTACAAAATACCACCTTAACAGGGCTATTTCCTTAGGCATTTCCCTGAATATGATTGCCAGATCCATCTTATGTTAGATATATTGTTATTAACCTCGAAGTATTGCTTTCTTATGAGTTTTATGGGATCTTGCAGGTTTAGAGAAGCTAAGCATGGGGAGTGACCAGAGTCCTCGTATAGTAATGACAGGAAGTTGAGCCAATAATTAATTTATTTTCTGTGGGAAGGTGAAAATACTCCAAAATTTCTATTGGTATGCCATTGTTTTCCAAATACAGTGAACAGTTAATACTGTGGGTGCAAGAGTCTTTGCTGTTAAACATTTCACCCAGTGTGTAACCTGTGCCTCTACTTCATCTGTATGATTGCCCATATTATTGTATTTTTCTTTAGCTACAGAGGAATCTGTCAGTAACTACATGGGCAGAGGATAACAAATACTAATTAATGTCTAAAAATTGATTCTAGCAGCCTGGTTTCCCCTGCTGTTCTCCAAAACTCTCAAGTGCACTCCTTGTTTCTTTAATTTTGTGAAGTATGTGTGCTTTCAGTTGCTGTTTAAACCAAATAGATCTTTACTGCGCCTGCAGCAGTGAGTTCAGGTCTCCTGGCCTCTTAAACGTCCAGTGCTTAAAATCTTTTGGAAGAAGGAAAAAGGGAAGGGGAAGTGAGGCCGATGTCTAGAGGCTAGTGTTAATGGCTTTCACCCTTGTGTCTCTCCTAGGTTACTCAGGAGTGAGAAAGATTAGATCTAGATCCAAGCTTCAGGTTTGTTCTGATTTGGTGCTTTGTCCAGGATTGTGTTTTGTAATAAATAAAATGACCTGAGTTATATTAGTTCATGACAAATGAGAAATATGTCTCTTTTTTTTCTTTTTTCTTTTTTTTTACTCCTAAGACTCCTGGGACCTGCAGATACATGGTGGTAGTTGTACATGAACAATTCCTTTTGATTTCATTGCAAGTTGTTTGCAAACACTGGCTGCATAACGAGATCTCTAGTATTCCAAACTATGCTAAAAAAATTATGTTTGGAGTAATAGCTAATATAAACAGGGAAACTCAGACAAGAAGTGACAGCGGAGCTTGTTCACAGCAGTACAAACCAAGTTGTGTCATGGCAATTTTTTGTAGTTCAAAGAAACAAGCAGCATAGAAATATCCATATAAAAATAACACTGTGACCAATAATGGACCAGCTTGTTGTTGTCTTCCAAACAACTATTCAGTGCATGAGCAGAATCATGGTCTGAATCAAGAAAAATGAGTGTACTCATAGTGGAGAGCATACTGAGCCTGAGTAGTGGAATAGAAAGGAATTGAGTCAGGAAATTAAACTTTACTCTGAAAAGTCTATGAAAAGGCTTTAGTCTCTGCTATATAAAGAAAGCAAAATGAAAATCCGTCTAGTGCAAAAAGAATAAAATCTGATACAAATTTGGAGTCATCTTGCGCACAAGAGTAACAGGAAGGATCATTTCAGGTCAGTCCTATTTTTTATTCTATCATAGGCTTCCTATTTACCCTTAGGGGAATGTTAAGCTCTGTGCCTCATTTTCCCCCAGATGTGAAATGGGATAACAACTGCCCAGGGGAGTGGCAAAGATAATTCAGTAATGCATATGCAGTATTTTGAGACCATGGGGTGGAAAAATGTATTAATGCAAACTATTATTAAATACATGTAACCCTAAAACAAGAGGTAAAACATCTCTTTAATGGTAGGGGCTAGCCAAGAAACTGCTTTTTGCAATATAACGTGCAGAAAGTTTCCATTTTACACCAAAGATTGCAACAAAAAAGTTACTTCCTCATATTGCTTTTGCTGGTGTATACTTGTGATAATGTTTCCTGTGAGCACATGGCTCTGTAAAGTGTATTAAGTGTACCTGGGTCTTCACAATCTAACGAGTGCGAACTGAGGTTTAACAATCGCTTTACTGGGACATGGGCACTGTACTGTTGGATTTTGTGCAGGGTTTGCAGTACTTCTGCCACGCCTTGCCAAACCCAGAGCAAGGCGGTCTCTAACTCCAGTGTCAGAGCATGATTTGGTGTGCCTTGCATAATAGCATCTCAGCTTGCCACCAGGAGAGAGATCCAGTTTTCTGTTACTCAGCAATGCTGGACTGAATATACAGCATAAAGCGATAGTATCATACATACTAGCTTCTCGGTCTTAGGCTGCTCCCATTCATTCTCTTTAATATGCAACTCATGCTGCCTTTGACTGCTGTGTTATGGGTCCCCCAAGTTTTTTAATGTAGGTTGGATGTTGCCATTTTATTTGTATATCAAAGATAATAATGCAGGAACATCTGACCTCAACAGGAAAAAGGAAGAAATCGAGTACCAGCAATTTTTTCCAAGCTCGAACAATGCATCAGTGATCTACTGTAACTTGTATGTCATGTCTCAAATGGAGTCTAAAATGTTGTTTGTCTATATGCAAATATACTTAAGTTTATTTCTGCAGAACTGATTATTCTAAATACAGCCTATGTACTGCAGATTTTACTTGGCAGATGGAAGGTACATTGCACTTTTTGTGCAGGGAGTTCTTAAAAATATTTATTTGGTTTGTCCTATAATGTTTCTTGGGCAGTCAAGTCCGTCTTAACTATTAGGTGCCAAATATGCATATGTCTTTGTTCTGAAAGAGTTGTTTTTTTAGCACAAAGGATCATGCAGTGATTGTAGATGAGTCCCTTTTCTATAGCAAAGATCATAGATACTTTGTGTCAGGACCAAACATTTTTCCATACAAAAGTTAACAAGTAGTTTCTTTCTGTAGCCTATTGTAGCTCAGCTTCTAGCACATCATATATATTTTTGTAGCTAGCTTCTATTCAAAACAATGTTCTTCCTCTTGCTTTACATACACCCATCCTCTTAGTTTTGCCTGGGATCCACGTTCATATTTCTTTCTTGAAAGTCATGCAGTTAACACTGCAATGATGAAAAAGTAGGGAGTAGTTTAAATGCAAGATGTTTATTCATATATTTAGTTATTAAGTGTGTGATATCAGAATAATCTGTCACACTTTTATTGGTGATGTTAAAAAAAGAAAGCTTTAAGGACTACCACAATTGTCCGGGATAATCTGCACAAACCAGTCACACCACTACACCCAGTAGTTTCTGCATCAGACCCATCTCTTTTCTATGATACATGGCAATCTTTTAGAAATATAACTGGTCTAGGCTTAAAGACTTTGTGACAGAGACTTCAGGTCTTCCAATCATTTTATTTTGAATTTGATTCAGCCTGAGGTATGTTGATTTAATTCTTTAGTATCCCTTGTCCAGAGCAGTTGAGTGTGGGATTGCAGAAGAGCAAAAAATGTTCATATTCTTAAAGAAATATTTCAATCTATTATTAAAAAGGTACCTATTTTCAAAGAAAAGGTTTCTTTGTAAAACACGAAAATTTGTATTGGGTAGTATTCAGTCTGTTCTTGTAGTTAAAATCATCATTTTGAGCAAATACATTCTTCAGTAGTTGCCAGATTTTTATTTTAGCACTGCATTTCTTCATGTCCAGAAGCTGCTACTGAGTTGTGTATTTAACCTATGCAAAAGACTGGCCATTTAAACACATCAGTTTGTACCTCTAATTTACCAAAATTCCAATGGTGTCATCAAAATAGTGAAAACAAACCAAAAAAAATCTGGCTCTGATTTCTTTGGGCTGTTACAAAGTCTTTGTGATAACTCTGAAATATCCAAATTTGAATATACAAAATTAAGTTGGCAGTAAAACGCTTGAGGCGCTTACTAGAATTTGGTTCTTAATGAAGACAACCGAAGAACTTGGACAACGCAAAACTGGGTAAATGAGGGGTAGGAAGTCTGATTACATTCCTAGAACAGTTTTATAGTTCACAGTTGCACATATTGAGGTCAACAAACAAAACTCATTTTCTGCAATGATTTGAATGAATGAAATATGGTTGTTTGAAATTTTTTCCATTGGCCAACACAGAAGCACTGAACATAGCCAAAACCTTAATATTTAACAAGCCCTGGACAAAAAGTGATTACCAGTATTTGCTGATTTGGGCCGCCACCCCCCCCTTCTGAAAAGAATCGTATGTTATTTTTCACACTTGATGATTAGTTTTGATTCTAGCAGTTCTCAGGAAGCAGGCTAGGATCTTTAGTTTCCCTAAAAACAAGGGCCACCAGCCACAGAAAGAGAAAGTGACTGCACTAAACTTGCCTTAGTGGCTATGAGGGCTTTCAAGTCTGACAGTTTAAGTGGTGAAGATGAAAGTGAGGACAGTTCTTGGGCAGGGGACTGCAGGAGGAATGCGATTCATAGGACATAGTTACTACTGTAATTACGAGTGCAGCTGCTAAAGTAACTTCTGCCAGTACTAAAAAAATCAATGTCATGTCCAGTAAACTGTTGCTTGCAGCACAAGTGATAAAGATGGGAACAGAAGTAGCACAATATTTTTTTCCAGTTACCAGCTCTGGACTTGTGTACTGTACAGCTCTGTTTCCACCTGGTCTGAAATGGATGCCAACACTTTACTTTTGTAAAGCTTACAGGACTTTTAGGTGTTCAGAGTGGAACAAAACCAAAAAAGGGGGAAAATGTGATTTGTAAGTGACTGCAACTTTGTGAAGCCATGTCCAATTTAGTAATTTAATCTAAAAAAAAATTAAATGCGTCAATTTCTAAAAACAACGTCAATATATTTCATTACAATATTTTAAAATCAACTTTAAAGGGGTTTAAAAGAAGGTAAATATCCTTAAAATCAAATGAAACACATCTCTTTAGGTTTCAGTCAAAATTCCAAGAAACTTTCCGTTTGCCTCAAGCCAAAGCATGTCTTGTTTCCCCTGCGCTTAATTTTCATTTCACTCACAAACAAAAAAGCCCCCATATTTGCCCAGCTGTATATAACCTAAAAGTCAAATTTTCCTAAGTAAAAACATAGCTAACACTCTATCTTTCATAATTAACACAGCATTCATCTGCAGCTCTTAAGTTAAATACCTGTTCTTACCCCTTGTTGAAGTGACTTGCAACAGGTCACATAGTGGGTTAGTGTCAGGCAGCTCTAGGGTTTGGCAGCAGAATCGATTTCCATAGTCATGGAGTCTGCACCTGCATTAGCAACCCAAGCATCACCTGAGCAATAACAGGAACGACTTTGCTTTGCCACATAAGCAAACATTTGTGTTGCTTAATGGTAGCATGACGTTAAAAAAGCTGTTCTCCCTCATTTTGTTCATTCCTTTCTTCCTCCTCTTCAAAGGAGATCGCATTTCAGTTTCTCTTAAGAAGAGTGAGACTGAGTTACAAACTTTTGTTTTTCCTGGTCTTTGTTTCTAGAAGATAAGGAAGATGCATCATTCCTGACATTCATTCTTTTCCGATGGAAAGATGTGGTTTGGCGTACGTTCTGCCTTGGTACTTTGAGCAAAGCCTTTGGTGGTGTGCTCTATGAAAGGGATGCTCTAAACAGAGAGTCAGCTGAATAGATACCTCTCATGACACATGGATGGCCAACACGAAGTTGCTTTTTACATAGGTATTTTGTGAAAACCTGTTCTAAACATGCCTGTTTCTGTTCCTGTTGAAGTCCACGGCAAAATTCTCATTGCTGTCAGTGAGGGTGGGAGTGTGGCTTTTAGAGCAGAGGCCCTAGAAATACAGTTTCCTTAGATGGCTTCAGGATTCTGCCTGGAAACACTCTGCCCCAAACACTTCATGCCTGTGCATAAGCAGAGTGGTGGTGAGAAATTAAGCTCATCTGAAGTTACCATATGCCCGAGTATTGTTTATGCATACACTGGGATTCTGCCTTAGAGTGAAGTCTTGTGCCAAGCTGTTTATCCTGAACATTATCATCTTGATCGCAGATAGTTGGAATTGCCTTCAAACGAACAAGCAGCCAGGATCAGCTGACATGATCTTTCAGGCATTCTGTGGATACTATTCATGGCACATTCACACTTTGTGCAGATTTGGAAATGCCTGTCGCCATCTCATATGGTCCTCCAGTCCCTGTGTTTGAGGGCATGAAAGAAAAAGAGGTCAAGGTCAGTTTTCATTCAGATTTTTTAATTAAAAACAGATATTTTCAAAGTCAGGTTTCTTCATAAAATTGATTGTCCCTGCATTTAAATTACATTCCAGATCAGAAAAAGATTGTTTTTAATTCCTCCTTACCCTTTCCTTCCTTCCCTTTTTCTGGGGGTGAGAAGGGGAGGAGAAAGATGGGAAGCTAGGGGCAGTTTCTTGATGCTCCATCTGTTGCAGTGACTTTCTATAAGATTGGGAAATAGGAAAGTAACACTTGCACCCATTTTGTAGATGGATAGATGTAGGCACAGAAGATAAGTGATTTGACCAGTGTTCTGCAGGATTTGAACAGAGAGGCAAAAGTCTGAGATCCGCCCTAGGCCTAACCTAAATGGCCTGTTGGGGGGTTGCATAATTAAGATTATTTTTCTGTGCCAACTGCCCACAAGGTCATGTTATGGCTAGCATCTTGCCTGGCTGTCTTTGACTGCCTAAGGCAGAATAGTCTTGCACCTTATAGACTAACTAAATCCAAGATGTATAGAATTAGCTTTCGTAATCAGAGGGCTGACTACATCCGATGCCATGAAGGGACAGTACCTGTCTTTGACTGCCTAGGCTGCATGACCAGGTGCTCATTTATAGCTGGCTCAATGGAAAGGGTGCAGTGAGACATGTGTTTGGAGCAAGTTCCTGAAGCTGTACTAAAATGCCTTAAATATTTGGCAAACAAGGTTTTTTTGGGCAAATGTGATGTTTTTTATTAGACCAACTGAATAGTTGGAAAAACCATTCTTTATAAACTTTCAAACAGAAAAGAGATCACATTTGCTCAAAGAGCCTTGTCTGCCTATATCCTTAGAGCAACACAGCTACAACCTACACCCCCAAAATATTAAATAGTCTGGGAATAGAATTTAGGGGTAGAAGCTAGACACCTTCACTTCTTCCTGGAAGAGTGCTTCCTGAATATTTGTCATGCAAATAGCTTGTATAGTAAGTTGCTGATTCATGCCCGCATCCCAAACGTTCTGTGTTTTATAATCATTCAGGATTTGTTGGGGTTGGAGGCCACATGACACATCTTCTATCGGTTGTATGCATAATTATGCAACTAAAGATATCCCTTCTTCAGGCAGTTGGGAAGAAAAGAACTGGTGAGAAAAGCTGATTTCATAGACGTGCTGAAATCCCGACTAGTGCTTGCACAAGAAGGTATTTTTTAATTGAAATAAAGAGACTCTGCAGAAAAGACATGCAGATTGTAGTCCAGAAACTTCTGCTAAAACAGGAACTGGAGATTAAAGTGTTAGGATTTTTAAAAAGGTGAAATGGTGGTAGGTTGAACAACAAATCCAAGTGGAACTCAACAGGGCGGCATCTTGGTGTGTCTGCACTAAAGCTGTAGTGGGGAAGTAGTCTATTATCTGGGGTAGGAAGAGTGGGCTGATGTCAAACAAGTTAACGAACATGGGCAAGGCCCCAGTCTTGTTCCTGCTGAAGTCACTTGGAGTTTTGCCATTGGTTTAATCAAGAGCAAAGTTGGGTCCCTGCTGTTCAGAAATCACAGCTTTACTTTTGCAGTGCAGGTAAAGAATAATCAGGTTGACACTGCAATTTGTGGTGGGTTTAAGCCAGCTGGAAGTCAGATCTGTGGTTAAGCTGTAACATTACATGTGTGTGAAAGGGCCAGACTCAGTTGGCAATCTCGAGTGCCTGTTGCTTCACCCTCGTCACCCCTCTCTTTCAGATTACTCTGTTGGTTCCCCCACCTCTGTCTTGTCTTTGAGGTCCTTTAATGACTTTATCCCCACCCTACCTTATTATTTGTAGAGGTCAGTTCCCACCTTCAGTTGTGCCTGGATGCTAGCCTCCATTGTATACTTATTATATTTTTAAACAATCACCTTTGTACTTCTCAAGTTTCCCTCTTACATGGGAGGAGCTCCTTGAAAACATGTGCAGAGCTACCACAGTCTCTTTCCGACCCCTAACGTGATGCCTACAGAATGCATCTGGTTCTGTATTTTCAGGGCGCACAGTGCAGCAAGGCCCTAATCCATGATTCGGACCCATAAGCAATACGGTAATGCAAGTAACAGGAGATGCATAATATTCAAGCCTTGAAATGGCAGCAGTAGCTAGAAGTAGATCTTGTTGAACAGGGATCACCCATCTCTCAGTTTCAAAGACATCAGCACAAACTTCCTGTGATTGAAGGAAGGTGCTGTACACAACTAGGACAGGTGTAACACCAAGGCTTTCCATAGCTGAGGATGAGGCGGTAGAGGAAAATCGAATTATAGCAAGGATGGAGCAAACATTTAGAACTCTTTATTTGTTTTGCCTTAATTTAATATCCCAGCTTTGTCTTGCAAGACTGATCATCATGAAAAGAGTTGGTCAGGATCAGGACAGGTCTTTGGCTTGTAGGACTGCTTGTACACATGATGGGGTTTAGTCCCCTAACTTGAAACAGTGGGTTTTTAACTGTGGTGATTAAAAACCCTCTGTTTCAATTTAGGGGCTTCCGTCACTGTTAAGGTGAAGGGCTCAATCCCTTTTTTTTCATGTTGTGGAGTCTGTCAGCATCTCCCTCAGCTGGGGGGTGAGCTGCCAGTGGCCCCTGAGCTGCAGGAGGCCCCGACCTTCTCTCCACAGTGATGATACCCCTAGCCACCCCACTGCAGGTGGCTAGTGGGCAGGTGCTGCCCCAGCTTACAGGCAGCACCCAGCCCAATCCAACTGTTCTCCGAGCCTGAGCTGCGGCAGCTTCCCCACAGGTGTACAGTGTGACACAATTAAACAGCAAAAAAGGCCAATTTTCATCACATGTACAAGTGCTTCCGGACCATAGTGGGCCTCCCAGGACACCGGGACTGTTCCAGGACCATAGTCCTCTAATTATCATAAGCCTACTTTTAATTTCCAGCCTAAACTTTATTCCCAGCCAGTTTATATCCATTTGTTCTTGACCCAACAGTCCTTTGGTTTAAATAGCTTTTCTCCCCCTCCGGTGTACCTCTATTTCTCCATGTATTTAGAGAGCAAACCTACCCCTTCTCAACCGTTCTTTTGCTCAGGGCCACAAGCCAAGATTTCAGCATTCGCCCTAAGACAGACTCTATTTCCCTGGTCATCTTAGTAGCCCTCCTCTGTTCCTGTCACAGTGTGAATTAGTCTTTCTTGAACAAGGATGACGTGTGCAATCTACATCAATTTGTGTCTCGCTTGTGACAATGGGGGACTCAGGTTCTGTTGTTCGATACTATACTTTACGGGCAACATGAAAACACAGAAGTGTAAGTGTCTCAGAATGGCACATCAAGGCAAAGCAAACAGCACACAGACCAAGTGGCTAGAATCCAAACCCTCCCATCACAGATTGTTGTGACAGGTGAGAGGCAAACCATGCCAAGGCTAAGCCCGACACAGTCTTGCAATGGCTTGCTACCAAATTAAAAGAATTCCAGGATGGACATCGTCACATGGTGTATAAAGTCCTGACAGAGAGAGGGAGGACTTGCTCTAGTTAATAAACCATTATCCATTTCAAGTCCAGTGGCTCTGTTGTAACTGTCCTGGAAAAATAATAACCCCTTTTTCATTTTATCTTTGCTCATTTAGACCTGACAAAAGCAGACCGCTAGACTTAATACTAGGTATTAAAAACCGAACTTTAAGTATTTGAAGAAAGGATTCGTCATTTTCTGAGCCTAAGTGAATCCTACCCCAAACAGAAACCAACAGACTGGCCTGACCATCTACACAGTTCTGACCAAATACACCATTTTACATGATGCCCTTCTATATCATCCACAGCAAAAATTCTTCACTCCTATCCCAGTGCTGGGTGCATCTATGCATGCATTAATGTGCCTAGTTAATGCGTATTAAATCCAGTACCTCTGGACTCCTATATGTGTGCACAGAGCCTGCTCTGATGCATTAGAAATTCAGTGCGTTGGAGCAGACTCGATTAATCAAGTCTGCAGGTGCACAAAACTTGACACACTCAAGGAGCCTTCCACATCACGTGTATCAGCATCACTGTGTGTCTCCATGCTGAAGGAATAGCGGTGGGGCACTTCAAAATAAAGCACGTTCCTTAACCTTTAGTTCAAAGCGCCCCACTGCCATTTTTTCAGCACGGGGATGCTGATACACATGACATGGGCGCTTTTAATTAGCACAGTTTGTTAATTAAAGTGCCTGGCACTGGGTCTCACACCACATGTAAAAATGCCCTCCATTGTCAGGTACTAGGAAAATATGCATTAACCTGTCTTTAAGAGCAGTTTTTCAGTGATACCTTAATGCGCATTACAATGTGCTAATGCTCATTTCACAGATACTCGGTCTGGAAGGGACCTCGGCAGATCATCGAGTCCAGCCCCCCCCAGCCCAAAGGGCAGGAAGTTAGCTGGTGTCAAAGGATCCCAGCAGGATAAACATCCAATTTCTTCTTGAAAGGCGTTCAATGTAAGTGCTTGAACCACCTCCAGTGGCAGGCTATTCCAGGCCTTGGGGGCTCGGACAGTAAAAAAGTTCTTTCTTATGTCCAGCCTGAGATGGTCTTGCAGGAGTTTATGACCGTTTGAACTTGTCATCCCTTGGGGGGCTCTGGGAGGAGCTCCAGGCCACAGTCCAGAGACTGAGACTGCACGCATTAAAACACCTGTGTCGATGAGCCCAATTTAGTCTAAATTTACATAATTGAAAGTCTGAGTATTTTGTTCTGGGAAGGAAAGCCCGAACAAAATTTAGGAAAACGAACAAATCGGGTATCTTGTACAGAATATTCACAACACGCCCTCAACCATGCAGAATGCAATAAATAAAATATAACTTCAGCATTGCACAAACAGCACTGCAAATTCATTGCTTGCTTAGCTACAGATCTGGTACGTGGTTAATCATGCACAACACATTTTTGGGCATATAATGTTGATGCAAAGTTTTGATAATTTAGCCTTGCATGTTTATAGTGTCATTAGTAGCAGGGTCAGTTCCACCCTCCCTACCGGATAACACCTGTTCAGAATATCTGCATTTACTAAGCCTTCAGCGTGCATGCTGAATGAAACATAATACACAAACTTTGGCTCGTGCTTGAAAATAAACTAGACACGTGCTCAGCAGCTCAGAAACACTCTTACTACTTTTATGTGACTTGACTCAGACTTTGACATTTCTCAGGGGTTGCAACATCCTGTGTATGTTTAAAAGCAAAATAGAAAATTGAAATGGAATGAAACACATTCCTCACCCTGTCCTTCAAAGTCTATGAATATCACTTTGGACCATCCAGAAATCAGTTGTATTTTTTTTCTTTATTACAAATAGTTTTCCTGTTTTTAAACAAATTTTAAATTTAAATTTTCCCTGTTCATTTTAAATATTTTATTTTACATAAAAATTGGGTGACAGTTGGATCAAAGCTGTAAGATTGAAATGCATAAAGAATGAGGTTCAAAAACTATTCAATATTGTTAAGTTCCCCTGTTAGTTTACTTCCAGAAAACATGGCAGGTTGAAGAAAATGACTTGGTTTTCAATTTAAACACTGCTTTTCAAGTTGTCCACAGAAATGTTATATGTGCATTCGTTTATATTTATTAACAGACATTTGCATTTGCATGTCTACCTGGTTAATTTACATGAAAATGGGTACAAAAAAATTGTGGCAATTTTGGAAGGCGTCTTTAACGGCACAAACTAAATTAAGTGTATCCATTCTCATGAACAAAAACTTGTATAATGCTTACCAAGGAAAATGGAATTTCATATATGTAAATAGATAGATGTGCAGGGTGAATTATCAGAATATAAGCAGCCCATTATAGAATGCAAAAATCAATGAAACTGCCTCTCAAATATATAAACGCGATAGCTGTGAATGCAGATGTTATATGTGGATATTTGTGCAATGATCTCGCAATTGTCTTATTATGTATTTTCATGTGTACATTTTTGATTTGTGTGCATGATTGCAGCATTTGTGTATTCAAATTAGAAGCCAAATGACATGAGTCTTTTTTTTTTTATTAGGGGTCCTGGGATTTTGAACTTTTAGAGAAAAAAACCCCCAAGAAGTCAAGTCTTCATTGGTCACATTACTTGTATAAAAACCTGCAGGGAGGTATACATGAGACTTGCTTACTACACAGACAGAAGCACTTGCAAATTTTATAGGCACGTCAGTGGAAATCTACTAAATGTGAAAGCTCTAATATATGAAAAGCTTTGAAAACACGTCAAGCTGAAACACGTCAACTCTTCAGATTGCAGAAAACAAAACAGCACCGTGGTGTCTTTAAAGCTTTGTCCCGTGCTGTTGAATTTCACTGTCAGAGGCATTTCTGTCGTGCTTAGAAAGTGACAAGTAGGAGGACTGAAAAATAGACGTGAAACTTAATCAGTTCACCTCATTTTTTTAAATAATTTCCTTAGAAACATTGTTTACAATACTAACTTCCAGCATTATGGGGGCAATATTGCCAACCTCATGAGCAAGCTATTTTACTTGATGCAGATTTCAGTACCTGGATGGATGAACATTATGGAAAAGAAGGCAGTTTATGGAAACCACTAAACTGGGAAAACTCCCCCTTTGCAGCAGAGAAATACTTGTGAAAAAAAATTATTAAAACTTCTTAGTGTAAATGATATTGGTTTTGGTATGTCGGTGCAGTGCAAATCGTTTGCTGAAAGCAAGCAGGCTGCTACCTGCCCTCCTGCCACCCAGTGGTGAGGCACCTCAATAACCACCTACTGTGGCAGCTATCCTGGGATAGCCACACATCTGTCTAGTCCTGATAGCGGTGTAATCTGCACCGGATTTAAAAATTAAGCACAAGGTAAATTATGCCAGGAATAGGCATGTCTGAGAGCAGAGACATGAATACAACTTTGTGACAGAGGCAGAAAGTGAGGGCTGAGGGGACACAGCCTGCCTGATCAGGAGCTGGGCTGCCTTGATACCCGTAGTCTATGCTCAGAGTGTGAAAAAGATACCCCAAAAGTTTCTCTCTGGTGCCGTGATGACAACTTGATTGTTATTTATCATTTTTCTATTTTACACACCTGGAGGATCATATTTTACCCCGTAGAAAATAATATGATTATAAAGGTAGGCTTATTGCCATGTTCTCTCAGTGCTTATGTGCATGGACGTCTACTACAACTATGAATTATAGTCAGTGGTAGCGTAATTTTTGTGGAGGGAGGGAATTGCTTCTAACTGCTATCTGGTATCGATGATAACCTCAGGGCTAGGGCTTCAAAAGCCTTTGCATGCCTAAAGACTCATAGATTCATAGATGTAGGGTCAGAGGGGACCTGAGCAGATCATCAAGTCCGACCCCCTGCCTGGGCAGGAAGAAAACGGCTCAAATGACCCCAGCCAGGTAAGCATCAAGCTGCTTCTTAAACACCCCCAGGGTAGGAGCCAGCACCACTTCTCTTGGAAGTTAGCTCCAGATCCTAGCCGCCCTGACCATAAAGTAGTATCTCCTGGTGTCCAGCCTGAACCTACTCGCAATCAATTTGTGGCCATTGTTCCTTGTTACTCTGGGAGGTGCTTGGGGGAGCAGGGTCTCACCCATTCCCCTCTGGTCCCCCTTGGTAAGTTTATAGACGGTCACCAGATCCCCTCTCAGCCTTGTCTTGTGGAGGCTGAACAGGTCCAGGTCCCATCTCCTCTCTTCATAGGGCCTGCCCTGCTGACCCCTGATCATGTGAGTGGCCTTACTCTGGCCCCTCTCCACGCTGGCCACATCCCCCCTGAAGTGCGGCACCCAGAACTGGACGCAGTACTCCAGCTGTGGCCTGACTAGTGTCACATAGAGGGAGAGGATCACCTTGGCCCTGCTCGAGATGCATTTGTGGATACACGACAAGGTGCGGTTGGCCTGCCTTACCGCATCCCCACACTTGGCCCATGTTCATTTTGGCATCAGTAATGACTCCAAGATCCTCTTCTGCCTCTGCACTGGCAACAAGGGAGTTCCCCAGCCTGTAGGTCTGCTGCTGGGTCTTCCCCCCCAGGTGCAGCACCTTGCACTTGTCAGTGTTGAATCCCATCCTGTTCTCATCCGCTCCACCCCTGTAACCCATCCAGGTCCAGCTGTATCCTGTCCCTCCCTTCTAGCATGCCCACCTCGCCTCACAGCTTGGTGTCAGTGAATTTGAACAGGTTGCTTTTCACCCCCTCGTCCAAGTCGCTAATAAAGAAATTGAACAGTGCAGGCCCAAGGACCGAGCCCTGGGGGACTCCACTGCCCACCTCCCTCCAGGTCTCCAGGAGCTAGTAGTATTTTCAAAATCACCAAACTCATTGATAATCAATTAAGAATTGAGCCCCTACCCTGCCTACTGCTTTATGAATGCCACAAGGATTCCAGCATCTGCTTAGCCTCCTCAGTGCCTCTATTTAATCACTCTGGCAGTGTATATAGACTACTTATAGGTGTGCTCCAAGACTATTTGGGAGCTGTGATCCTCCCTTACAGGTAACAGCTGCATCTTCGGAGCAGTGTGAGCTTTTGTGGCTGATGCACCACATGGAGGGTCTTTCTCATGAACTGACAGCTCTAGTACTACTGTGTTCAGGCCTTCTGTGCATAGGATTTGGCAGGGGAGATACCAGCATTACCCTCCGAGTCATTACAGGAGTCTCCAGATCTCTTCACAATTAAGTAGCAGGTTATCTGGGTTGGAATCAGCTAGACAAGAGTGGCACTGCAACCTGGCACAAGGTATTTCATGACACTCAGCTCTGAGGTACTTCCTGATCACTGAATCAATCATTCAGCTGGCTGCGGATGGGAGGAGCGTTTATGATGTTCTGTACTGAATAGTGATGGATCATAACTATGCAGGCTTCAGATCTGCTAACTCTTGTCATCCAAAGGTAAAGGTAATGCATCTTGGGCCTGTATAAAGGAGAAAGAGAGTGAATGGTGACATGTTGCAGTGTTAGTTGCTGACTTGTAGTGATGCAGTTGATGACAGGTCACCAGCAACTGCTGGTGTTTTCACCAAAACCGGCAAGAAACCCCTTTTGGTTTACTCTTGGCTTCAGATGTTTTAATGTTTCCCCTCCTCTTACAGGAACGTCTGTAGCATTTGAACCTAACTTCTGAGCCAAGCCTGAGAGCAGGTTTAAGGATTAGTAGGAGTGGAGTTAACGGGATGAATTTAAGCAGAGAAAGAATTAAGCTGAATAATTTGAGACATGCTGCTCCCCTCACATACGTGAGCACAGAAATCACTATAAAGCAATCTCGTTATATAAAAACTTTTAAGCCCAAGAGATGTAGAAACAAATCAATGGAAAAGTAGGTTTTTAAAAGCTTGGTGCAGTGGCATCTGGCTGGGGCATCCTGCCCCTGTCTTGGAGGAGCAGGGCTTGGTTTAGATACCACAGAGTCTTGGCACAGCCCTTAGCTCGTGGGCGCATTCCCAGGATGCAGACACGCACACTGTTTGTCTAGCAGCTTATCCCGGAGACTGGGATTCAGTCCAGCCTCCCAGCCCCGGGCCCAGTCCCTAGACCTCACCCTGAAGACATCCTGTCCAAGGGGTGAGCCTTCTGGTGCGCGGCTGGTCTCCGCAGGGGGCAGCGCACAAGTAGGGCAAGGCTTTGCTCAGCGTTTCTGAGTGTACCATTGCTCTCATTTCGAGAGAGAGCCAGGCGGTTACAAAACAGCCTGCTTCCTACAGACAAAAGGCTTCGCTTAACTCGCCCTTCCCGTGCCAGGCCTGGAGGTCAGCTTGTGTGCAGAGGGGATCCCTCTGCCCCATCAGAGCCCTGGTACCGGCAGCTCCCCTTGCAGCCTGGGCTCCTTCCCCTCTGTAACTTCCCAGTCCCTCAATCAGGCAATTTGGCCCCGAGCTTTCTCCAGGTGATCACAGTCCTCTGCCAGGTGACTCTGTTGCCAAGGAAACCTCTCCCCTGACAATCCGGCGCTCCTCCGTAGGAGCTAGCGTACTGTCAGGGCTCTTAGGTTTCAGGGGTGCCGCCGTTCCCTCTGCTGCTCACTCCGGGCTGGTGCATTTTAGATGCTTTCAGACAGGAGGGAGAGACCAGCTTTACCATCCAGCGGGAGTGCGCAGTCAGACACGCCTATGCTGAGTTCATCTGCTAAAACAGAATCCCTAACTGGAGAGGCGCCCCAAATCTTCACGGGGGGAAGATGAGCTGGATTTCTGCAGGAGCGAGCTGCTCATCGTTGGGGTTGCCCTGGCACAAGCTTGGCTGCCTGCTGACTTCAGTGCAAAGGCAGACGCTCCCGACACCGAGAGGTAGGTGAGCACTGAAGCCCAGGGGAAGGTCCGCAGGAGGAGGTCTTGATTAAACCAGGGTCCATCCCCTTCATAACTTTGCATGCTCACACAAGCTGCCTTGCACTGAATTGACCACTTACGGGTAGCCAGCACGCAGAATGCCGAGCTGGCTGAATATGATCAGGACAGCTCAGATCAGCAAGCAAGCCGCGGCATTTCTGAGCAAGCTGTAAGGAGCAGCTCAGCCTCGCCAACAACCCAGCCAAAGGAACAGTAGGAATCGAGCCGGGCGGTTGGGAGAGCATGCCTTGCTGTTACCAGGTCATTGCGAGGCAAGTAGCAGAAAACATTATCACTGAGCTTGCTGCAATCCCTTGGTAGGTGCCGGGGCCTGAGCGTTCTTGTAATGAGATATTTAAATTTAAAACCGGTGCGTTATATCATGGGTGATGTCCTGTGTTCGCAAAGGAGGGGGAAACTTCATCTGCTGCTGAAGCCAACAAAAGTCACCAGAACGTCTTACTGGGTTTCCTGCTGAAGGACCAAACTGCAGGTACTGTATTCCTTGGTTTTTGTTAACAACAAGTAGATGTCTGAGCTTCCTGCCAAGGCAGCCAGATGAAAATTAAATTTGTGTCTGAGCGGCGCAGAACTTTCAAATAACAGCCACAAAAGCATAGGGCATTTTTCCTTCCCCTCTTATTTCCTTGACTTTCTTTCAAGATAAGCATGTGTGACTTGGCTGTCAGTGCAGCTGTAACTCATCAGTGAAAAGAAATCAGTGCCTAATGCATAGAATCAGATATTCCAAAAAGGCAATGGCAAAAAATCACCTTTTCTTTATGTAAATGAATGTGTCTGTTCACAGAATACTGTTTCTATTAGCAAGGTACCGTTAACTTGCTGTGCAGGGTGGGTACAAAGAGCACGTAAAAATTGAAATCTTTACCTAGGTATTGTTAGGATTAAGATGCTTTTATCAGGACAGACCCTGGAGTCAGGAACTCACAAGTGTGTATCTTTGATTTTGATAAGTGGGAGGTGAAGGAGCTTGAAGCTCAGACTCAGGGGAGCTTCACAACGTGCTCCTGGGCTGCATGGAGCATCTAGCTATCAATACAGTGTTATACACTTCAGGAGAAAAGAAGAATAATCAAATACTCCTGCATGGCCTCAGCCTGGGAGGGGTGCTTTGGTCTTGTTTGTTTGGGCTTTTTGACTGCAGATCTGAGTGGGAGAGAAGGGTTTCAGCTATTTTTAAATAATAATAATAGACAATCAAACCAAAAGCCTTTGGCATATTCAGAGGTTTTTGTACTCCGATTCCTTCACTCTAGTAAATCGTGCCAGTATTCGTCAGGTGAGTTGTTCCTCATTGAGCTGAATAACTTTGCTTATTTTCAAATCTTTTACTGCTAGAAAATGTGATGCTAGCATTTGGCCTTGGC
Source organism: Caiman crocodilus (assembly GCA_030014935.1). NCBI lineage: Eukaryota > Metazoa > Chordata > Crocodylia > Alligatoridae > Caiman > Caiman crocodilus. The sequence continues at coordinate 2,951,727 of JAGPOW010003364.1, read as the reverse complement.
AATCGCGTAGCTCAGCGTTCCACTAATGCCTGTTGGCAAACAAGGAACGTAACCAAGTACGAAGTGCCCGTTCGGACTATCGAAAGAGCGGCCCCGTACTCCCTGCAGCCTGGCAGGGCGGTCACTGGCACCGTATGTTCCAAATCCGTGTCTTTCCAGAACTTTAAAAGAACAACTGGAGTGGCATTGTTCTGCATTTGGACATCCTCAGGCTGAGCCTGTGGCCTCTTGCTTGCAGAAGGGGCAGCAAGCGCGAGTCAGGTGGGTGCAATAACTCCTAAAAGCATTCATTGGGTCCCAAGACACTGGGTAGCATGAAACTCCCTCGGGTATCGTTTGCCAATGAGTAGTCGGATAATAAATGCTCTTCTCCTGCATTTCATTAGGCCAGTACAGTGTACTGTTGCTCAGTATCCTACCAAATCAGCTCACGAGGGGGCGGAGAGTCGGGGAAATGTAGGACTGGCGTTGAGCGTCTAATTTTCCTTCCTAGGCTATGATACACGCAGGACAAACGTGGTTTGGAGACACCATCTTTTGATGACGTAGTAGGCTCTGAAGGGATTCTGGGGCAGCATCTAGGAAAGAGGTATGATAGCGTTTAATAAAATGCGTGAGATGAATAGACCTGATTGGGAAACAGGAGTCCAACCAATGGACAAGAAAATGGCCAAACTGCTGTATATTTTCCAGCTCCTTTCAAAATCTCCTTTTTTCCTAGAGACTTTGTTTCATTTCCCTTCAATTATTTCATGTCTTTTTCATTTCTCGTTTCTCTGGATATTGTCTGAAAAGCTGCTGTTTCAGTTTTGACCCGAAAGGGGGAAAAATGGGTTTGCAATATTTTTATCTTCTTTATGAAGTATAAAGGGGGGCTTGAAAGGTGAGCTTAAAAGTACATCATCTTATTTTATTCCCTGGAAATATCAGAAATGTCAAGCTTGACTTTCATATTTCTAATAAAAAGCTCCTTGTGTTACTGAGAAATGCGGACTGAAAGGCTTTTTTTTAGCCCTTAATTGAGGGGGCAATAATTCTGATGTCTCAACAAAGAGAGCTTTTCTTCCTAAGTATTTGACTTAACAGGTACAAACAGAAACCACAGGGTTGTAAATTCTCTGAATAAAAATCACTCCCCTCCTTAAACATGGCCTCCTTGCGTGGTGTCTCTCCTGTTACCCAGAGCAGACAAGACCTGTAATGTAAGGTGTCGAAAACAAAACAGGAAAAATTGTCTTTAAACAAAACAGCCCAAATTGTTATCCCATTTTTATAACTGGCTAGAAGCGTACAAAGTATTTTTTATGTAGGTCATCTTTAATATTTGGTATAACTGCGTTTTTTAACTCTTCTTTAAATAACTCCAAGTCAGGATGCTTATTTTCAATTTAGCTTTTTATTGCTTACCTGTTCTTAAAGGCCATTGTGCCGTCAAAAGGTATCCTGGGTAAGAGCTTCATGCTGAGAGATGCTAAACACCTACAGTGCCGCTCTGTAGCTCTCAGGACACATCTACACCTGACTCCTGTTGCAGGTTTTGCATGCAGCAGTCTGCAGGTGAGGGCACCGATGGCTTAGCTACTGCAGTTTAGCATTTATTTGCCACAGGGTAGGAGCGAGTACAGGAACAACTGACAAGTGTCAAATACATTTTTAGAAGAAGGCATGATGGGAGTTTACTACGCGTGGATTTTGCTACCGTGCATGTGAGGATTTGATGACAGTGGGGGCTGAGATTTTACGGGGCTGCGAGAGATTCAAGTCCGTGAATGTCAACACGTTTTCAGTTGTTTTGAAGAAATAATTAATACATCCACTTGAATGTTGTGAGCAATAAAAATAGCTCTTGAATGTACAGAAGGCTGTACAAAGTCAAAACCCAGCAACAAACACATCGTTGCATGCAAACACACCTGTGCTGTCCAGGGCAGAACTGTGCTTGCGTTGAGGGGGAAAAAGGTTGCCTCTGTTAGAACCATAGGAAAGTAGGTTGGAAAAGGGCATTTAGATGTGTGCTCTGGGAATGGGAAAGGCACTTTAATTAGAGCAGCTCTGTGTATCCGCGTCCCTGCGCTGACAGATGGCAGCGGGGTGCTTTTACTAAAGCTCGTTGAACGAGGTGATAGAATTCACTATCCGTTGTAGGGCAGAGGTGCTTGACTTCGGAAGGACGACTTCAATGCACTTAGGAAAATAGTGGGAGAAACCCTATGGGAAGAGGGACTGGAGGGGAGGGGAGTTCAGGAAGGGTGGTCGATCCTCAGAGCACAGAAAAGGTCCATTCCTGGATGCAGAAAAGGTGGTAAAGGGGCCAGGAAGCCCTTTTGGCTTACCCAAGGCGTCAAGAAGCGCTTAAAAAAGAAAAAGGAGGATAAAAGACAGTGGAAACAAGAGGTAGTCACCAAGGAGGAATACACAAGTATAGCCTGTATTTGTAGGGAGATGATAAGGAAGGCAAGGGCAGCGACCCAGATCAGGTTGGTGATCGAAATCAAGTCAATAAGACGTCCTTCACTAGGTATACAGGGAGCAGGATGAAGACCAAGGGAACTGCGGGGCCCGTGCAGAGTGGGACAGGACAGCTGATAACAGACAGTCAGGAGAAAGCCCAACTTTTTCATGAATACGTTGCGTCGGTGTTCCTGTATACGAATGGTGGTTGCCCGCCTGGTCAGATACTGGACAGATGCGGGGGGGGCAATTATCAATGGTCAGTGTTGAACTGGTGAGTGAGCACTTAGAGTGGCCAAATATCTTCAAGCTGGCAGGACCAGATGGACTACACTCGAGAGTGCAGAGGGAATTGGCTGGAGTCATTGCAGGACTGTTGGCGAAGGTATTTGAAGACTTGTGGTGCTTGGGAGAGGTCCCAAAGACTGGAAAAGGGCCAATATGGTGCCAGTCTTAAGAAGGGGAGGATCCGGAAAACTATAGGCCAGTCAGTTTGACCTCGATACTGGGTAACATTTTGGAAAAAAGTATTAAGATGTCCATTTGTGAGAGTCTGGCAGAAGGCATGATGCTGAAGGATAGCCAGCGTGGTTTTGTTGCAGGCAGGCCCTGTCTGACCAACCTCGTCTTCTATGATCAAGTAACAAACTGCTTAAATGTGAGAGATGCAGTTGGTGTCATAAAAACGATATGATACGGTCTCCCATGATGCTTTTATAAAAGAACTGAGGGATTGTGGGCTGGCAGAGTCCACGGTCAGGTGGGTTGGGAACTGGCTAAGGGGTCAAACCCAGAGAGTGTTAGTGGATGGGTCTGTATCGTCTTGGTGGGAGGTGGCCAGTGGTGTCCCGTGGGGTTCAGTTCTTGGCCCCGTGCTGTTCAGCATCTTTATCAGTGAGTTAGATGAGGATGTGATAACCACGCTGGCCAAGTTTGCAGATATTACGTGGCAAAGCGGTCACACTAGAGGATAGGATCCAAGCGGACCTGGACACGCTGGAAAGGTGGGCAGAGCAGAACCAGTGCCGTTCAATAAAGATACATGCAGAGCGCTTCATCTGGGGAGAAGTAA
>JAGPOW010003364.1:2930981-2948104 GCA_030014935.1 Caiman crocodilus | reverse complement strand
GAGAAAGGCCACACGAATGAGTAAGGGCCTGGAGGACAAACCTCACGAGGAAAGGCTAAGGGATCTGGGACTGTTCATCCTGGGGAAGAGAAGACAGAGGGGGGACTTTGTGGCTGTCTGTAAATGCGTAAGGGGTGAATATTGGGAGCTGGGAGAACACCTGTTTGCTAGGGCGCGCCAGGGGAGGACAAGCAGCAATGACTATAAGCTGTTAGAGGAGGGTTTCAGATTGGATGCAAGGAAGAACGTCCTTACGGTACAGGTGACCCGAATCTGGACTAGACTTCCCAAGGAGGGGGTGCCGTCCCCAACCTTGGACGTCTTCAAGAGGAGACTGGACAGACACCCTGCTGGGACCACTGATCTCCCCAGTACCCCTGTCCGGAGCAGGGGGTTGGACTCGACGATCTTCCGAGGTCCTTCCAGCCCTGCACGTCTACGATCCTGTGCTGCCGTTTTTAGCACGGGGATGCTGATGCACGTGATGCTGGAGTCTGTGATAGTTACCACACTCCAGCAGACCTGATTACTCGAGTCTGCTCCCACATGCTGTAATGACAGCATGTCAAACAGCATCACTGCACGTGTGTAGGTGCCCAATAAGGGACCTCGGGAGGTCTTTTAGTCCAGCCCCCTCCTCACGGCAGGATCATCCTTTCTAAACTATTCCAGCCAAATGTTTGCCTGTTCTTCACTTAACTTCCATTGATGGAAGTTCTACAGGCTCTCTAAGTAATCAGTTCCAATAATTAATCACCTTCATAATTGGAAAGGCCTTCCTATATGCAGCCTAAATTTCCCTTGTTCCAACAAGAAGTCCATTACTTCTCTTGTCCCCTGTGGAGAAGAGGGTGGTTGTTCATCATCCTTTTCATAACAACTTTCTTTTTTCTGTCTTTGAAACCTGGTATTGAATCCCTCATCAGTCTTCTCTTTACCAGACTAAATAATGCCAGTTCTTGTACCTCAAGGCTCTGAGACCTGTAATCATTTTTGTTGATCTCTGAGCTTTTCCCAGCTTGTCCACATCTTTCTTAAAGTGGGATGCTCATAGTTCTCCATGTCAGGCCTCATCGGTGCTGAATAGAGTGGAAGCATTGCTTCTGATTTGCACGAAATCGTAGAATCATAGACAACGAGGGCTGGACGGGACCTCAGGAGGTCACATCTAGTGCAACACCCTGCTCAGACCAGGACCAGCCCCAACTACATCATCCCAGCCAAGGCTCTGTTTATCTGGGTCTTAAAAACCTCCAAGGATGGAGAGTCCACCACCTCTCTGGGTAGCCTGTCCCAGTGCTTCACCTCACTCCTAGTGAGAAAGTTTTTCCTAATATCCAACCTCAACTTCCCTTGCTGCAGCTGGAGCCCATTGCTCCTTGTCCTGTATCTGCCCCCCCCGAGACCAGCCCAGCTCCATCCTCTTTGCAGCCCCCCTGCAGGGAGGTGAAGGCTGCTGTTCAATCCCCCTCGGTCTTCTCTTTCCCAGACTAAATAAACCCAGTTCCCTCAGCCTCTCCTCACCAGTCCTGTCCCCCAGCCCCCAACCATTTTCATTGCCCACCACTGGAGTCTCTCCAATGTGTCCACGTCTGTTCTATAGTGGGGCAAGCAAAACTGGACACAGGACTCCAGATGTGGCCTCCCCAGTGCTGAATAGTGGGGGAAGAATCACTGCCCTCGACCTGCTGGGAATGCTCCTACCAGTGCAGCCCAGGATGCCGTTCACCTTCTTGGAAACCAGGGCACACTGCTGGCTCCTGTCCAGCTTCTTGTCCACTGTCACCTCCAGTTCCTTGTCTGCAGAGCTGCTGCCCAGCCCGTCACCCCCAGCCTGCACCGGTGCATGGAACTTTTCCACCTTCAGTGCAGGATTTTGCACTTGTCCTTGTTGAACTTCATGAGATTTCTTTCGGTTCAATCTTCCAATTTGCCCAGGTCTCTTGAATCCTAGCCTACCCTCCAGTGTATCCTCTACTCCCCCCCTTACTCACCTGCACACTTGCTGAGGGTGCACTCCCTCCCTTCTTCCAGGTTGTTGATGAAGATATTGAACAAAAACAGTTCCAGGACCAACCCCTACAGCATCCCACTTGGTACCAGCTGCTAACTAGATGCTGGGCTGTTAATTACTACCCGTTGATTCTGATGATCCAGCTAGTTTTCTATCTACTTAACAATATATTCATCCAACCTGTTCTTCCTTATCTTGATTGCAAGAATGTTGTGGGAAACTTCAAAAGCCTTGCTAAAATCAAGGTATATCACATCCACCGGTCTCCCCGCAGCCACAGAGCCAGTCATCTCATCCTAGACGGCAGTCAGGTTGGTCAGGTGTGACTTGCCCCTGGTGAATGCTCCTCTTAAAACAAGCCAGCAGGCTGTTGGGGTTTTTGCTGCATTCTTAGGCTCCTGACTCATTCATCTTACTGTCTACTATAACCCCTGAGCCTCTGTCTGCAGTTCTGCAGCTTCGCCCATTCCCCATGTGGTATTTGTTCTGTCTTTAAGTGCAATAATTTTACACTTGTCCTCACTGAATTTCATCTCGTTCATTTCAGGCCATTTTTTCCCCAAATAACCAGCATTTTTAGTCCTAATTCGTTCCTCTAAAGCATCTGCTATCCCACCCAGTTTGGTGTCATCTGCAGATTTACTTAAGTATCAGCTTGGTTTTAGCCTTCAGGTCATCAAGGGGGATTTCGAACAGTTCTGGATTTGGAAGAGGGAGATCCCATTTGATGCGAGGGGTCTGGAAGGTGGTAACAAATGGTGGACAAAGGGTTTTCACCAGAAGGCATGGCTGTCAGAGAGAGGGCTACAGGGCACCCATAGCTTGTTGTGGAGTTCGTGACCATGGCCCCACCATGTTCTACAGGATCCTTCGTTCCTTTCTCATTGCCTGTAGCTGCACGTGTTGAGGTCCTATACAGCTGCCTATCCTCTCTGTTTTGCCATGCTGTAGGAAACTTCCCCTTGCTCTTCCATCTTTTTTATCCTGTGCTATGAAGCAGACAGTTCTTTAAATGGATCTGTTCCTCTACCATAGCTTGGTTAAGCAGTTGCTCCAAGTTAACAGCTTTGTCTGCGATTGTCACAACATGTCAGTCGAAAGAAAAAGAGAAAAAGGACAACCAGCGATTGTCCAAATGGAAGTGTCTATGACATCAGCGACAGAGCGTTTTTTTCTCTTTTCATTTTAGACTGCCATGCCCAGAGGTTCTTCCCCGTCTCTAGAGGTGGTCAGATGGCTTTTTAAACTTCTAACTTGTGGATAAAGAGCATGGTTGTGGCTGTCGTGACAAATTGGGTTTAAGGTATTAATAAACCTACAGAAGCTTTTGCTGGGATGTGGGTGCAGGAGAGGCAGCAGAGGCAGGTTAGTACTTGCAGCCCTGAGGGCTGTCCTTAAGCTGTGTCTTCCAAAGCCAAAGGAGGATTCAGTTCCAAAAGTCAGCGAGCAAATCCAGGAACTACACCATGCCACTGTTTGCCAACACGTTGTCCACAGACCCAGTGAAGAACAGGAAGTGCAAACTGTAAAGATAGTGTTGCAAGGTGACACACTCTTCAGGCCAAAACTACCTTTTACTTTCGTTTTCTTTTCTTAATATTCGTGGCTCAGGTGCACAGCAAAATAGGTAGAATTCTGCAGCAGCCCAAAGTATGTGCGTCTGAGGAGAGGAGTGAGGGCGTAAATCTCCCACATTTTTTTAAATGTTTGCATGCGGTGACTTCGACAATTGTCTTTTCAATGCCTTATGTTTGGGACCAACTGGCTGAGCAGCAGCTCTGCAGAAAAGGACTTGGGGTTACAGTGGACAGTCAGCTGGCTATGGATCAGCAGTGTGCCCTTGTTGCCAAGAAGGCTAATGGTATACTGGGCTGCATTGGTAGGAGCATTGCCAGCAGGTCAAGGGCAGTGGTTCTTGTGTACCCCACTACAGAAAGGATGTGGACACATTGGAGACACTCCAGTGATGGGCAGTGAAAATAGTTGTGGGCTGGGGGACAGGATTTCTGAGGACAAGCTGAGGGAACTGAGTTTATTTAGTCTGGAAAAGAGAAGACCGAGAGGGATTGAATAGCAGCCGTCACCTCCCTGCAGGGGGGCTGCAAAGAGAATGGAGCTGGGCTGGTCTCAGTGGGGGCAGATACAGGACAAGGAGCAATGGGCTCAGGCTGCAGCAAGGGAAGCTGAGGTTGGATATTAGGAAGAACTCTGTCATGAGGACTGGGATGGGTTACCCAGAAAGTTGGAAGAGTCTCCACCCTTGGAGGTTTCTAAGACCCGACTCAACAAAGCTGGGCTGGGATGATGGAGTTGGGGCTGGTCCTGCTTTGAGCAGGCGGCTGGACTGGATCTGACCTCCTGAGCTCCCTTCCACCCTTGTTTTCTATGATGTATTATCTATGATTCTATGTCGGCTCAAAGCTGAGCGCATTTGTAAAACTACGATCCAGGAAAATGATTCTAGTAGCTTTCCTTTCCTACAGCAAAAAGGCCATTTCTTCAAATCATTTCCCTCTTTTTTTGTAACCCTTGTCATGCTTTCATTTTATGTAGAAGAAGGGCTCAGAGGGGGGTAGCTGATCAGGTGGGAGGCAGAGCACTAAATACCACATTACAGGAGAACAGGGCAGGATGCAGAAAGCAGCCAGTTTTTAAGGCATGAAGAGACGGAGAGCTTTTGCATGTTCCCGTATGGCTGCCATTTTGAGCACGGGGTTGGAAGGGTGGTAGTTCCCAGCAGTAGGTTGCTTAAATCTCCCAATCCAGCTACACTGTAATATATCATACAATGTTCACTAAAAGAAATATTTTCAGGTTTGAGTCTGCCCCTGATTTAGTTTAATCCTGGCAGTGACTTGGAGGACTTCTGGGCCTGCCTTGGGGTTCGCTGGGTGAACTCCTAGATTTTGGGATCCATTTCTTGTCTACAACACAATTGGTATCATTGGGGTTGTTATAAATGGTGTCCACAAAATCCAAGGGTCGAGTTGTAGGTTCTCTAGGAAACATATGATCCAACTCCTCTCAGCAGCTGCAGATCCTGTGGCATCTCCCAGGGGCCCCATTATTGTCTTGAACACTCTTACAGCACAGCTGGAGTTCCTTCCCTGTATTTTGGCATCGGCTTGGGTTTCAATTGTTCTCTTTTTTTCTGCATCTGTTCTGATAACTGCTTGTGTATCTCTCTGTTACAAATGAGCCTATATGTGCTGAGTAAATGAGGTCCAGGAGCTCTGCACATAACCCCCACAGAAGCCTGAGACACGGCTGCTGAATAATCAGGAGCACCGCAGAAGTATAAGAGCCACACAACGGAGGACCACTTTTAGCTGCAAGCCAACCTTTAAACAGGGAAGCGACGTCCAGTCAGGATGACCTTAGAGCAGTAGAGGCGCACAGTGAAACGGAAAAGGACAATGCAGGCACCCAGCAAAGTGGTGCAGGATACCAGCGGGGTACTTGGAAAACGTGTAACATTTGTTTGGGGAGGGAAATGCAACTCCTCATGCTTTTTTTATGCGTAGACTCATCCCACTTCTTAGTAAATCTGCTTTCATGGTGGATTTAGTAGTGCCAGATGACTTTGTTTGTAGACACAAGACACTTTAATGTGAAATAACTAATTAAACTGCAACAAACTCAAGTATAAACAAGTCCTCAGGGTCAGGGCCTAAGTGTTCTTTTGTCAGAGCTATTTGCTATGGCTATCTATCTTAGGTTTTATGTTTAAAAATAAAACCATAGAATGGTTCATTTTCATAGTTCCTAGGGTCGGAAAGGACCTGAACAGATCATCAGGTCCAACTCCCTGCCTTGCGCAGGAACAAGTGCTGGGATCATAATACGACAGCCAGATATCTATCCAACCTCCTCTTGAAGACCCCCAAGGTAGGGGAGAGCACCACCTGCCTTGGGGGCCCTTTCCAGAGCCTGGCAGCCCTAACCGTAAAGTAATGCTTTCTGGTAGCCTGAGCCTGAGCTGGCTCTCAATCAATCTGTGGCCATTATTCCTTGTTATCCCAGGTGGTGCCCAGGGGAACAGAGCCTCACCTATTTTCTGCTGGTCCTGCATGGTGAGTTTACAAATCCCCTCTCAGTCTTCTCTTGTGGAGGCTGAACAGGGTCAGGTCCCGTAGCCTCTCCTCGTAGGGCCTGCCCTGCTGCCCCCTGACCATGCGAGCAGCCCTCCTCCAGACCCTCTCAATGCTGGCCACATCCCTCCTTAAGTGCAGCACCCAGAACTGGACGCAGTACTCCACCTGCGGCCTGACCAACGCTGCATAGACGGGGAGGATCACCTTCCTGGACCTGCTTGTGATGCGTCTGGAGATGCACGACGAGGTGCAGTTAGCCTTACTTACTTTCTAACACTAGTTATTGACACTTTCGGTGGAAATACAAAAGTCAAGTGCAGAATCTTATGGCCATCTTTGATGCTCATTTATTCACAGTTAGTGTCGATATTAAGTCTCCATTTGTAAAATGATTGTGTTAAATCCAAGTTCTTTCAGGAATGATATTGATATAAACACCTTTAGACGGGTATAACTACATCCACATTAGGGGGTTGCACTATATCTGTTTCTGAACCCGTGTAACTGAATCTGTACAAAAACTGTGTGGAGACAAACCTCACTAATTATACTCTTATTAATTATACAGCAGTACAGATATGCGTGGGACTATAAGATATACAGTAATGCACATGCATATCCTGAAGAGCTTCCAGTTAAGAGGAAACAGAAAAGGGATGGGAAAAAAGAGCTCAGGACCAGGAATGTGTTGATAGGAGAACAAAGGGGGAAGGAGTCCATGAAAGAAGTGTCTTAAAAAAGAGGTTTGAAAGGGAGGTGGCTGGAGTTTGGTCCAAGTCCTGGGGGTAGTGTGCACTACCCCTGTGGTGTGATATAATGACCAGTCATCCGCAGATGTGGTTGTTTGAAATGCCTCCACATCATCGCCGTGGGGTGGTTCTGCTCTCCTTGACTGTGAGCCTGGAACTCAGGCACAGCCTTGTCCAACAGGGCTGTCCAAATGCTCTGAGTTGGTACAGAGTTATAGATCACCCTAAATCACCTTTCAGGAAAGCATCCTGAAGAAGAACCTGATCCACCTGCTACCATCTGTACGTTGGAGCTTGTTCTGATGCCGTGCCCATCACCATCGGAGCTGCACACCCAGCAGGTGAAGATGGAGAAATTCAGAAGAGTTTGGGATGTCTGTGTTTCGTCTCTGTGTGGCAGCCCTGCTGCTCTCCAGAAGCAAGCAGCGTATAAGCAGAAAAATGTCAGAACCCATCTTTGGATGGGGAAGAGGAAACAGTTTCGAAGGTAAAGCCACCCAGAGTGACAAGTAGGTACACTATCCTGCCCTATTTTTCTATGATTCTAGCCCTCCAACAACCATTCCAATGGAGACAGAAAAGCTGACTTGCTGACAGTATGTCATTAAACCTGAAAGTCAAGCTTTTTCTACTGGGTTGGCAGCTCTACATAGTGAGTTCATTTTACTCTGCCACCATCTATAAGTTGGAGGACTCCAGGTAGAAATTAAGGTGCAAAAGGTAGCTGAAATCGGATGGTCAGTTTAATCTCTGAATGATTCTCATTGCAAAGTAGTTTTCATTCCTTTTCTAAAAAATTCCGCATTTTAACTCAGCTGAAGGACACATACAGTCAAGTCTCCTTGTTCAACTCATCAGTGAGCAAAAATATAATTTTGAGAGGAAGGTAATAAACTTCCAGATTTTCTCCCCCCCCCCCAGATTTATTCTTTCTTTGACTTGAGTTTTTGGTACTCAAAACCTCTCAGAATAAAGACCTGTCTTATTTCTTATTTTAGGCTCTCATCTCAGATATGCTATTATTGGTAAGAAAAGAAAAGAAAGCAACTGTGTCAATCAGAAAATGTTAATTTGTTCAAATTGAAATGTTTTGTTAGAATATGTTGACTTCAACAAAATGTGATGGAAATACTTCAAGATTATTCCAAATTAAAATGAAGTACTCTGCTTCACCTTTGTCAGTTTACTTTGGCTTTTATATTGTAAAATATTATTTATAATATTATAGTCGATGGGATCCAGTGCACACTTAAACAATTTGCAGACAACAGCGAGTTGGGTGGTGTTGCAGATACTCTAGAGAGCAGGGCTAGGATCCATGATGTGACATGACTAGACTGGAGAAATGGTCCACAGTCAGTCAGACGAGATTTAACAAGGGCAAGTGCAAAGTCCTGTCCTTGGGACAGAATACCCTCATGCACAAATGCAGACTGGTGAGGCTGCAGACTGCAGGGAAGGACCTGGGGCTTACAGGAGACCAGAAGCTGAATACGAGCCAACAGTGTGCTGTGCCTTGTTGCAAAAGAAGCCAACAGCATCCTGGGTAGTCTTAACTGGGGCGTCACTTGCAAATCAAGGGAAATCAAGGCACTGGTAACGTCTCACCTGGAGCACTGTGTCCAGTTTTTGGCCCCACGCTTCAAGAAAGATGTGAACAGTTTGGAAAGAGTCCAGCACAGAGCAACAAATATGATTTCGGGCCTGGGAGGCAAGACTTATGCGGAAAGGCTGAAAGAACTAAAGTTATTTAGTCTGGACTAGAGAAGACTGTCGGGGGATTTGATAAACATCTTAAAATGGCTTCAGGATGACACCAGAAAGGACGGAGCTTGGCCTATGCGTGATCGGAGGGGGCGGGACTAGGAGCAAGGGTCTCCAGGTGCAGCCGGGCAAGTTTAGGTTGGAGATTAGGGCCTCCACTTATGCTCTCTCACTAGGGCCTTCAATTTCTCATCAAGCTCTTGGGGCCAGCCCTTCAGGCCGCGCTGGCGACCCTACTCTGCACAGCCCTTCCGTGCACTCTGCACCCCATCACTAGAGCCACTATTCCACCCCCTCACTGGGGCCACTCTTTGGACCCCCGTGACTGGGGCCTTGGGATCTTTTACCCCACAGGACTCAGGTCTCTCCCTAGACACGCCTGGCTCCCTCCCTGTCCTTACTGCTGGGTTACTTACCAGGTTGTGGGCGCTGAGGCTATAAGGTGCCCCTTACTCGCCTTTCACTAGGGAGGCAAGTGGTGTGGCATTTCCTAGGGACCATCCTGACACAGGTAGCCCTATCACACCATCCTACCCTAGCAGGGTGTAGTTTCAGGTCATGCCCCAGGGCCAGGAACCTCCTCCATCCCCATAGTTCCTGCCCTCTGCCTCCAAGGGTGTTATGTGAGCAGCAGCTCCAGCTGGGTGATATTCCCTTTCCGGTTGCTTGCAGCAAACTGCTGGCTCTGCTGCCCAGTGCCCACTCATCCCTAGCAGCTGCGCTCTCTTCCCAATCAGGCAGCCTCCTGCTGGCCATGTAACTCCTGACTGGGAGTGCAGCCACCTGCAGGCTGCTCCGCTACTTGCTCTAAGCCCTTAAAGTGTCAGGCACCAAAAGTGCCCTGCCACACACAGACCCTTGGCTGAGATGGTTTAGTCAAGAAGGATCTTGCCTTGAGCAGGGCCCCGGACTAGATGTCCTTATGAGATCCCTTCCAGCCATACTTTCCTATGAGCCTATGATCCTATTTATGTAACATCAATCATATTATTATCTACATCATATACATTAGGGCAGTGCAAAACAGCACCGTTCTGTTTCACCTTGAGTTTTGATGGTTTGAAGGAACAACATTCCATTTCAAATTTCATTTTGAGTTGAAACAGATGCATGCATACGATATCATGTTGTTATAAAACATTATGTAGGTATCTCAGGATCAAAATGGAACCTTTTGTCATTGACAAAGTGAAGCATATCAATAAGATTGTTTTAATGTTGTGAATTTCAATTTTCAGAATTTTCATTTTGGAAAAAAATGGAAATTTCATCCTAGTTCAAGTTGAAAACAAATTTTGAATGATCAGAATTTTGCTTGGGATAGAAATGCTCTGTTTTTCACACACAGATACAATTTCATTGACTACTTGTATTCATAAAGCTAAGCAGCTACAGAAATGCAGAGTCTGGGTCTCAAACCTGTAAAAGGCAATGCAATTTTACTTTAATCAGTAACTTCTGGATCAATTATTCAGGTTTCCTAATGTTTTTTAAATAAAAGAATCTAACTTCCTTCCACCAGTTTACAGTGGTTGTAAATTCACCTTCCAATTAAAATAAGTTTAAAAATTTCAGCAGACAAAAGCAGTGTTATAGCAGCCCAACTCCTATCCAATTAAATATTTACTATATTTATATATCTGGTGACCTAACCAGGAACTGGGAAGTGCTGATGCAAGCATCTTTGCAATGACATATCTTGTATTTCTGCAGACTGACAGTCCTGACCTTGGCCAGCTGACCCTCCACCTCCCGCACCCTCACTTTGGTCTGACTCCCCCGACGTTGGCAGTGTCACTGCAAGACTTTCATCCCTAAAGCTCTCGTGGCTCTCATGGATTTAATTTCCAAAGATCTCTTGACAGGTGAAAATGTCTTTCTTTTGAAGTCCTCTTGAGAGGCAGATTCCCTATTGGTCTTCAGCTCGCCCTGCTGAACCCTGCCGCCTTTGTTTCTGTTTCTGTTTGGTTTATCCCTTATTCGGTTTAGCCTTTCCCACTGATTTTGCCTGAAAGAGTCTTCATTAGTGAAGGAGAGTTCTTTAAATATTATTTTTCTTTGTGGACTGGCTCACGGTCCCTTGATCTTATGATGTTATCAGACTGAAAGGGAAAAATCTTTTAAACAATTTTCTGACTCCCCCTAGAGGATTTCTTTCTTTCACAGCCCAGAAATAGCACTAGTGTGAGAAATGCACATGTTCAGTCACTGCCCGCCCAGCTCGGATTCAGTGCAGATTATATCTTGTTCAGTATCCACAGACGGCTTGTTTTTTAAATTTCTGTCAGCTCCTGTTAATGAGCCCTTGATTCCATTCCCACTTTACTCTAAATATAAAAGCTTCTTGTCTGTTTTTCCGTAAGCACTGTATGGGCCTGGCATTCTCTGCCAAACGAAGTACTCCATCAAAATCATCACTGACCAAATATTTCCCTTCTTGTGATGCAACTGACTGCTGTAGAATATGCTTTCTGAGAATACCCATCACCTAGAGACTTCAGTTTCGATTTTTAAAAAATGCTTCATCTTCCTGCATAACATGCACAAAAGTTTCAGTGTTGTGAACAAGCCTCTCGTTTTCAGAGGAGGGCATAGGTTTTTTATCAAGACACAGATTCAGCTCTAGGGAGTATTTCCTTTTATAATACACCATGTAATGCTTCAGCCAATATAGAAATATCTTCTAAGTTCAGCAGATAAAGACACTTGGGCCTGCTTTATACAGGTCATGCCCTTTCTAGCGAACCGTAGCTAAATGTAGTTCTTGTCAGGAAGGTGCTAACATGGTCTCCATGCCCTGTGAAGACAAATTCTCTGAGGCACTCTTCCTCTCTGCCAATGCTCTCTTCATATGCATTTAAATGATATAAGAAAGTCATTACACATATTCCGGATGCATGACCCTACTTAACCATACAATACCCATCATTTGCCATAAGAGGGATCTGTTATTGGAACAGCATTAGCTGAATAGGAACTAAAAAGACCTGTCTCGTTTTTTATCATCTCCTTTGAGCACAAAATTCATCCAGACTGATTGAGCAGACCATTATGAGATAAAGAGGGCAAATTAAGGCTAAAAGCTGGAGATGCATGCAGGTGTTCATTCTCCAGCTTGGACTGCCCTTAAACTACACTTTCTTTCCTAAGAAGTTCTGAAGTGACAGTTAAAAGTAGTAAAAAATAGTTAGCCGTGTTAGTCTGAAGTCAGCCAGAAGGCAGGGTAAATTAGCATTTTATAATCTAGACTAACGTGGTGGTTCTCAACCTTTTTAGGCACCCCTAAATAGATTCGAGGCACCCTGAACAGACTGAAGGCACCCCTTGGAAAGTGCCAGCTTAGTCTTCGCTGTTTGTTTTTTTTTTTGCCTACAGAATAATAATACAGCAGTTTTCCTGTCGCAAAGAACTCAGACCACAACTGTGTATTTCTGTTTGAAATCTCTGAGTTTCTCTTGTGATTCGTTTGTAAACCTAATGGCCTTAACACTATGTAGCAACCCCCTGGCACCTTTGAGAAGTACTGAATGAACTACATCAGAGATGCATAGCATAAGCTTTTAGAAGCAGCAGGCTTTCTGCATCTTACTGCTTACTTACTACCTGCAAGTAGTGGCATAGTAATAGGGAGTGGAGTAGATTCTCCAGGTCCCTTTGTACAAAGTGCTGTGTAAGCTTACAGTGGAAGAGGATTTCCCATAAATGCTTAGTTTCTAACAAGTCGGGGACAGGCAGGTGGAAATGCAGACGTGAAGAAACTGGAAATCTTCTTATTTAAATCATGTCAGCTAAGTATATGATACCAAATATTGATAATAAGAGTTAGCTAGCCTGCTACCAGTACCTGGGCGTGCCAGTTTACAGCTAGCTGATGCAAGTCTACGCTTTGCTAGGAACACAACGTGGTAGTGAGCGCAGGGTAAACGTACCTTGTAATTTCTGTTGTGTATTTTTCTTTCCTTTGCACAATGACACGGGCTCTGGCCAATGTCTGATTAAACTGTTTGGCACCACAGTTTATACCTTATTTAAACATAAACCTTAGCTCAGTGATATTCAAACTACAGCTCCAAAGCCACCGGCAGCCCTTTGCAAAAAGCGATAGCAAAGGCTAGGTTTTATTGCTGTATGCATCAGGCATGTTTTTCCTGCAGTCATGAATAATGCAACACGTGCCAGGAATTGTGCAAATGTTAACTAATACACTGCATTTTATTCTTTGAAGTGTGCTGTATTTGCCATAATTCATCCAGAGAGGTCTGTGATGTTGTGGCCCTTTGGTTGACTCTGATCACGCATGTGGCCCCATCAAGACTGAGTGTCATGTCTTGGCTTATGATTATAAATTACTGTGCTTTTAAAAGCACCATTTCTATGTGTGGTGGTGGTTTTTTTAACAGTTGGCCAAAGTCTGCACAAAAATGTGATGCCAATGAAAAGTACGTGGAAGACTAGAATAATCACTACGTGGTTTGCCTGAAGTCTTTCTGAAGGACACAGACCTCACAGATAATGGAAGGGCACATTCCAGCTGAAGTAGGTATTTTTGTCTTATATTAGGACTTCTAGAAATATTTCTCACTATCTTACTTGCAACAGGTTCTGGCCGAGATGGAGTCATACATACTGTTGTAAGACAGCTGAGATGGATTTGTGTGTGT
The DNA here is from genome assembly GCA_030014935.1 of Caiman crocodilus. Lineage (NCBI taxonomy): Eukaryota > Metazoa > Chordata > Crocodylia > Alligatoridae > Caiman > Caiman crocodilus. Next base: position 2,934,822 of record JAGPOW010003364.1, on the reverse strand, counting down.
GTGTGTGTGTGTGCGCGTGAATCCCTCTCAGCCAGAACCTGCTGCAAGTAAGATAGTATAAATAAAAATAAGTACAATTTAACAAGTATAAATGTAATAAATGTAACTATATAAATCAATGTCGATACATATGTATAAGCCCAGGAACTGTTGCCAATTGTTGTCTGCACCTACAGGCTGATGATCAAACGAGGCCCACTGTATTTGCAGACACGGTTTTGCACCTGCCGTAGATTATGTTCACAGTATTATTCCCATATGGTGACTCGTACAGGAAACGCAGGCATGCAATGCTGGGTCGGAAAGGCAGGGCCTGAAACGCTGGTGGTAAACAACGGGCATGGAGCTGGTACGCAGCCACAGCCAAATCCTGGAACAGTTGTGGTCGTGCTGAGGTAGGTGCTGCCTGGGGCTGTTGCCTGGTGTGCATAGAGAGAGGACACGGGTGCACGGTGCTGCATAACGTACGTTTGTATGGACCGGGGCAAGGTGCTGACGCAGCCCGGGAGGTGGCTGGTACCCGCTGATCCAGTGGGTGCTGCTTGGGGGACAGATAGGAGCTGGGTTGCACTTGGGAGGGGAGGGGGGCTGGTGAGTGGTGCTGCCTGGGGGGTCTGATTAGTGTTGGGGTGTGTGTGGGGGGGGTCTCCAGTGTGTGTGTGTGGGACAGGGGCTGGCTCCCAAACTGTCAGGCAGGTGCCTTGCCTAAAGCATGGGGGCCTTGATGCCTATTTTTGGGGAGTCCCCAGTGTATGGGGGGGCTAGAGGGGCCCTGCCCAGAGCATGAGGAGCTGATGCCTAACTTGTGGGGTATCCCAGTGTGCTGGGGGGAAGGAGACCCTAGGCACCATGGCGGGGCTGCTGCCTAGTATGCGGGATGCCCAGTGTGTGCGGGTCTCCTGTTTTGGTGTGTGGGGGGGGAGGGGGGCTGGTTCCCTATCTTTTATGGGGGGGCTGTGCAGAACATGGGGGCTGGTGCCTAGTTGAGGGGGGATGTCTCCTGTGTGGGGGGGGGTCAGGAGCCCAGCCCAAAGGATGGGGGGCAGGTACTTAGTTTGGGGGTCTCCTTGTGGGGGGGGTTGCAGAGACCCTGCCCAGAGAATGGGGGGCTAGTGCCCAGTTTGAGGGTCCCCCTGTATGGGGGGCTGGTGCCCAAATTAGGATTCTCTGTATGAGGGAGGCTGGTACCCATTTTAGAGGTCTCCTGTGGGAGGGGCTAGTGCCCAGTTTGGGGGTCCCCTACATGAGAGGGCATGGTGCCAGTTTGGGGGTTCCCTGTGGGGGGGGGCTGGTGCCCAGTCTGGGAGTCCCCCTATGTGTGAGGAGGCTGATACCCAGTTTGGGGGTTCCCCCTGTATGAGGAGTGCTGGTGCCCAGTTTGAGGTCCCCTGTGGGGGGGCTGGTGCCATGTTGGGGGTCTCCTGTGGGCAGGCACTGGTGCCCAGTTTGGGGTCCCCCTGTATAAGGAGGCTGGTGCCCAGTATGGGGGTCCCCTATGGGGGGACTGCTGCCCAGTTTGGGGTCCCCCTATTGGAGGGCTGGTGCCCAGTTTGGGGTCCCCCCATGGGAGGGCTGGTGCCCAGTTTGGGGGTCCCCTGTGTGTGACGGGGGCCAGTTTGGGGACCCCTGTGGCGGGCCTGGTGCCCAGTTTGAGGGCCCCCTGTATGAGGAGGCTGGTGCCCAGTTTGGGGTCCCCTGTGGGGGGGCTGGTACCCAGCTTGGGGTACACCTGTATGAGGAGGCTGGTGCCCAGTTTGGGGTCCCCTTGTAGGAGGGGGCTGGTGCCCAGTTTGGAGTCCCCTGTGGTGGGGCTGGTGCCCAGTTTGGGGTTCCCCTGTATGAGGGGGCTGGTGCCCAGTTTGGGGTCCCCTGTACGAGGAAAGCTGGTGCCCAGATTGGGGTCCCCTGTGGGGGGGCTGGTGCCCAGTTTGGGGTCCCCTGTACGAGGAAAGCTGGTGCCCAGATTGGGGTCCCCTGTGGGGGGGCTGGTGCCCAGTTTGGGGGTCCCCTGTGTGTGAGGGGTGCTAGTGCCCAGATTGGGGTCCCCCTGTGGGGGGGCTGGTGACATTTTGGGGGTCCCATGTGAGAGGGCTGGTGCCTAGTTTGGGGTCCCTCTGTATGAGGAGGGCTGGTGCCCAGATTGGGATCCCCTGTGCAGGGGCTGGTGCCCAGTTTGGGGGTCCCCTGTGCATGAGGGGAGCTAGTGCCCATTTTGGGGTCCCCCTGTATGAGTGGGCTGGTGCTCAGTTTGGGGTCCTCCTGTGGGAGGTCTGGTGCCCAGTTTGGGGTCCCCTGTGAAGGGGCTGGTGCCATTTTGGGGGTCGCCCTGTGGGAGGACTGGTGCTCAGTTTGGGGGTCTCCTGTGGGGGGACTGGTGCCCAGTTTGGGGTCCCCCTGTATGAGGAGGGCTGGTGCCCAGTTTGGGGTCCCCCTGTATGAGGGGGGCTTTTGCTTAGCTTGGGGTCCCCCTGTATGAGAAGGTTGGTGCCCAGTTTGGGGTTCCCCTATGGGATGGCTGGTGCCCAGTTTGGGGGTCCCCTGTGCATGAGAGGGGCTGGTGCCCAGATTGGGGTCCTCCTGTATGAGGAGGCTGGTGCCAGTTTGAGGTCTCCCTGTGGCAGGCCTGGTGCCATTTTGGGGGTCCCCTGTGGGGGGCCTGGTGCCCAGTTTGGGGGTCCCCCTGTATGAGGAAGCTGGTGCCCAGATTGGTGTCCCCCAGTATGAGGGGGGCTGGTGCCCAGTTTGGGGGTCCCCTGTGCATGAGGGGGGCTGGTGCCCAGATTGTGGTCCCCCAGTATGAGGGGGGCTGGTGCCCAGTTTGGGGGTTGTCTGTGCGTGCGGGAGGCTGGTGCCCAGCTTGGGGTCCCCTGTGGGGGGGTGCCCAGTTTGGCATTCCCTGTGGGGGGAGGGGCTAGTGCCCAGTTTGGGGGTTCCCTGTGCGTGAGGGGGGCTGGTGCCTAGTTTGTGGTCCCCCTGTATGAGGGGGCTGGTGCCCAGATTGGGGTACCCCTGTGGGGGGGCTGGTGTCCCTATTGGGGTCCCCCAGTATGAGGGGGCTGGTGCCCAGCTTGGAGTCCCCTGTGGGGGGAGGGGCTGGTGCCCTGTTTGGGGGTCCCCTGTGCATGAGGGGGGCTGGCGCCCAGTCTGGGCTCCCCCAGTATGAGGGGGTCTGGTGCCCAGTTTGGGGGTCCCCTGTGCATGAGGGAGGCTGGTGCCCAGTTTGGGGTCCCCCCAGTGTGAGAGGGGCTGGTGCCCAGTTTGGGGGTCCCCTGTGCATGAGGGGGGCTGGTGCCCAGTTTGGGGTCCCCCCAGTGTGAGAGGGGCTGGTGCCCAGTTTGGGGGTCCCTTGTGCATGAGGGGGGCTGGTGCCCAGTTTGGGGTCCCCCAGTATGAGGGGGGCTGGTGCCCAGTTTGGGGTTCCCCTGTGGGGGGAAGGGCTGATACCCAGTTTGGGGTCCCCTGTGCGTGAGGGTGGCTGGTGCCCAGTTTGGGGTCCCCCAGTATGAGGGGGGCTGGTGCCCAGTTTGGGGTCCCCTGTACGAGGGGGCTTTTGCTTAGTTTGGGGTCCCCTGTTGTGGTGCTGGTGCCCAGTTTGTTGGTCCCCAGTCTGAGGGGGCTGGTGCCCAGTTTCGGGTCCCCTGTATGAGGGGGCTGGTCCCAGTTTGGGGGTTCCCCCCGTGGGAGGACTGGTGCCCAGTGTGACGGGACTGGTCCCAGTTTGGGGGTTCCCCCCGTGGGAGGCCTGGTGCCCAGTGTGACGGGACTGGTCCCAGTTTGGGGGCTCCCCCGTGGGAGGACTGGTGCCCAGTGTGACGGGACTGGTCCCAGTTTGGGGGCTCCC
>JAGPOW010003364.1:2920159-2930881 GCA_030014935.1 Caiman crocodilus | reverse complement strand
GTGTGACGGGACTGGTCCCAGTTTGGGGGCTCCCCCGTGGGAGGACTGGTGCCCAGTGTGACGGGACTGGTCCCAGTTTGGGGGCTCCCCCGTGGGAGGACTGGTGCCCAGTGTGACGGGACTGGTCCCAGTTAGCCCCCGCGTGCGGGGAGGGGGAAGGGCGGGGCCGTTGGATCGCGCGGGCCGCGACCGTTGGCCGCCCCCGCCCGTGCCCCGCCCCCCGTGCGGCCGCTGTCACGAGGGCGGGGAGGGGGCGGAGCAGCGCGGGCGGGGCGGGGCGGGGCCAGGCGGGGCGGGGCATAATGGCGGCGGGCCGGCTGCGGGCGTTGCTGGTGCTGGGCGCGGCGCTCGGCTTCCCGCCCGCGGGCCGCGCCCAGCGTGAGTGCGGCTCCCCGGACGGCCGCCCCTTCCCCCTTCGCCGCCTCCTTCCTTTAGCTTCGTTTCAGTCTCCGTTCAGATCCATTTTATTTCCCTCTCCCTGACAGGAGCCACCCCTTCTGCGCTCCTCTTCCCAGGTGCGGCAGGCAGCCCCACGGCTAAACAGACAAGAGACGTCCAGCACGAGGAAAGGCTCGATTCTTTTCAAAACGAGCGGAGAAATGTTTAAACTGAAAAAAATATCTAAAGAAAACAGCATCTTAACTCTGGAGGAGGAGCGGCGGCCTAGCCTTGTTTTCAGGCCTAGCCTTTCTTTGGGGAAAGCACCGGCAGCAGCATCCAGGAGTCGGCGTTATCGTGATGCTCAGAACGGCTCAAACCATAGATCCGTAGATGTTGGGGTCGGGCGGGACCTCGGCAGATGGTCGCGCTGACCCCCTGCCCAGGCAGGAACGAGTGCGGGGGTCGAATGACCCCCGCCAGGCACCTCGCCAGCCTTCTCTTGAAGCCCCTCAGAGTAGGGCTGGATCGGTAATGCAACCCCGATTCTCTTGGGTCGATCGGGAGCCGTGTTGCGCCTTCACCGTTGCGCTTGTGAGCACGCGAGGAAAGAAAGACGATGAGTGCCGGAGAAGTTGATCCTGCGTTAACGATAGCTTTAGTGCGTGGCCCTCGGGTTGCTAGCTAGCAGTCAGAATCAGGCCAAAGCGTTAGGCGTCTAGCCGTGACCTTCGTTATTATGCTGAGGATAGGTAATAAACTTATCCTCGCGTACACCGATTCATCCGCGTCCTGTCTGTCTTTTTTAACGTGCAGAAAAAGAGCCGGCACGCGAGGGACTTGATACTTCCATTCAGCTTACTGCTTAACTTAACATGTGCTTACATGTAACCTCTGCTCGCAGTAGCACTGAAGCACGGCAACCTTTTTTCCTACTTGTTTGCTGGGCGCTGACTTGTGAGATGAGGCCAAAGAGCCGATCTTCTTGCTTGAAGATTGAACGGATGAGGCAGATCTACGGCTTTCTCTGTCACTTTTCTGTACCTTTCTACTATAAGTAGTTTTTAAAAACCTTTAGTCATTCTCCTGATGCATTTTGCACAACACGGTAATGGTGATGCCTCCTCCTGTTTTCTAGTGTCAGAGTTTTAGTCTCTGCAAATTCTGCTTGAATGGAAGTGTTAAAGCAGCAGTCAGATCTGGAGAGAGTGCAGGGTAAATCTGCCACAAAACCACCTTTTACCTGAAATCTTCTCTGGCTTAAAAGGACGATCTGAAAGCATCAGTCAACACGTCAGAAGTGGTTGGGTTGATGCATCCATGAAAAAGGTCATGTCACAGTGTCTGAGAGAAAACCAAGTCTTAAGGACCTTTTGGAAAGAAGCAGATACCCCTTGCAAATGCCCGAGAAGCTTACAATACTTTCATTCAGTTGCAACCAAATTTGAAGGTAGTATTTACAGCTGCATCCCTCGGCTGGGGAGATGGGGAATTCCTTTGTTCTGAGAGAACAAGGCATGTGATGTGTGGCTCCTTCGTTCCTGGCTGACAACATTTCTCCTCTGTCAGCATCTTGTGTAGCACGTTAACTGCCATCTCGATGGAGAGAGAGCCTTCCTGGTAAGGGCATGGACAAGAGGATACAGTGTCAAGGCCCGTCTGATGGGTCTTCTGCTCCAGCATGATTTGCTATTCTGTGAAGGTTTGGAAGAAATTTTAAAGAAGACAGCTGAGTACAAATCAATATTTTCTTGACAGCACAGGTCCTCTTCCTCTCTTTCCAATTTACATCTGTCCTCCAGAGATGACAAATCACAGTGTAGTCACCAGAGAGGCTTTCCATCTTTTAAATTACAGTATCTTTTTTTGTAATTCCACAGACAAAAAATGATTTAATCAGTCCACTTCCTCCATTACAGACTTCTGTTTGAGGTCCTTTAGATTTACACATCTCCTTTCTGCTTGCCAGGAGATACTTTTTTTTTCTTCCTTCTGAGGCTTTTGTCTCACTTTGGGTCCTTAAGATTGTTCAGCAGACCTAAAATTAAATTTTCTCTCTACTAAAAATGCTCCTAGACCTTAAAGCTCTTTGGTAAAACAGTTCTTGTTGGAGAACTGTTTGGATGAAAACATGTTTTCAGGCATCAAGTACCAGATCTGTGTTGTTTGGTGGACTCAGGTCATCTGTAGATAGAATGGCTTATTGTATGGAGACTGTTCTCTGAGTTTTATCTGAGAGGTTTATAGAACTTCATTAGAAGCTCATGGAAACAAAATAAATAGAATCTGTTGAGAATTATCCTGGTCTAGATGGCATCGGTCAAATGGGAATGAAATCATAAGTTCCACACGAACAGCAGAAACAACGAAAGTTTCAGTCGACAATTCCTGGTGATTACATCTGTCAGTAACCCAGCAATGCACGGAAGCTGAAGTCATTGGTGGCAAGAATCATTTTCCGTAGCGTGTCACTTAGCATTGATTTTTTCCACACTAGTAAAAAAATTACTAGAAAGCAACTTCCTTTCACTGACAGAAAGGAGTCTTTCAGTGGGAAGCTTAACAATCCACATCATTGATTATTCAGGAAATTCCCAGTATTTCACATAACCACCTCAATAGCTGTTTTGATAGATTCATCCATGCGTAGGATGTCCACCTCTTGCAAAATATGGCTTGCCATGTTGAGATGTGCATTGAACACTATGAACAGTAGAGAAAGACTAGAAGTTATTTATGAGATTCCCCAAATAATACAGCCAACTTCATAGTATGAAGCTTTTTTTTTTTTAATATAATCTCTAATGGTTAGGCATATAAATTGGATGGTACCAGTTTAGATTTTGCCTTTTATTTTTATTTTTATTTTTATTCTGTCTTTTTCCCTGTCTTGTATTTAACTTTATAGTTGTTTGGTTCCATGAACAAACAAATTGCTCCAGGAGAATGTCTTTAGTCGAGCAAAAATGACGCTTCATGGGGTTATTGGCCAATCCCTTTGGTTTCCTATCTTCAGTTGTTCGCAAGAAAGCTCAATCCATGAACTGAAGGCAACTGCAGCCTAATCCACAGAAACCATTTTTGCAGTAGAAAAAGTTCCTGTTTGAGAGGCATGGCATGTGGCTTGTAATTCTGAAGTGTCACATTTCCTTGCTCCATCATTAGGTTTCTGAAAAGCAATTAGTAAACTTCTGTTTTTCAGGCAGGAGCTAAAGGTCAGATTTTCTACAGTGTTCAGCTTCTGCTTAGGTTAGATTTTCAGAAGAGCTCAGCGATCAACACCTCTGGTTGTTCATTTAAATAAGTGCCAACCTGCAAGCTGAGCTGTTACAAAAATCTGGGTGCTTTATTTGGGTGCATGGTTCAGTGGCTAGGTACTGAGTTTTGAGAAACTGACCCTAAACTTGCTATGCAAAATCAGTTGGAAAAAAAGAAAAGTTGTCTTTATTTTTGTCCTTTTGTATTTTATTGCTTTTCAGTGTGTTTTCATAACCTCAGTTGTGGAATATGAAGTGGTATATCCCGAAGGGCTGACTTAATACAAAGAACAGCAAGTTGCAGCCTGTACATCAGCAGTGCTGCTGTATAATGAACATGTAATGTCCCTGTTATGCTAAATGACTCATTTTAATTCTAAACATCTCTCTTCCTTTTAGAATTGAAGCATACTTTCGAGAATGTTAAACACATACAGGTAACCTAAGTTTTGGAATTTTGAAAAAAATGTATTTCTGCTTGTGCTCCCAATACGTAAGGTACTTTCCAAATAGGAAAGAGGGATATATAACTATGGACATTTTGGTGTACTTTGGTTTTATCAAATATTTCTTATTTTATTTTCTCTGGCATTATAGACATTTTTTCCAGGTTACTTGCTTATTTTTAGTGTTTCTGTGTATGTGATAGGTCTGATTCTACTGCTGTTAAAGTTAACAAGGGATTTTTTTTGTCTGTAGACTTCTATGGGAGTAAGATCAAGTTCTACACTGAGACAGATAAAGGGAATGTCTAATTAGATTCCAGTTGTGGAAAGATTTAATTTAATTTTTTTGCAGAATATGGACCTTAGTAAACGTAGTTATTCTTACTGCTAAAGAGGTTGAATGTTTTCACTATTAAGTGATGCCTTTTAGGGTATCCTAAATGTGGCCTCATTTGTATTTCTTTCCTTTCCATGTTTAAGGAACATGCCTTGTGGAGAAATCATTTTCCAATTTTTCTCTCTCTTTTCATTAAAAAGAACAATATTTATAACAAAAGCAGCAATATTTATTTTCTCTGTCATTTCAGTCCTTTGCAGGCTTGACTTAAACTTAAATTGTGAACTGTAAGGATAATAAAGATTAAAGTAGTATGGGTACAGGTCAAACAACATATGAAAGAAAGAATTGTCTCCAAATAGAATATTTTTTAGTTCCTCCTCCCAACCTCCCAAAAAATTTCTGATGTGCTTTGTGCTTCATGCCAATGCACTGTTTTTGTTAGCTGTTGAGACCCTTGACTATTCCAGCACATTTAGAGAAATTTCAGGCAGGGAATTTGCTGCAACTGAAATAAATATTAAAAGTTTCAAAGTACATGAAATACATTTTAAAAATGTTTCAAACAACCTCTATATTTGCATCTTTAATTGTATTGTCATGTGTACTTATTAACACCTACATTTTTAAATGGAAAAATTCAAGTATATTTGTGCAAGGTCCAAAGTTGGATATTTAGTGCTTTATTGAACATAATAATGTACATTTACATTTCTGCACATGCAAAAACCTGAATGTTGGAAGTGCACAAGCAAGTGTAGAAGCTATATAAGAAGGGTGGCCCTAATTTATCTTTAAAATATCCTTTTTATCATTTGATTAGATATTCCTAGAAAATATTTGAAAATTTATAAAACTTTGGTTAGATAAAACTTGAATCAGTTTATCAGTGCACATGGAACAGTGGAGCGATCACCTCCGCTATTCACAATAACTTGTACAATTGTAAATTAGCTTCCTTTTTATCCTTACCGTACAAAGCGGATACAGGTCCATATCAGAGATTATTTAAATGGCAGCTTAACTTTGAAAAAGTCAGCTGTAGGCATCTCAAGATGGACACCCAAAATGCTTTTGACAGCATCTGCGTGTGTCAATTGGAATAATAATGCCTCCTTGTTTAAGAGGGGTGTTGTGAAGGTAAATTAATGTTTGTGCAGATCTTGGATTCTTCACCGAGGCATACTACAGAAAAGCCCATGTAAGAACATGAGCAAGTCTTTATTCATTGTCTTTATTCATTGTTGGGTTTGGATGTTGTGCATGGGGCTGCATGTTAGGTCATGAAAAAATGCTTATTTACTCCTTGATCCTGAACCACTAAAGTCAATAGGAATTTCACATAATAGATTTTAATAGGAACACAATCGAGCACAATAAGTATCCTCCCCTACAGCACTGAATCAGGCAAAAAATAATAGCTGATCTGTAATTAAAGTCAGTATCATAATGCACGCACACAAATGTTAACAGATTTGAGTTACATAAGTCATCTTAATTCTACTGTGTCTTAACTTCTGAACGACTTGAAAAAGTCATGTTCTTTTTTTATATGTAATGCATATAGACCCACACTGCTGAAATGCATGCGCACACTCATATATAGATGAGAGAGGACTTTGTTACAGATATTTGCAGTCAAAGGCAAAATGCAGTTTTCAGTTCATTTGATTTATTTATTAAATTTCTATGCTGTCCTTTCCAGAAAAGTCTCAGGGAAGCTTTACTGTAAGAGGTACCAACCCATTTATATTTTAGTAGTTCAGAAGATGTTCCCAACTGTCAGCCACCGCAGCGAAACCATCACCATGGGATTTGCAGTTTTACCATTTCAATTAGCTGTATCATTGCCAAAGGCCTGGAACTTGTATGGTGGGAGTAAAAAGGAAGTTTAAGTCACAATTGTGTGAGGTATTGTGGAAAATGGAGATTCCAGATTCACTGTTCCATGTGCTAGGTTACACATATAGTGGACTAATATGACAAGAAGTATTGCTATAATGAAGGGAAAGTCCTATTGCAATTAAAGTTATAATTAGTTTTGTGCTTAACAGATCAGTGTGCATCCCACCTCATCTCTCCATGTTTTGGCTTCAGATGACAACGTTACACTATATGGTAAGAGCTCTTAATTCTTTCACAACAGTCTTTACAGATTCCCACTATAAAATCATATCATTTAGGCATATGGTGATTGACCGGACCTGTTTCAAAGCAGTTAGCTCTTGGGGAAATTGCACCCTCCCCTGTATTTCTGCATTTACAGACTGAAAGCATAAGCCCCTCCAACATACAAGCTAAGGGAGAGAAGCTCACTGAGAATTCCTTCCATCAGTAATTCGTGGAGGCAGGGTTATGTTCAAAATGTCCAGAAAAGCATGGATTATTTTTAAATGAGTAATAAGGCAAAAGTACAGTTTTCTCTGCTGTTTTCTATTAATTACGCATGTGCATACAGGGTAGTTGTACAGCGGTGATTTGCAAAGCACACTTTATAATTGCTCATTAATGTTTTACAGAATCCCATACAGCTCCTGGGATAGAAGCAAAGAAAGAGGAGAAAACCCTGAAGAACCTTGTTAACATCCTGCAGAATATAGCCCAGCATGTTCCTACAGAGGGCCCAGCACCTGCAGAAATTACACCCTCATTCATTGACCCCAATTTTAATAAAACTCTTGATGCTGTCTGGTTAAGCGGGCCCCAGAAACATGTTGAGAGACAAAAGACGCCTGCAGTTACACAAACAGCAACTACAACTACGCCGTTTTGGACAATCCGAACCGACCCAGATGTTTCCATTGTTTTACACACTAATAAGTCATCCAACAACAGCAGTCCAACAACACCGCTGAAAAGAGTAGTCATTTCCCTTCAAACTGTTGCTGCAAAAACCAAAAGCAAGACTTTTGATCAGTTAACAAATGGATCCCTGGAAAATCTAGTTCAGTCTTTAAAAAGGGTACGTGAACTCCAAGAAATGCAAAACATCACAAAAACAGTGGAAAGGTGGAAAAATGCTAGTAGAAAGAAGAAAGGGCCACATATACATACAAATGCAAAACATGGACATATAGGTAATAAAATCGTGGAGATGATTGAAAAGCTAACAAAAGAGATACAGAATGCACCAGACTACGTTAAACAAAATCCACGTCTCAGTCAGTATGTTGAATCGGCTGGAGACAATGTGAAAAAAGTTCTGCTGTTAGAAAAAGAAGTAGAGAATTCACTAGAGCAGCTGTATCATCCTTCACCTTCACCTTCACCTCCAACAACAGTGGTAAATCAGGACACACAAAAGCTCAGGGAGTTGATTAACCTGCTGTATGATATTAGCCCTCACTTAACGACATACCTTGGTAGTTCAGCTGAGAAACTGATCCCAAAGGATATTAATGCAAAAGCTGTCACTGTGCTTAAGGCCTTCAAGCATGTTTTCTGTCGAAGTCAAGCAAAACAAAAAAGAATTTTAAAGAAGTTGTTAGAAGATGATATAAAACTTTTACACCTTGTTCTTAATAACTATGAATAGATAACTGTAATAGCTGCATTGCTTTTACATCTCTTTTAAAGACCTGTTTTCTCATTTGTCATCTAAACCTGATGCCTGTTGTAACCATCTTCATCTCAGTCATTAAACTTTAACCTTTTTAAAATTGTTCCTTTCTCAGTGGTGCGACATTAACCCTTGGTTATCTTAATCTATTGGTAAATTTGTCTTCACATGTGAACAATTTAACCTTGTTAGCCAAAACCCCATATTTCCTTGTGTATGATTGATTCGGCATTGCTGCTGTAATAAAAATAGTTCACAGTGTAAGTGTTAATTGTGTTTTATATTTTATTTGTTTTCTAATGTTAAATAACTGAATAGATCAGTGCTCTTGGGATGTTGGTTGCAGTGCAAGGGGTGTAGAGAGAGTTGTTCTGGTAAGTTTGGCTACTAAAGAAATGCCAAAGCACAGCCCTCTGACAGTCGGCAAGGCTGTTCCTGCAGCAGAAGAGCTGCAGTTAAGATACACCAGGATAGAAGAGGCAGTACAAATCTGCTGCGTTGGACCTTTCACACCCCCATCACGGGAGTCCTGTATGTGACCTGTCTCCATGGCTCGAAGGAAGGTGTCGTGGAGTGCAGCTGTGGCCTGCCACCACGTGGCTCCACTGGCAAAATGCAGGCGCAGCCCCTCTACCCAGGGAACGCTGTCGGAGCCATGCAGGCTCGCTGCCGGCCGGAGGAGGGACAGATTTTCTCTTTCACCAATGCCTCAGGAAGGCCACAATTCAGTGTTTACACCCAGGATTTGAGACCAGCTGATTTTTTTTCCTTGCTTTTCTTTGTGGCATGATGGTCCACCCCGCATCCACCTTGTGACTTCAACTTTTTAGCCACCTTAAGCCTTTTATTTTGCAAAGTGAGTCCCACCCAAATGCTAGGTTTCATGCATTTGTTCATCTGTTTCTTTGCTGTACCACCTACCTCTTGTAATCGCTGAAGAGGAGATGGTCCACAGCATCTGTGTCTTTAGGATGGGACAGAGCCACATATATTTGTAATTAGAGAGATTAATCTCCTGAATTACACTGCACAGTTTGCTGTTCACAGAACTAGTTTTGCTCAATGTGTCCCAAAAGCTCTGTGAACTCGGAGATCCCCTTCCCACTAGAGGATATGGAGCCAAAAATTGTGAAGTGGTAATAAAGCCTCAGACTCTGGTCAGTTCTGCCGTCTATTGATGGGGAACTTGCTCTCCTGATGGATATGAGAGTTATTCTCTGTTTAAAGTGTATTTTTTCATTGCCAGTGCCCTGCCACGTGTCGTTCTATAATGTTTTTATTTTCTTAAGGCTTCCTCCAAAGAAGTGGATTCCTAAAGGACTTGCAGCAAATAGTGTTCTTCCTCTTTTTCTGTATGTTCCTTATCTGCATGTGTTAACAGCACTTTGACAGCCTTTATTTTTTTGGCATAATGACTGTATTTTCATATCTGTTTGATCTTGCCTGTTTGTTCAGTATCTCTGACAGGGAGTTTCTCGCAATTCTTTCTGCGAAATGCCCCCGTGTATACAGGTGACTGCAATATACTCGTCGTTAGTCTTTTAGTATCAGGCATTCAAACTATTCAATTCTTAAAACTATTTGACTAGAAGCGTGATTTGGGACAGCAAAAGACATCACAGAAGACAGCAGACTTTACGTCGTGACCATTGTTTGACAGGGCTTTGCAAATGTTGACAATCTTAGTAAAGAAGATGAAAAATAAAGCCAGTAGGGTCAACATTGAATTGTCACGGGAAAGTTCAGAACTAGATTAAGTAAGGAATCAGAAATCTGTTGTCTGGTGTGCCCCTGAGAGCTGGCTGAGCTTTTTGTTATGAATAGCTGCTGTGACTCTAGCTCCCTTTGCAGTTAGTGAATGAGTCACAATTGCTGACTGTTCTGACTGCATGGAACTTGTCCATTCATATTCAGTTATACTCCAGGTGAATAATAGTCAGCACATCACTTTGCAAACTGGTCATTTTGACAGCTTTCTTTTTGTTATTTCTGCAATTGATTTGTTCCAGCTAATAATATTTCTTCTCTTTACCTGGATCAATGAAACTTTTTAGGCAAAGAAATAAACAGCATGGAACAGCAAACATCATACTTTCTGCTGCTGTTGTTTTGGACAAATACTCACCTGTGATCAAATTTATTAACACTTGGATTTGCAGTTTTTCCACAACCTCAAGGAATGTAGTGTATGCAACATGTGTTCATGAAAAAATTCATGGATTAAGTTTAGCTATTTAAGAAGTCCCAATGGAAGCAAGGAATATGAAGAAAAAAGAATGGTTCTATGCAAATTACTGTTAATACTAAAGTTTGGAAAGTCTAATATGATTCCCACCCCAACTCCAACTTGCATGTGCTTGCATGATTGTCTAGGTGCATCCATTTATGCTTTGATCTATATTATTTAACAGAAATGTTCCATAAAAATGAATTAAGGTTATTTAAGGTGAAATTTCCTCCCCCCTCAAATCAGCCCCTGACTCCTGGGTATGCTGACTATCCTCTAACATTGTGCCAGCTGACTGCGAAAGATGCCACATCTTTATGAGGGACTTCCTGTGCCTCAAATACAGGAGCAAATATGTAATACATGAATCTACTTCACAGAATTCATAGTATCATGGTGCCTAGGGTCAGAAGGGGCCAAGAGCAGGCCATCTAGTCTGACCCCCCGCCAGTGGCAGGAACGAGTGCCAGGGTCACAGGACCCCAGCCAAGTACCTATCTAATCTACTCTTGAAGATG
>JAGPOW010003364.1:2898866-2920059 GCA_030014935.1 Caiman crocodilus | reverse complement strand
GCTCATGTTCATCTTGGCATCAACAATGACGCCAAGATCCCGTTCCTCCACCGTGCTAGCAAGAGGGGAGCGTCCCAGCCAGTACGTGTGCTGGGGGTTGCCTCTCCCCAGATGCATCACCCTGCACTTGTATTGATCTTAATGCAAGCAACATTAGCAAATATTCAGTGCTGAAAAATGTGCCGTGGATGAGTGTATGATGTGTTACATTTGTGGAAGAAGCATGAGAATACTGGAGAGGGTGTTTGGAGTGCCTTGGGAGGAAGAGGTTACTTTCTAATAAATATTCTTGCTTCCTCATATTTAAAATACTTTGAATATACACAAGAGAGATGCCACTAACACCACCATACCAAAACATGCTTAAATAAGGAAACATGCTTATATTTCATGCCACATTTCACACAACTAGAAATGGAAGCTGGATACCTGATTTAGTGACTGCATGACTGAGCTGTTGTGGCAGGTGTTCTGTCTGGTGATAACCCTGTAGATGCAGTGCGACAGCAACTGAACTGGGATTAGGATTTTCCAACCTGCAGTGCTATGAGGTGCCCTCGCTTTCCTCTTGGAGGTCTGTTAAAGGGTAAAAGAATGTGATCTCGTGGGATCAGCCTTTGGGGTTTTAATATGTTCTTTACTACTCTTTCATGACTTGAATCTGAGCAGTCTGTCCTAGCCCAGCAAAGCACTTAACAATTTAAAACATGTCAGTGGTTCTTAAAATTAAGCATGTGCTTAGGTGTTTTTCTGGATCAGGGTCTGAGCACGTTACTACTTTACATGGTTGAGCTCTCGCTGCCTCCTGTTGCAGGGGTCGGGATGCTCTGTGTAGTATTTCTGGCAAGACTCATCTTAATATTGATTAAGGGCTGTTGAATTGAGCCAGACATCCTTCTGTCTAAAAGTTATGGCCTAGAAAGATATTTTGAATACTTCTCTAATTTAAAAAAAGTCTGAAAATATCAAACCTGAATAAGAACAGATAGTGGTGGTGTTAGCTATTCTGTGGATTTCAGAATAAAAGTTTCTGGGGTATGGAGGGACATTGAAAAGCAGAGCGCGATGGTGCTAAGAAGTGTACAGTTGGTGAGGGCAGAGGTGTATTATATCGAGGTAGGGGAATGACCTCATTGTGTGCATTCAGGGAACATAATGTTCTCCCTTATTTTTCAGGCTATTTAGAAGTGTGCACATTTGCCACTTTAAGAGTAGTTATGAAATAACTGGGTAATTATTAAAATGTCACTACCAGGTGTTCTATAATGGTTCAGTTGAAATCCATTTTTATCCGGCAGGCGCAAACCTTCATCATGACAGACATGACTTAAACCTGTAGAAGGTAGACAGCTATACACCCTGTTTTAAAATAATTTTAGGCTAAGAACAGAAAGATAAGATAAAAATAAAAAATAAGAAGATTCTAGACATTTGAATTTGGAAGAGACAAGGATACCGATGAATGAAAAGCATAACAACTGCATAATTAAGGTGAGGATGTTTTTGTGGGAGAATGTGGCTGTTTTTGATGAAGGGATCTGAGATGAATGAAGTAACTTGTTAACAGCAAAAATCTTAACGGTAAAAAATGCAGTCATATATATTTGTTATCCCTTTGGATAAAACTTGAGAATTTAAGTCTTATCTTTGACATTTGTTTTCTAGGAACATGCATTTAAAAGTTGGAGTGGAAAAATTCAGGTTTTGGGTAATATTTAATAAGTATTTAATAAATGACTGGATATATATAATAGATACAAATTATGCTTTATCAGTCTGCGTACTTGCACTATTTTTAATGGAAGTTTTCTGACGGAGGAAATCAGCTAAATTGGTAATTCTTTGAAGGATCAGAAAGAAATATGATATTTATGATATTTAAGGGAAGTGCTTCCTGTTGTTACGTAAAGCTATAGGGCTTGTTTGCTATAATTTTTAGACTACCTCTACCCGGTTGGAGTGATTAATGTGCATAATCTATGAAATTGTAGAGAAGTTTAACTTTTGAAAAAAGGATGATCTTTTCTATAATTTAACTCATGCCGTATATATATATTGCATATTTTTGGCATCTGAAAAAGAGGCAAAGGTATCATATGCAAGGCAGAATTGATTCTTTAAACTTTATTCTAGCTCTTTCAGATCAATACTAGCTTTTGATAAGCTATGGTAATTCATTTGGTAGAGGATTTTAGAGAACACTTTATAGAAAGTGTTATTTTTCAACTTGCTCCTGCTTTACGAATGCTTTATTTCTTCTCCCTGCCTGTGCCTCTCTTTTTGGTTGGCTTCCTGAGATGGTAGTAGCTCTTCTCTTTGTACTTTGTTGGAAGACAGCTTTACTATTTTTCTGGAGCTAACTGGCATTTCCTGAAGACCCATTATCCACCGATTCACAGCGTTCCTTGCTTCCCCTTTTGGTAGTTGCCACCAAATGCCACCATTATACTTGAAGTCAGATGAATTTGTGTATAAGCAACATACACATGAGCATCCTTGATGCTTGAGGTGCCTTCAAGGGGAGAACATTTTTTACCCATTGAGGATTCCTGCTCCTTCCCCATGAGATGTTCCTACTTATTAGCCAGTTTGAGGGTCATTTGCAGCAAGCAGGTGCCATGTGAAGGCAAAACCTCTTCAGTATCGTCACCCCCAACCTCTTAGAAGTCACGTCTGGTCCCTCAAAAATGAGATTGACTTAGAAACCATGAAGTTTTGAAAAATAATAAATATTGAGCTTTTTGTCTTTAATTTTGTAAACCTTTAGTTTTCCTATTTTTCATTTTTCTCTGTGGTTATGAGGGTTAGAAACTTAATCACTTTAAACTCTGGCATTCTGTCACTACACGACTTGAAGCTTTCTGGAAAACCCCAACAAGCTCAAAGCTCTCAGTAAACTCTCCGGGCCTGCCAACACCGCTAGTACATTGAGCCTATCGAGTCGATAAGCTGGTGATTACACAAAGAATCAGAGGAACAGCCTTCTTAATTTATAGTCTGGGGTGTGATGGGTACAACGTGCGAAGTATGTACAGTGGGTCCTTTCGGTGTGGTGGTTAAAACGAATCAAAAATAATCCTGGCTCTTTTCACCTTCCTGCCAGCACGGCAATGCTGTCCTTTTAAACCCAAGGGACTGTCACTTCCCAGATCTCCAGTCCTCTGTGTTTTCAACACATTGCTCCATTAAATGGGATGTTGCCTTTGAAGAGGTGACTCCAGCTGGCAAATGTTTAAAAGCTGCTACTTGCTTCTGTACAGCTGCGGTGCTGGAAGATTGCTCAGATGTCGACTTTATTGTTGCTCAGCAGTATCACCGACTTTTTCCTCTTTTACATTAATTACAGCCTTTTTATTGAGCAGCTTTGATTCCTGGGGCGTTGTGCTGCCGCCTTTGTGTTAGCTGCAGTTTATGCTCAGGTGGCTTGCTCATCCTGAAGACATCATTCAGCCTTGGACCTGTTTTTTGATCCCAGGGACAGCAAATGGTTTAGTAACGCTCCAAACCGCCTCCGTGGCATCTGCGTTCGCTGAACTCTGCCCTCCCAAACCTGCTTTACACCCGTTTCATTTCTGAGTAAGCCGGACGGTTTTTGTTGGTTGCTTGTGCTTGGGTTGTAGCAATAAGGTTTGGCCCACAGAGGCTGGACTCAAAATCCTGAGGCCTGTTTTCAACTTTGAATCATTCCCTAGCAGGCAAATGTGAGTGGCCCTGACTTAAGTCTGAGCCAGCTTGTGACGGGGGTCTTCTCAGCTTGGGGCCTTCTTCTTGCGGAGCGGCATGCTCATCCTCTCTCTGCTGCACAGCTCTCGTCTCTACGAGCTCCCCCAGGGCCAGCTTTGGGGTTTGGAGACACTTGGGCTAGTTAAAGACTGGGTGATCTTTGTATATAGCAGCAGCTTGGGGAGGATGCTGTGTGGACAGTGATGGAAGGCCCTTTGAAAGGTGAATTAGATGGACTTGCAAGTGCGAATTCCAGCTGCGTCACGGCCACGTTGGAGAGACGGCAGGGAGCGTCTCTGCAGGGGAGGAAACAGGAGGGCCGTGCTGGAGGCAATAGATGGACTGATTCATTGCCATAAATTTGGGCGAGCTGCTTTGCACACGCTAAAGCTGTGATAAAACAGCTCCAGCAATAAAATATCTGCAAGACTGAAAGCGAGCAAATAACACGGCCCCCTACCTCAGGCAAAGACTGTCTGTCGCGTCGTACCGTTCTGGCAGCAGCCTGCCCACATTTCATAAGGAAAATTAGCAAATGTTAAGGTTTCCCTGTTTCCTATATTAGACACGCACAGTATATGTACATGCAGCAGAACCACCACGAGGTTTTTGTTTGTGCGAGATCCGGGACACGTCTGGAAACAAGATTTACATCTCATTGTCTTTTTTCCTGGTAATCACTTATGGCCTTTTAACATCACATTTTAAAGATATATCTATTTGGCTTCTGAGTTGCCATTTTTAGTTCAATTTTTTTTAAGCTTGTGTTACGGTTTCTGTCGGATTCTCACTGGGGACCACTGTGAGCTAATATAAAATACAAGCGATTGAAAGAAATACTAGTGTACTGGGAACCGATAAAAAACAATCCCCTTTAACTGGTATAATGTAGTTGTGAACTCGGTTATTTGCAGTGTCTACGACACCTGTTTCAGCGTTCCTGCATGAAGCTATTCATGCACGAGTTTCATTAGTGTCATTAGAAGTAAAGGCGTTATACGGGAGATCGGGCTTAGGGAAATGAACATGCGTATAGCATGTTGCTGTCGTGATCTAAGTGGGCGCACGCGCTGTGCGTTTCCTGGCGGTTCCATGAGCCAGGCTGAGTTACGAAGACGCAGCTTGTTGAACTCAAGCCAACGAGGCCAGGAAGGCAGAAGCCCCTGAGCAGAGCCCTGACGGACGATTCGGACAATGCTGGTTCTCAGTGGCAGGACCATTGCGGTCCTCAATGCCTGTCACTGTCTTGAGGGGGAAATTCAGGACATCGATCAATTTAAAGAGAGCAGAGCCTGTGCGTGCGAATTGTGCTGCCAGCAGAGAGAGCTCTAACAAGGCTCTCCTGGCATTGTCACCTCCGCATTTGTCAGCCATTCATCAAATTGGGCAAAAGTGGGTCCCACCTGCCTCCCAGTGAAAGTTAGGATGTAACAGGATGGGTAGGACCGATGACAGCACATGACTGGTGTGGAGAGGCTGAGGGAAATGGGCTGATTGAGTCTGCAGAAGAGAAGACTGAGGGGGGGGGATTGAATAGCAGCCTTCAACGCCCTGCCGGGGGGTCCCAAAGAGGATGGAGCTGGGCTGGTCTCAGCGGGGGCAGATACAGGACAAGGAGCAATGGGCTCCAGCTGCAGCAAGGCAAGTTGAGGCTGGATAGTAGGAAAAGCTCTCACGAGGAGGGCGGTGAAGCACTGAAGCGGGTCACCCAGAGAGGTGGTGCAGTCTCCATCGTTGAAGGTGTTTAAGACCCATCGCAGCTGGACAAAGCCGTGTCTGGGCTGATGCAGCTGGGGCTGGTCCTGCTTGGAGCAGGGGGTTGCACTGGCTGTGACCTCCGGAGGCCCTTCCCACCCTCGTTTTCTGTGATCCTGTGATTTCATGGTATGCCCCACCAGCTAATCAAGGTGTAGTCTGAGCTAGTCCAGGCTGGATTCTGACTCTCAAACGTGAAGCGGCTCCATTCAAATCAGTCAGACGTGACGTCAATCAAAGTGAGTCTGTGACCGGGTCCCCGCATGCCGATGGTGGTTTGCACGGTCCCTCGAGACCCCCGACGGAAGCACGCTGTGCGTGAGCGTGGCGCTCGCGCTCTCCCAAGACCTGCTGCTGCCGCTGCGGAGCTCCGCTACGGCCCTCGGGACGACCCTCTCCCTGGAGCTTTCCTGCCCTTCTCCCCGTCGCTCCCCGTAACGCTTGTAAAGCACGCGTAACCGCGGTCTGTTCAGCAGCGAGATTGCTTTTAGACGGGATTCTGGACACTGTTTCTGGGCCTCTGAAACCATTAAAGCCTCACGAAGGTGGTGTTAACGTTGTCACGTTTGCATTCAATGTGGATTCTTCTTTTTTCCACAAGTCTTAGCACGTCGGCTTGCCAACTCAGCGGCTCCTCGAACAAACAGATGCCAGAGCCTTCCGGTGAGACTGGAGACGAGCTACGGCCCGAACAGATGAACCTTCCCTTCCTTGCAGATGGGATGCACCTGAGAGCGCCTGCCGCAGCCGGTGGAGCACTCGCGTGCAAGTGGTTTTCTATCTGGTTTTCTACCCGGTTCTGACATTCCCATGGCAACGTCACCCCAGTTGAGTCACCGGTTGCTGCTGCACGAGTAGGGCTCGTTCGGAGAGGTTGCAGCCGGCACAGACACTTCTGCATGTGTTCTTGATGACTGGTGAATGCGGGCTGAGAGGCTGCATGACGGCCAGCTCTTTATTGAGTCTGGCAGGGTGCGTGCTCGCCAAGGTTAGACTGCTTAATGGAGCAAGTCGTGTAAAGGAAAGGGAATGAAGAGGATAGCATGCAGCAGCTGTGACCGGCTACATTTTAAATGCGAGGCAGCCCCTGAATACCCCGGCTCCACTTGACAGACAAACTGGACACGCATCTGATGTTGAATCGGGAAGTGAAAATGGGGTGAAGTAACACTGAGCTTGCTCGTGACCTGCCCTTAGGTACAGCTTTGTCACACGCGCTACATCCAGGTTGTGCGCGTCTTGAACACGCACGTATGCACTGGATATAAAAGTACTTACCACCTTATTGATTTCGTTATATAGGAGACGGGAGGAGCCTCCTGATGGGTCCCTATTTCACTGGCTCCTTCTAGTCCGGTGGAAGAAAGAGGTCTGGTGTGAGGAAAGGATCCAACGTGGCAGCCTGTTGTGGTTCCCTACCACGAAATGACTCGTTGAATTCAATCCGTGCTTTTGCACACGTGTGTGCTGCCCGATTAACCGTGAAGCTGGTTGCACGGCCCGTGATTCGGAACGCCTGATGCTCCCCTTGACAAAGCTCTTTTCTGTTGCTTATCACTTGACTAAGCGCTAATGATTCGGGCTGGTGTTTGCCAGGTGTTTGCCTCGGGCTGCGTATTTTCTGGGAAGGCTCAGCAGAGAAGAGCATAAGCAGCGTGGAAATGAAATGACTTGGCTTGGGTGCTGGGGTCAGGGGGAGAGTTAGGCTGGGTGGGGAGGAGGGTTCAGCAAGGGAGGAGCTCGGGGCCTGCCGGGGCATGGATGGGGCTGGCTGCGCAAGGAGACCGGGCGTGGGAGAGCAGACGGGTGAAATGTTCGACCGGATCTTCCCAGCACAGCCCTGCCAAGGCACCGTCATTGCAACAGGCATCCGCCTACAGCCTGCCACAGCGCACGGTGGCATCTGTCGGGGTGGTTAACGTCGCACCAAAATGCAGGGTCCTTGTACAAGAGAAGCCAGGTATTGCGGCAGTGCCAGGACAAGGGGGGAATCGACCAAAGACCCCCCTGCTCGTGAGCACGGCCAAAGGCTTGTAGGGCTCCCGACGCGTGTCGGCGCTGGATTCACCCTGGGATGAGCAAAGGCCACGTCACGGTGCGGTCCGGAAAGAGGCATTTCTTCTGAACAGAGAGCTTGCTAGAGCTTTCTGCCTGCGGTGATGCCACTGGATGCAATTTGTGGGTGCTGAACCTCCGGTGAGGTGCTCAGGACCTCATGGGATCGTTTCCCCTCCTCCACAACACAAGCCCGGCACTATTCCTGGCGCGTGTAGCACAGGGGGGACTCGCGCAGCTCGGTGGAAGGAGAAGCACTGATGGTTAGGCAAAGCCTCTGTGGGTTGGCGTGGCAGTGCGGGACGGGTGAGTCTGGGTGCCGCCGCCACGTGAACACATCTGTTTTAGTCTGCGCCGCGGCGCCCGTCTGCTCCCGAGATGTTTGTCTGAACTGTAGTCAGGACAATTACGTGTGCCAAGCAGGGGTCAAATACCCCAGTGCGGGGCGCAGCAGACCGGAGCGACTGCCAGGAGGCTCTGGCCTATCTGGAAGTTATCCCGGTGCAGGGCTCATGAGAAGGAAAGCAAATGCAGCCTCCATTCTCCCAGGGCCAAGTGCACGAGCTGAGAGCTACGGGAGTTCGCAGTCCATGAAAGAGCGGTGCGAATCTGGGCAAACAGCACTGATTCCCACTGCGCGATCAAACAAAATCAGTTCCCAGCCTGCCGAGGGGCTTTTGCATCAGCGCAACTCCCGCAGCCTCGACCGTGACGGGGCTTTCCCCTCTGTGCCCTTCGCAGGTTCCCCGCCACCATGAGCGCCGAGGATGACGCCGAGTGGCTGCAGTGGGTGACCAAGCAGTTTGAGAGCATCGCGGGCGAGGACGAAGAAATCGACCTGGAAGAGTTCAAGACGGCGCTTAAAGTGAAGGAGGCACGTTTGGTCGTGGGGGTGGGAAATGAGCGGCGCTCCTGCGTTCCTGGGGAGGGAACGGGGGCTGAGCCTGCAAATCGGTGCAGGTAGAGTGGGACTGGCCTGCAGCCCCTTACCCCGGCTCCCGTATGGAAGGAGAAGCTAAACAATTAAAAGAGCAGGCGCTAAGGGCACGGGGTTAGAAAGAAACCTCGGAGGATGATCACAATATTTGTTGTGCATCATTAGCATCTGTTGGAAACAGGTGAAGGAATAGGCTGTCTCCGCATTGCAGCCACCGCAGCACCACATCCCCCACGTACCACACACGTGCCGGCTCGCTCGGGGGCCAGTCACAGTCCAGCCACACCAGTACAGAGTTCAACCTTAGTTGCAAAACCCATCGGAGAAGTGGGACGCACTAGCTCGGATGAGCACGGTGCTCACGACGTGCGGCTGCTACAAGCACGCAGGGTAACTCTGCCAGCGCAGCGCAACTGCTGCTGCATCCCTGGGCTGCGCTCAGCTCCACCCTATGCTCTCCTCGGTTATGAGGCAGCCGATCGCCGCGGGATTCGGCTCCTATCGAGGAAAGATTTGTCTAAGACTTTGAAAGAGTCAGTTGTGGACCCATGATGCACTCACCCCAGAGTAGCTTGACTTTACTCTGGGGGAAAGCATGGAGTTGGGCACATGCCATTCCTACAGCGCTATGCAGCGTTAGTCATTTTGTAAATCGAAGGGCACCCAATTTCGAAAATGAATTTATATATTACTTATATATTTGGTCTCAGCCCTGTTCATCCCCGGGGGAATTGGACTTGATGATCTCTCGAGGTCCCTTCCAGCCCTTAATTTCTGTGATTCCACTCGGGAGCCAGTTTATCTCTTGCAAAGCGGGGAGTAACTGCGCGGGTGTAAGTTGTGCTAGTGACCTGGTCACGTGTCTGCTCCCTAGTTCAAGGTCAGTCGAGAGAGGTCGTTTGCTCAATGCTATCTACTGGCCAGCTGCTACATTTGCACCTATGGCATTTGCACCCGTGGTGCATCTACTACTTAAGAGGGAATACATTTGCTCCAGAATAAAATCTGTAATAACGATTCCAGATGTTCATAGTTTGGAAGGCCCCTCAACTGGTTTTGAAAATACGTTTTCTCTTTCTGTAGTCCTTCTTTGCGGAGAGATTTTTTGCCTTGTTTGACTCAGACAAGAGTGGAACCATCAGTTTGGATGAGCTCCTGAAAGCCTTGAACCTGCTCATCCATGGAAACGAGACAGACAAGCTGAGATTCCTCTTCCAAGTTTACGACGTGGACGGTGAGACCCTGAAAAATGCGCGCGTGAATTTGCACGTGCATAAAATAATCTCACAGTGACTGTTTCGATCGGAAACACCGGGGCGGAGTTGCAGCCAGGGATCCGACTGTCTTGTCCCTTTCTACCTGAAATGTGCAGAGGGGGTTAGTTTTGAGGATCAAAACGACTCATTTGGTCCAGTACGGCAGTTCCAACGTGCGCGAGTCTTTGTGTGAGACGCTGCCTGTGTTTCTCCGTTAGGAAAGGGGGGAATAGGTATGGGCACTTCCCGGTTATCCCAGCACTGAGACGCCAGCGGAATTCGCCGTGATGTCTTGCCGCTGGCGGAGGATGTCTGTGGACACCTCGAGACAGTGACCCTGTCGACTGAAGCTTGGCACTCGCGTCCTCCACGCAGTTGCTTCCTCGCAGGGGCATCAGAATTAGACCAACCTCAGACAAATATGCTGGCTAACCTATTAGCAGCCATCCAGCGTTAGCCCCCGCAGAGCGGCTTCCTTATGAAAGTCCCGGGTGAAGGGAAGGAGGCCTATTTCTGCATCCAAGGCAAGAGCTAGGCACTTCCGTGGGCCATCTCAGCAGCGCAGGATAAGCACATTGCTGCTGTGGTTGGGGCTAGGTGCAAGTTCTCCTTCCTCGCAGGTAGCGGCTCTATCGACCCGGATGAGTTGCGCACGGTCCTGAAGTCCTGCCTGCGGGAGAGCGCCATCTCCTTGCCCGAGGAGAAGCTGGATGACCTGACGCTGGCACTTTTCGAATCGGCCGACAAGGACCACAGCGGCTCCATCACCTTCGAGGAGCTCAAGGAGGAGCTGGAACGTTTCCCGGAGGTGATGGAGAACCTGACCATAAGGTAGCAGCTTCGGCGGGGGGCGATCCGGGGCCACGTGGTGCAGTCGCGCCTCCCTTTGATTGCTGCTCCACGCCGAGTTTAAAACGACCTGCCTGGCAGTGGCAGCGGCATTTCTATTTAGACAGCAGGGAAAGGGCCAATTGAATTCATGGCCCGTTATCATCTCCCTGATTCATTCTAAACCCTTCGTTCCACGGGCGTGAACGACCCTCTCTGCTTTTTAATGGTCTCGATGTTGCACTAATCAAGCTAGCTTTTCTTCTGCTGTCTGTTGGCGGCTCCTGGTAACATAGCTCTTATTTCACGGCCTTGCAGATTTTTTTTCAACTCGTTCCAATGAAGCAGTTTGTTCTTGCTTCTATTTTAAACGACTAATCCAGCCCTAGGCCCTACTACCACTAACCCACGCCCTAGGCGTGTTAATAACGTTTCTTGTTTCTTTTTTATCTGGAGAAAAGAGCGTGTTGTGTTATATGGGATGATGCATCTTACCACCTGCACTCCCCTTTTCCAAATCCTAGATCCTCCCATGGGGGTCCTGTTTCTAATCATTCTCTCTCGTTAGCACTTTGCCCTTCCCCCTGTTTGTGAGTATTATGCATGTCTGCAGGCAATCAGTCACGGGCAGGAGCCTTCAACTTTTCCCCCTTGAGGCTGCGTGTGCTCCTTCACCACTGGGCTGGACCCCGTTCAGTTGAGGCATCAGGGATCCCTCCCAAAGCAGGGCCTTTGCATTTGAAAGCTCATGGACTTCCAGGATGCCACATCCGCAGTGCGCTCCCAGTGCTGCTTTCCAGCCGCATGCGCTTCCTGCGCTGGAGTCGGCTGTCCCTTATCTCTCGCCTAGTTACAAATCACTGCAGTTCCTGGCGTAGGTCTACAGCAGCTCAGTGCACACGGGGCTGATCCCATGCAGATCGGCAAGCTGGGCAAAGATTAGAAGTGAGCAAACGTGGCTGTGGTGACCCAGCCCCGGCTCTCCTCACAGTCCGTACAATGAAGGGGCCACGTAGCGCTGTGGGTAACACATCAGCCTCAAGGGTGCTTCCCCCCATTGATGGAGAGTCCCCCAATCTCCCCGCCACAGGCTGGGCACTTTCTGCCCTCCAGGAAGCTGGGACGTGGAGGTGGCAGGTGCTGTGTGCACCCCCACGCCCCCCGCCAGGGCCAGGCCAGGGCATTGCAAGTGCTACACTCCTCCCCGTCGTGCCATCAACCAGCTGGTGGGAGACTGAGAGACGCCGCAGCGGAAACTCGCAGGCTGCGTTCACTCCAGAGGAGTGGCATAAATCCCGAGGGGGTCCTAGGAGCAGTGCCGTGAGGCCACACGCTCTGACCGCCCCCCAGCCACAGGCTTGCCAGGGAAGGCCAGCACCTCCTTTGCGCGGCGAGGCTGGGGACCAGCTGGGTCAGCGGCATCGCGCAGCCTGGTAGAGCGCGGGCGGTGCCAGCCGCCGGCTGCATCCCCAGCCCCGCTCCGCTCCTCCCCGACAGCGCTGCCAACTGGCTCAAGCCCCCCGTGCACAAGAAGCGGAGCCGCCGGCCGCGCTACCTCACCCCGGCGTACTGGCACAACAACCGGAGCAAGCTCCTCTTCCTGGGCACCTACGTGGGCGCCAACATCGTCCTCTTCGTCCTCGCCGCGCTCCGGCACGCGGGTGCCGGGGGCTGGGTGCAGGTGGCTCGGGGGTGCGGGCAGTGCCTCAACTTCAACTGCACCTTCATTGGCGTGAGTCCTGCGTCTCTCCCGCGCCGGGCCGTCCTGCCGGCGGGGGTGCCCGAGGTCCAGGGTGGGTGGAGGAGCTTTCTCGCAGCCACGGTGCTGAGGATGGCAATCCCTGAGCCCCATGGTGGGTGCTGGTGCCTCCGTGCATCCACCCCGTGGCCAGGCCGGGAAGAGCCACACATCCTCTCCCTTGCTAAGGAGGCCACAGCTGAGCAGACAGCCTTGCCCACGAGAGGGGGCTTTGAGCCACAGGCCCCCATCACGCTGTCCACGTGCTCAGCCTGTGGCTCCAAGCAGCATAGCTCTCCCAGGCCCATGGCAGCCCCATTTCCCCGGCTCTCGGTGGCCTGGCGCGACACCCTCTTTGCACTGAAGAGGAAGGCAGGGAGCTCAGCCTGCCCTCTGCCCCCCAGGTGCTCATGCTGCGGCGGTGCCTCACCTGGCTGCGAGCCACCTGGGTGGCCAAAGTGCTGCCGCTGGACCAGAACGTTGTCTTCCACCAGCTCGTGGGCTACGTGGTGGCCGCGCTTGCCACCGTCCACACCGGCGCCCACGTGGGCAACTTCGGTGAGTGCCGGGCCTCGGCCCTGCTGCGGGTTTTAACGCCTCTCCGCTATAAATGCAGCTCGGAGAGGAGGCGTGCCGCCCACGGAGGGGCTGGTGTCCTGGTCTGAGCTTGCCCGTGGATGACACCAGTAGCTAATCCTGTTGGCGCGGGCTGTTTTTCCTGCGCTCAGCCCGGCTGGCTCGGACCCAGGCTTGCTATTCCCTCTGGGAGTACCTGTTCACCACGCGCCCCGGCATCGGCTGGGTGGGCGGGAGCGCCTCCATCACGGGGATCGTCCTGCAGCTCCTCATCGCCCTGATGCTTCTGTGCTCCAGCACCTTCGTCCGCAGGAGCGGCCATTTCGAGGTACCTGGATTTCCGCTGCTCTCGCTTCCAGGCGGTGCCACCACCTTCCCCCCGTGCTGAGGCTCGTGCCCAAGGGCCCTGCTTCTCCCTGGGCTTTATAACAGCCGTGCTGGGGCGGTTACTGGAGACCTGGGGCTTTGCAGAGCAAGAAATCCAGAGGGACTAAAGGAAGCTCCGCCGCCTGTGACACCTGCTTGAATCCCAGCTGGCCCCCTGACATAAATGGCCCTGTCGTGGCCTGGGCGTATATTTGAAGTCCAAGGCAGCAGGGCGCCCCGATTTCTCCTGGGATTTCAGCTGCAGGGTGGGGCTGTTCGCTCATTTACTATCGGGGCGGTTTGTTTGGGGGGATAACGAGGCAACCAGCCAGGAAAAGACTAGCTGAGCTGGAGCTGCGCAGCAATGCCGCCTGCGGCAGGACCGCATCCTGCGGCTCTTCTGCTCGTTAGTCTGGGCTGTTGTCCGTCGCTCGCGGCCAGCCAGCATCTCCACTAAGCAGCTGCCGTTTCGCCCGGCAGGTCTTCTACTGGACTCATCTCTCCTACATCCCGCTCTGGGCTTTGCTGATCCTCCACGGCCCGCATTTCTGGAAGTGGTTTGTCGTGCCGGGGTGCCTCTTCGTGACGGAGAAGATCGTCGGCCTCGCTGTGTCGCGCATCGGGGGCCTGTCCATCGTGGAAATCAACCTCCTGCCATCCAAGGTGTGTCCCCGGCGCGACCCGGGAAGGCTGGGGAGGGAAACACCCCTTGAAACCGTCCCACCATTGAGCAGGTGGGACTGGAAAGAAAGGTGTGGGAATTTCTGGGTGCTATTTCCACCTGCTCCTGACTTGCTGTGCAGAGGTTGGATGAGATGTGCCTGGACAGCAAACTGGAAGGCAAAGGAGACCCAAGTCGTGATGGGCGTTGCTTGTGACATTGTCCACTCCGATCGCCTGGGCTGTCCCTGGAGGGGGTGACAGCCAGGGCCAGAGGCTCTGGGGTCTCTTCCCATGTTGTCCCTACTCTGGGCCCCTCTTAGATGCACTCCACACATGCATGCCAGCCCACGTACGTTATCTCATGCACGTGAACACATGCATGTGAGCATCTCCTTGCCCTGCTAATTCCAGGGGTGCACACATCCGATAGCTCCTTTGCTTCGAACAACCCTTCCTCATTAGCATCTTCATCACGATGATGCTGTAGACAAGGTGGTTGAGATGGGGTGGGGACTTTGCAGCGGTTAACTCTCCAAAAGTCCCAGCACGGAGCCACGCACCTGTTCTGCACTCGGGTGTAGCTCCCGCTGCCGGGTGTGTCCTCACTGTGTGATAGCCACAGGTCAAACACTAGTCACTTCCTCGCGCTAACTAGCTAACCCGCGCAGAGGCCTATTCACGCCAAGCCCTTTAACAACCCTTTGGTCTGGTGCCTCCCCTGCTTCTCACCGCGGCAGGCTGCATTCACGGTTCTGTTCGTGCTTTCCACCCAGGTGACTCACCTGGTGATTAAGAGACCACAGTCTTTCCACTACAAGCCCGGAGACTACGTCTACCTGAACATCCCAGCCATTGCCGCGTACGAATGGCATCCTTTCACCATCAGCAGTGCTCCGGAACAGCAAGGTACTGCTGGAAACTCCCTGAGCAGCCAAAACACACATGCACGCTTGCACGGGGCAGTCAGATAACACTCTCCGTGGTGCCAAGAGGTTTTGCAGCCTCTGAGCTAGGCTTGGCGGGGTGGTTTCAGCATCCAAAACCCTCTTTGTTCATCACTGGACTTGCAGCCTTCAGAGGGCCTCTGGATCTGGATGCAGAGGGGGCTTATAAGCCACTCCTCATCGGTCCAGTGGCTGGTTTCCCTGCCCTGTTCCATGTTCCCTCCCTCCCTCCCCGGTGCAGAAGCACAAGTCCTAGCTGATCCGCGATGCCCGCTGCCCGCACCTGGCCTCTCCCACCTTTCTGGCTGCTCTGCCGGCCTTCTCCTTGGCACAGCGGGGGCTTCGCTGCACAGAAAGGGAAGAGTTTCCCCGAAACACTTACTGCTTTGCAACGATATAGCCAGGTGCCTTACAGCTGCCGGTTTTCATGGGGGCAAAGGATTTGGGGGATTACATGTAAGCATCCCCCTGTGCTTCCTCCGTTGCATTTGAAAGCTCGCATTTAGCTTCATGTGCTGCACCCAGCTCTGTTCTCTCTGAGGCTTGGGGCAGAGCCCAGAGTCGCCCACCCCACCTCCAGATCTTCCCTGGAGTGACTTTGTTTTGTGGACCATAAAACTACTGCATTGAGGACCCATCCCTGCAGCATCTCGGGGCAAGCGTGTGCTTCCCGCAATCCAAGCAGCAAGACAAGGGCCATTATTTTTGCACGATGTTTGGCCTGCATTTGGCAGATACCATCTGGCTGCATATCCGGTCTCTGGGACAATGGACCAACAGGCTGTACGAGTACGTGCGGCAGCCCGAACCGCCCGGCCTGGCACCGAAACGCTTGACCCACAGTCTCAGGAAGAAGAGGTGCCAGAAATGGATGCAGGTCGGTACCAGCTGGATCCTCAGGACGATTAAAATACTAGCTGGGACTACCCTTAGCCGGGTTAGACCCTGGGTCCATCTCGCCTGACATCCTGGCTCAGAGGGTGGGAGCTGAGCACGTCACATCCAGGGTTTTGCACCCACTTGCTCCTTTCTCAGTGCGGACTCCAGCACTCAGGGGTGGAGGGCGGCACTGGGTGGCAGTGACGGTACTCGGGAGACAGCCGCAGCCTGTATGTTGAAGGCTGCCGGGGAAAGGAAGGGACATTATGCTGCGACGTGGAAACTGGACACACATTGCTTGGGGCCTCAGAAGCTGCTGCATTTTCCCATGCTGATGTTCTCACGTCGGGCATGTAGAGGGCTCTGCTGGCTAGTGCATACGCAGCTGTGAGCCGTGCTCCCGTGCAGGTGCTCAGAGCCTCCCGCCAGCCCGGAGCTGCATCTCCCAGGAGAGACCCTGCTCGTCCCCGTTTCTCTGATGCTGCCCCGCTGGCAGCCGGAGCGTCTCTGCCATGTCCGGCTGGGCACGCAGACCCAGGCACCGCTCCTCTTCTGGGGGTGGTCTGGGGACCTGGCTCAAGCGTTGCTTGCTGTGCATCCTCCCAGGGGAACGGCCCCTTCCCAGCTGCCGTCAGACGTGTGCCCCTAAGAAAGCAGAAAGCTCTGGGTCCCGGTGGTTGTCCAGCACGATACAGGCTGCGAGACGTGAACTAAACCCCAGGCCCCAGCCCTTGGCAGACTAGCTGCCAGACCTGACGCCAAAGCAGAGCAGCTATGGCCTGGATCCTAGAGCAGAGCATGCCCGGTGCCTTGGGGACGTGTCTAACGGCAAGACTGTCTTTGCCCCTGGCTTTAGGATCTTCTGTTCGGGTCCTCGGGTTCAGCTGGCACGGTGGCCACCACAAAGGACGAAGCCGTCGAGCTGACGTCGTACAAACCCGCCAAACCTGCCTGCGGATCTGCAGACCTCGCCTGTGCCCAAAAGTCGGGAGAAGAGCTCCTTCATCCCAGAGATGTAAGGGCTCTTCATCGGTTGTCAAGACAACCCACCGTGTCTGATCTGCATCCATCGCTACCGGGGCCACGCGGCTCGGAGCACGGGCCGGGTGGATGCTGGAGCGGTGAAGAGCTTGTCACGCGTTCCCCAGCTGGAGCGAGTGTCCGGGGGCTGCTAGGGCTTTTCCAGCCAAACCGTGTTTTGGGAGACAGGGGTGCTCTTCCTTGCAACGAGCGTTGTTTTCAAGGTCCATTTTTATGGGGAAAAACCCCAACTCAAGCCCCAACTGGGTTTTAGGTGTTGAGCAAGAGCGGAAGCCCTTGTTTCAGAAAGAGGTGCTGCAACGCCTCCTGCGCGCCGTCGTCTGAGGCCCCCCCAACCCAGCTCTCCATGGAGGGCCTGGCTCTCCCACTGGCCTGCATTTACCATGATGCCCCGTGGCACCCTGCGTTGGCCGAGCACGAGGGGAAACCGGGGTGCCTCCTGGGTGACATGGTCCGTGCTTAACGTGAAGCCCTAGATTCAGGGTTGCCGGCCCTCCCGGACTGCCCGGGGGTCTACCAGAATCAGCATCCCTCTCCCGGTGACCATTGAAACCAGTCCAGGAAATTTTAATAGGTTATTTTAAGATTTTAAAAAAATCTCCTGGAATAGCTTTAGTCAGAGTGGGCAACCCTGTCGTGACTGTCCCCCGGGATTTCAGCGGGATTATTCACGTGCTTCAATGAAGCAAACCTAGCGTTGTTTGCTGGGTCGAGACCGCCCTGCCGACTCCATGCCACTCGTCGTTCCCCGCTTGTCCTCTGCAGAGGAAAATACCAGCGCGGGCAGCTCGTGGCTCGGGCCCTTCCCGCGCTGGCTGCCGGTTTGCACCAGGCGGTAAGCGTCACGTAAGGGGGCGAGGCACCGGGGTTTCGTGATGAATTCCTGCTCGTGGATGTTGGAAGAGATTCCACCAGGAAGCTAACACGTGCCATAATACAGTCATCACGAGCAGGGCGTTTAGAGACAAAGAATAAATAGAAAGAGCTTTTTAAATCAGCGAAGGCTCATTCGCTCTCGCTCGCTCTCTTTTCAGGGGAAGAAAAATAAAGCTAAAATTAGATGTAAATCATACTAATGCTGGGAAGTTTGAGAGCCACGTTTAGTGGCTTTTATCATCTGATATGAAAAGCTCTCAGGATATTGATTCTGTCACAGCTGACGGGGTAGTCATTACCGATAAAGAATTTATATGCACCGGTTTAATGAGTTTCTCTCCCTGTTGCAGTTAAACTATTATCCGCTCTTGCCATGTGCCGAGATTTCCCCCGCCCGCTTGCCGTCGTCAGCGGGATCGACATTTTTGTAAATCTGTTCTGCCCTCCCCCGGCCCCTCACTAACGATGCCTTTGTGGGAATTCAGATAATTACTTTTTTTTTTTAAATCCATATTTGATTGGATTACAATCTGGCTCATTTGCCCAGACATCTACTTGTCCCCAGAGCGGATGTTTGTATCTTTGAAAGTCCCCGCCACGAGCTAGTGGCCTGGGCCATTTCCTTTCGAGGCGGGTCACGTTTCGTTAGCCTGGGATGCGCGTGGGATGCTACCCCTCTCTGCGGAGCCGTCGTACGCCCGCCTGGTTTGAAACCGAGCGGCAGGCTCGTTGCTAGAAGAAGATGATGCGTGATTTAGTCTTGGGGCATTTGTCACAGCAAAAGGGGCAGGAGCCGGATCACCAGGATGGGTGTCCCTGCCCTGCTCAAGCCAGCTGGAAATGAGTAGCTGGGTGTTACCAGAGCATCAGATTCAAAGCAGCTTGAATGCTAGAGCTGGAAAGGGGTTACGAACGTTGTGGTTGATGGGTTTTTGGTCGTTTTTTTGCATAATAGGTCCCTGCCAAGTCGGGGGGAAACCACCAGTTCTGCAACATTAAGGTAAGACTCTCCTTTGCATCGCTGGTTCGAGCCCTCGCCCACCTCCAGCGCTGTGCAAACGGGCCCCGGAGTGCAGGCAAATCCACTGAAGACTTGGGACATCGTTTCCCCGTACCCACCGCGAGCTCCTTGGTCAGGGCCCAGACTCATGCACCGGAGCCCTCCAGCTCCAGGGATAAAGCCACGTTTTGTGCGTGCCGCAGTCGCAGCAGAGCAGTGTGGACATGCGCGATAGGGCTAATTAGCCCTTTTGGTTAATGAATGCCCATGGTGTGGGGAAGCTCAGGGCAGGCTAATTCCCCCTGTTGCTTAGGTGGGCCTTGCTGCTTGCGCCGAGTGCTGTGAGCCTGCTGCAGGGGCAGGGCAAGCGGGGCTATGGGTCTCCTGGGCATGTCTACACTGCCGACCGTTGCTCTCTGGCCAAAGTGAAGTCCCCTACACTATGCATAATAGGAGTTTAGGGGGCAACAGGGTCCCCTAAATGAGGCATGTTCCAGGGCTGGCACGTTCTCCTGTCCCCACTCCCGTAGCAAGGACCAAGCATGGCAGGGCCTGGCCGGAAAGCCAGTCGAGCCTGTAGATCTCTGCCCAGAGAGGTCCGAGGTTGCTAAGGATGGGTGCTGAACTCCTGGAGATCTGATCCTGGGCTCTTTGATAAATCTGGACCTGACAGTCACAGTTACATTGAACACAGAAGAGATGCAATTGCAAGGCTTCAGCATCTTGCAGCTGTGATCCTCAGTTGTGAACAATGGGCTTTTGGGGGTGTGCAAAGGGCAAGGGCAAGACCCCTTTGATCCATCCATGTGCCTGGTGTTGCCCCGTCCAGCACAGGCACGTGACTCTGGGGCAAATTCACACGGTCAAGCATGGCCTTTCCCCCCTAGTGCTATGTTGACGGCCCCTATGGTACCCCCACGCGGCGGATCTTCACTTCAGAGCACGCTGTGCTGATCGGCGCAGGGATCGGCATCACCCCCTTCGCCTCCATTCTGCAGAGCATCATGTACAGGTCAGTGGTGCGCGGCTTTCCATAGGCTGCCTGGGTGAAAATGAAAGTCCTCGGAGTCGATTCAAGGTGCCAGGAACATCTTGTGTGCAATGGCCACTCTTCTCCATCTTCCTGCGTGCGAGGTCGGAAGGCTCTGACCCCATTTTACAGATGGGAAACTGAGGCCGTAGCACAATCTCATTCCACCCGGCTTGAGACAGATGCCTTCATGGGTCTTCTTTAGAGGGAGCTGCAAAGACATCCCCCAAACCACATTTATCCACCCAAACCTTGCGGAAGCTTTAGGCCAAGCTAAGAGGGATTCGCGGCAGGTGGACGGGGGGTATTTTCCAGACCCTGATTATTGAAAAAGGGTGAGGTTCTCTGTACGGGTTTTTCTGCAACTCGGGGGCTGTGGAGTCCTAGAGGTTGGGAGACGCCGGCTTCCCAGGCGAGAAGGGTGCCGTCGTGCTGGCGTTGGAAGGCTCCTTGCCGACACGGAGGCTGCTGCGTTGTCCTAGGTATCGCATGCAGAAGCAGAACTGTCCCAACTGCAGCTACTCGTGGTGCGAGACCCTCAAGGACGACGACATGAAGCTCAGGAAGGTGAGGTCACGGTCCTTCTAGCCCGTGCTTGTGTGGTCGGGCTTCAGGGCCGTGAAATATTTGGACCTAGGACTTGTCCTCAAATTAGGTCTCTTCCTGACTTGCTGCCCACGTGCCTTGGTGCAGCCCTTACACGGCTGTGGCTCCAGCCAGTTTGGCCGCTGCATTTTAAGCAATAACATAACCGAGGGGACAAGCGGGGCATTGGCTTAGAGGGGATAGCGGACTTGCCGCTGCCCCCAGGAGCCTTGGCCGTGGCAGGAATATCCTCGTGCCCCCACCTGCTCTCCAGGCCTCCTCTTCCACCCCTTTCGGGGCAATGGATGCTGCAAAGGGCAACGATGCCCTCGTGGTATATCTCTCCCTGCCGCCGTGCCTCTAGCGCGTCCCCAAGAACTGGTGTCACTTTGCAGGTCGACTTCATCTGGATAAACCGGGACCAGAAATATTTCGAGTGGTTTGTCAGCCTGCTGACGAGGCTGGAGATGGACCAGGCTGATGAGGAGCCTGAAGGTAAGCGGCAAGCCGGGCCAGAGACTCTGGCTGGCTGCAGTTGCTGCGTAGCACCAGCCTTAACCATCACAAATGCCCCCCAATGCCCCACTGGAGAGTCTGTGCTGCCCAGGGTGCGG
Source organism: Caiman crocodilus (assembly GCA_030014935.1). Classification (NCBI taxonomy): domain Eukaryota; kingdom Metazoa; phylum Chordata; order Crocodylia; family Alligatoridae; genus Caiman; species Caiman crocodilus. Next base: position 2,899,193 of record JAGPOW010003364.1, on the reverse strand, counting down.
GGCAGGGAGAGGCAGCCGGGGGCACGTGTGGGCCATGGCCTTTGTGCCCAGTCCTGGCTCCGTGAAAGGCTGCTGTCGGGCCAGTGGAAAGGCTCATGGCTTGAAGGTTCGGAGCATAGCCCGTGGTCCCCTGCTCCTGGCGGGTGTCCTATGTCGGATGGGGGTGGCTGTTGAGAAGAAATCTGGGGGCTAAAACTGTCTGGAGAGGAGAGGATGGTCTGGAGAAGACTGTGTGGCAGAAAAGCCACCTTGGGTGCCCCTCTCCAGAAACCTCTCCCTGTGCCAGCCTGAGAGGCTGCTGGTAAACCCCTCAGGGCAGGGATTTCA